>VXBQ01003031.1:25805-38749 GCA_013400175.1 Phainopepla nitens
ACCCCAGATCTGCTCTGACCCCAGATCTGCTCTCACCCCAGATCTGCTCTCACCCCAGATCTGCTCTGACCCCAGATCTGCTCTCACCCCAGGGCTGCTCTCACCCCAGATCTGCTCTGACCCCAGGGCTGCTCTCACTCCAGGGCTGTTCTCCATGGCCCAGCTCAGCACTCCCCAGAGCATTCTGCTCAGCAGGGTTACTCGGGAACCTGGTGACTGCCAGTCCGCCTGCAGATGTCAAGTTTGTCAGGAGAATGAAGCCACAAACACCAGAGGTTTGTGTCCAAAAAGGAGACAGGGGAGTCCTGTAACTTTATTCAAACGAAGAGAGAGGCCATTGGGGCATCCCCTGGGGTGTCTCAGATTTTGGAGGACACCCCCTCCCTTTTCATCCCAATTTCCCAACCCCATTTCTTTCTCTCTTTCCCCATTGGCTGAGGTTGTTGAGAGGTCCAGACTTCCCAGAATGCCTGATACCTGAGATTCCCCTCTAATGTATGACCCTCCCCTTTAATTTTTAATTCTTATGGAATTCATGGTTTTCCCCCATTATTTCTTTCTCCTTTCAATATCCAATTTCATTTATCAGCAACCCTACAGGTTTTTTTTAAAGGCAAATATATTTTTTTCCATTCATCAACCAGAGGAACCCTTCCCATTGTTTCTTTTCTCTCTCAGTGCTGGTTTTATCTACCAGCAGACCCCCAGCTTGTTTGTAAAGACAGATCCCTCATTCCTCTCAAGTCCATTTCTGCTTGCCGTGTCCCTTCCTCGAGCTGTAGGGAAGCTGTGGAGCAGGAGAGCCCCCCTGGCACTGGGGGCTGAGCCTGGCTGGCACTCCCAGCCCTGCTGCAGAGCTCCTGGGCCGTGGCAGGTGCTCCACTCCTGCTTTTCCTGGGGGATCCTGTCCCAGGTAAGGGGGGTGCTACTGCCAAACACATGGCTGGGTTAGAGCCCGAGGGTGGGCAGTGCTGCCATGCCTCACCTCCTGCAGAATCTCACTGGGACAGGGTCCTGGGGGCCCAGTGCTCGTTTCTCATGGAGTCATGGGGTTAGTAAGGCTGGAAAAGGCCTCTAAGCTCAAGTCCAGCTGTCTGGCAGCTGTGGCCATCCTGGTAGCTGTGGGTTTTGGTGGGGAAGTGTGAGGAGGTGGGGCACGTTCTCACCAGATGTTTTCCCACTAAAACCGTTTGTTTCCATGGAAATTCCTGTGGCAGGAGCTGCCCTCGCTGTTCCCAGAGCCAGCCCCTCCCGAGGTGAGTTCTGCTGCCCCCCTGGCTCCTCACTCTGCGGCTGTGGGTCCACACGTGGCACAAACCCTCCCAGCAGGGAGGGGACGCTCTGGAAATCCACACTGGTCCAGAGGCAAGTCTGCACCTAGAAGGTTTTTCAACTCCTCAGCCTGGAACCCGTGTCCTCCCTTCCATTCCTCCTGGAGAATCCAGAAATTCCTCTCACGACTGAGGGCTCAAACAGCTCCACCTTCCAGGTTCGTTGGTTCAGGAACTCAGAAAAAGAGATACATGGAAAACAGAAGTTGTGGGTAATGGGATAACAATGCAAAATAAGTGAACTGGTGAGCTAACTTCTATTTATACCCCCAGTGTCTAAAGACCTGTAATAAAAAGGGTGTGTGGTTATGTTTGTCTTAGCTTAGCTTGTTGGGATTTGATGTACATTCTGTAACTCCTTAAATAATTTTGTTGGGGCATTTGATCTCTGTGTTGGTACTTTATTACCACAGATCACTTGGAAACAGGAAAGGGACCTATGAAATTGGAAAACAATTTGCAGTTTGTTGTTTTTTTCAGTAACTAGCTCATTTCAAACCCCATTTTTAGCAAGAAATAATGACTTGCTTTATTTAGAGACTATTTAAAATGCTCTCGAGGTATCTACTGAATATTTTGACATCACAGATAAATCAGGAGCAGACTCAAAATTAGCCCTGCACTGTTCCATATTACAATACGTTCTATATTACAGTTACATTATCCAGCCCTTGTACAATGCACCTCAGAGATGGGAGAAGAGACAGAGTCTGTTCTCAGAGCTGTTTCTAACATATGATCGTCCTTAGCCCTGCAAACCTGCCAGGGTTTGTGTCTGAGGCACAGAGCTGGGTATGTGTGTGTGGGGAGGGTCTCCTGCAGCCTGAGGGTGCTGGGGTTCCTGCTGTTTTCTGGTGTGGTGCTGTCAGTGCATTAGTTATACATCCAAGGGGGATATAAAAGGAGAGAGGTGGATGCTCCTCTGAAGTTTAAGGGAATTAAAGGGACCTAATTCCTGTCAAAAACCCTCAGGATAAAACCTGCCCTGTTCCAAGATGGAAAGCTGGCTCTGGCTGTTGGAGATGCTCGGGGTGCTGCTCCCGTGACCTGGGGCAGGATTTGCCTTGTGATGCCAGAACCATTGAGCTGCTTCCTTAGTTAATTAAAATATGCATCATTAACAGTTCACTTCGTGCCTTCCCAGACTCGGCAGGTGCTCACTGGGGTGAACAGGAGCTCTCCATCCAAACCAGTGTCTGCTTCAGCTCCCGCTGGTTCCCTTTTCCTGCCCGTGGTCCCTCACCTCCTCCAGCTCCGGGGAGATTCCTCAGCCCAAAAGACTCCGCAGGAATTTCCAGGGCGTGTTTCTGTCCCTCGCCATTAGCACAGAGATGAGCACCCTCTAAAACCCTCCCAGGGCAGTGCTTGTCAAGGCTTTGCCAGGGGTTTTAAGCTGGGATGAAGCAGCTCCTGCCTGAGCAGGTGTGTAGGGTTCATCCTGTGCAGGGCTCATCCTCTGCAGGGCTCATCCCAGCCCGCTGGCTCGGGCAGGAATTCTGGATCCCTCCCTGTGTTGGCTGCTGGAGAACATGGGCAGGGGGATGTGATGCCTTCAGTTTGAGCTTTTCTATTTTCCACATTCTGTGCTGGTTCAGTGTGCAGTTCTGGGNTATTCTACCTGGTCTCTGGTTCCAGGTCAGCCTTTCCAGGCATCAGTGTTGGACCTGGGGGAAGCAGGAGCAGGGTGGGAGCAGCTGGGCTGTCCCTGGCACCCACTGGGCTCTCCTGCCAGCATTAACCCCAGCACCACGGAATATTTCCTCGCCTTTGGCCTGGGACCTTGCTGTTCAGGAGAAGATATAATAATAAAGGAGCATTTGGAGTGATTTTGTTAGAAATCCATCAGACTGTCAGACAGTCTGGTGGCATCAATAATTCCCTATTAAGCCCTCTACACCCATTATGGTTTGTGCTTTTCCTTTTTTTTTTTCCCCGAAGTTAGTTTCCAGGCAACCAGTAAGAACTAAATTGCATTAAGCTATTAGTTCAGCCTCGCACGCCAGCTCCAGCTTCTGCAGCCCCGTTCCTGCTCTCCTGTAGAAGTTTCCTCCTAAAACCCCTTTTATTGGTTTAATCTTCAGCGGTGCCCAGCCCAGAGAGGTGGTGTGGAAATGGCAGGCTCTGGGCTGGGGTTTGGCCCCTGTTTGGGTTTCAGTCTGGCTGCTGGGGGTGGTTTTGGGCAGAGCTCTGAGGAAGGTTGGTGGTGCTCACCAGAAAATGCACAGTGATCCCCTGGTGTGTTCTTCATCCCCACGTCAGTAAGGGCTGCATTGAGGAGGTTCTGGGGTTTGAGGGTGGTGGGATTGGTGGTGTGAGGGTGGTAGATCCTGGCACAGGTGCCCAGAGCAGCTGGGGCTGCCCCTGGATCCCTGGCAGTGCCCAGGCCAGGCTGGACACTGGGGCTGGGACACCCTGGGACAGTGGGAGGTGTCCCTGCCAGGGCAGGGTGGGATGAGCAGAAGCAGAGTCTCATTTTTGCAGTTTGTAATTTGAGCACAGGCAGATGTAATCCCAGAGGTCTCTTCCTTTCAGGGGAACTCATGGAATTAAGAATGTGACTGATTAATGAACCCTTGCACGGGCAGTGGATCAGTAATGGAGTGAAGGATCAGCAGCAAGAGATGGAACCACCCCGAGCATGGCATGGAAATCTGCAGGAGCCAGAAAGGAATCATCTGGGTGTTGTGCTGCAGTTACTGAACGCAGTGCTGGAGAGAGAAACTGCCCTGGCAGCCTGGCAATGAACTCCCTGCTCCTTCCCTGCAGCAGGGCAGGGGGCTGAGCTCGCCCCAGTTTTCCTCCCAGGCTCAGCTGAGGGAAGCTGCAGGAGAGGGATGGAGACCTGGGCTGAAATCACCCAGATTTATTTATTTATTTATTTATTTATTCATTTATTGTGTGTGCTCTGTGGGGGAATCACAGAATGGGGTTGGGTTGGGAGGGACCTTAAAGGCTGCCGTGGCAGAGACACTTCCCACTGTCCCAGGCTGCTCCAATTATCAGTTGTGGCTGATAATTACAATTACGAGTTAGGAAATCCAGCCTGGACTGAGCTGTGCTGTATCTCAGCAGTCAGAAAGGTCATTCTGTGTTAGTAGTTACAATATATTCTATTGTCTATATTGTGTGTATTATAAATTATATAACATGGATAATATATATAATATATATATTATATTATATATATTGTATCTATTATTTTCTTATATTATTGGGAAATAACAAAAAATTATAATGAATACAAATTATAATGAATAAATATAATTCTCAAAAAAGCTAAAATGAAGCACCAAAATAAAGCCATTTCAGATCAAGCCACCATGGCTTTTGTGAAACAGTTGACTTGGGATAGAATTTTAAAAAGTGATTTAAAAAAAGAAAAAATAAAAAAAACCCATAAACTACAGTTTTGAGCTCTTTCCAATTTCTGTCATTAGAGATCTATGATATAAGTCTGAGTCACTGAGGTGACAAATCCAGGCCCCAAAAGGAAACCATATCTTCATCAAACTTCACTGGAGAAACAAAATTAATAAAGGTCTGCCGATTATCAGCAGAGCACATCGTAAATGCTCCTCTCTGCAGCAGCCAGCAGAGCTTGGATGGTTCNGCTGCCGTGGCAGAGACACTTCCCACTGTCCCAGGCTGCTCCAATTATCAGTTGTGGCTGATAATTACAATTACGAGTTAGGAAATCCAGCCTGGACTGAGCTGTGCTGTATCTCAGCAGTCAGAAAGGTCATTCTGTGTTAGTAGTTACAATATATTCTATTGTCTATATTGTGTGTATTATAAATTATATAACATGGATAATATATATTATATATATTATATTATATATATTGTATCTATTATTTTCTTATATTATTGGGAAATAACAAAAAATTATAATGAATACAAATTATAATGAATAAATATAATTCTCAAAAAAGCTAAAATGAAGCACCAAAATAAAGCAATTTCAGATCAAGCCACCATGGCTTTTGTGAAACAGTTGACTTGGGATAGAATTTTAAAAAGTGATTTAAAAAAAGAAAAAATAAAAAAAACCCATAAACTACAGTTTTGAGCTCTTTCCAATTTCTGTCATTAGAGATCTATGATATAAGTCTGAATCACTGAGGTGACAAATCCAGGCCCCAAAAGGAAACCATATCTTCATCAAACTTCACTGGAGAAACAAAATTAATAAAGGTCTGCCGATTATCAGCAGAGCACATCGTAAATGCTCCTCTCTGCAGCAGCCAGCAGAGCTTGGATGGTTCCATGCCACACTGGTAGCTCAGATTTCTTTATTTAATAGCTGTACAATGATGACCACCAGTGTTTCCCCGCCCTTTTGTCCCTGGGATGGAGAAGTGTTGCCATCCTCGGGGGCTGTGGTTCTGTCAGCACATCCAGAAATCCCCATGGGCAAGAGGCTGAATCCAGTCCCATCCTCCATTTCTGGGCCATATTTTATTAAACATTTTCATCACTTTCAACTGTGCATTCGTACCTCCCCAGATTTATATCTGTAATTAGGGGATGGTTATTTACCAGCTGGTAAAAAGACACCTTTCAGCAACATAATTCAAATGTCAGGAGTTGCTGCCAGTTCCAGATTAATAGTACAGTTATTTCTTTGGCTACAGGTTAGGAACGTGGCTGCTGTCAGAAACCTTTGGAAAGGGTTCAGAAATACTGGGAAACAACAATTTGTGTTTTTCCAGCTGAAGAAAATCAGTTGTATGTGAAAGAAAGTGATCCTTCTCCCAGATCTAAGTTCGGTAATGAGTTGTTTTTATTTAACAAAGTCCCTAACAGATGGTGTTGCTAAATTTTGAATATTAGGGCTGGTTTTGCAAGAGGCCTCCACAGAGGCTGATGGAGCACAGAGGAGGTTTCACATTTCAGCTCGAGCTCAGGGCTGATCCTGTGGTCACTCCTGGGGCTGGAGCCACCCCTGGGTGACCCCCCTGTGTCCTCACCCAAAGCCCTGTCCCTGGAGGGGACCCTGGCAGCGACCCCAGACTGATGGGAGTGCCCCAAAAATGTGATTTATTGTGAGTGCTCTGCAGGGGGAATCACAGGATGGGCTGGGACCATAAAGGCTGCCATCGTAGGGACACCTCCCACTGTCCCAGGGTGTCCCAGCCCCAGTGTCCAGCCTGGCCTTGGCACTGCCAGGGATCCAGGGGCAGCCCCAGCTGCTCTGGGAAATCCATTCCAGGGCCTCTGCACCCCCACAGTGGAGGATCCTTGAGGATCTCAGCAATTTCTTGGTTACCTGAGATTGTTTTGCAGTTGGTTTCTGGAAGGTCTGTGCTCAACACCACCTTTATGGTCAATTGTCTCATCCCACCAAAAATCCCATTAAAGTGGGAAGCTGTGTTTGCCATAAATCCACATTCCCTGGGCGACGAGAAGCACACAGTGGTGCTGCCAGCCAATCTAACCAACATCCTTCTTGTTCCCTAGGGCTGAAATCCTGGGGACAGCCAAATCCAGTACGGCCACTTTGCAGGTGTCACCTCTTTGTCACCTGCCTGTGCCTCTGGTGCTCCAGCAGGAAGGTTTGGGCTGATGATGGTGAGACACTTCTTCAAACCCAACTCACACCCTTCTTTTTTTTTTTTGGTTACTACCACTGCTCAAACTCTTTGTCGTGCTTCTATAAACGCTCTGAAAGAATATATATATATAATTATTATATAATTATATAGAATCCTTTTGAAATGGGGGTCAGACATTTGCCTGGTCTCATTCCTGCAAACCTTTCCCAGTGTCAGAGGCATCCCTGGCTGTTCAGTCATTCCATGCACTCAGAACCTTCATCATTTAAATTATTTTCTCCAGAAGCAGCACAAGATGGTGGAGGCTTTTCCAACTTGGGAATGCAGCTGATGGAAATGAAGGGTGACTGCACATGTAATTCAAGGGAGTAGCTTTGGGGAAACATCAACCAGGGGAAGGAGGAAAAGAAATTTGAATTCAATTGGATTTTAGTAACTTCAGCTTGGGTTTGAATCATATTTACGTGCTTTTCTCTCTCTCCTCTGTTTGCAAGTTTTATTGCTATGGCTCTCGTGTCTTGGAGCTCTGTGAATTAGGGGGTTTGTTATTGCTGGGAGGGAGAGGAACTGCAGCAGCAAGGAATGAGATCGTTCCCTGCAGCCCCACGCCACAAAAGGGTGGAAAACCTGGAGCTGAACCCAGGTCCCAGGAGGCACCGAAGGGGCCCAGAAGGATGGGCCAGGAGCTGCCAGCAGGAAGCTCAGCTCCAGCTTTAAAACTCAATTAGCACGAAGGATGTGATGGGAATGGGGACATTTAGGACAAAACCCTCGCTGCCTCGCACGGGGACCCAGGGGCTTTGCAGCTTTCCTGGTTTTGCTTCCAGCGGTGCCCAAATGTGAGAATTTTGTGCAGTTCCGGAGCGAGGATGAAAGTGAGAAATCATTTAACAGCCCAGCTCCAGCGGGAGCAGCAGCAGGAGCTGGATTGATGGAAATGCCCCAAATTGAGGGTGGTTTCAGGGCGATTGTTTTTATTGTTGGTTGCAAGGTTTCGGTGAAAGCTTTTCTGAGTGAGTATTTTGGGACAAGGCAAAGACTTCTCACAGGGTGAACCAGAGATGAAATTACAGGTCTTTAACAAGAACTGCACTGGTAAATGAAAAATATGATGTGGCACAGTAAAAATAAGACCATTGTCCCGAAGTCTTTGGCTGTGTCCTTTAAAGTGTACTTTGGGGATTAATCAGCAAATGATTGTGGCACAGCAATTCGGCTCAAGTGGGGGCTTTGCTTATACTGCAGCCTTAGATTACACACTCCTTACCAATTAAATCATTTTCAATAATGCAGCTGTTAAACTTGCCTGGTCTGGCTCTTGGCTGGCCAGGGTTTGTTCCTCACAGTCCTGTTCCTCCAGCACAGCCTCCTTCTCTGGAGGCCTCCGCTCTACAGGAGGGGGTGCAGACTGCTCCTCTCTCTGTAAACACAGAGAATATTCCATGTAAATGCATGGACTCCTGCCCATTCCCACCTTCTCCAGACTCCAGCTGGGTCTGGGGTCTGGAGCACTCCCAGCACACAGCAAAATGCCCAGGAAAGGGCATTGACCAAAGAGAGACCCAGCGTGGAGCCCCTGACCACAGGTGGGGCTGGAGTGGGTCTGCTTCCCTCAGGGAATGGACTCATTTCCTTTTTTCCTTCTGGTTTTTCAGACTGTGTTCACAGAATCACAGAACGATCACAGTTGAAAAAGACCTCCAAGACCTCCAAGATCATCAAGTCCAACCTTAGATTTGAACGAATCCACAATTTCATTGGTATAGAAATGAAAAATGAGCTCTAAAACACTCCAGTCTAGAGAATTCCAGCCTAGTTCTGGAGGGAATTAAGCAGAAGTTTCAAGTAATTCCTGTTTGGAATGCCTTCATAACTTTTGCCTCACAAAACCAGAAAAGGACACAAAGTAATGGTGAAAATTCCCATTTTGGAAGGGAAGATTCTCCTTCCTGGCAGTGAGGATAAAGGAAATTTGCTGTGTTTGAAGGGGATTGTCAGTGGTTACTTTGATTTCAAACATTAACTCAGCACATCTTAATCCTGCCCACTCCCAAGCGTTGCTTTGATGGGAAGTTGGTGATTTATGGGGTTGAATTTGAATTCCTGTTTGGAATTCATGTCTTGGTTAGAAACCCTAAAAGCTCCTGCACACTCCTGTGGCTGCCCAGGGCTGGGCAGGCTGTGCCCTCTGGAAGTGCTGGAAGCTGCCTCTGAGGGCTGGGGCTGCCTCATGTAACCCTGCTGCTGCAAATGGAAAAGTTCAGGAGGAAACACCAGAAGCACAGGAGGGTTTTTTCCTCCCTAAGTGCTCTCATGGGTTTGCCTGTCTTTTACTTGTTCCTCTCTCCTCCAAAGTTCCACCTTTTCCTTTTTTTTACGCCCTCAAAGAGCGTGAGAAGGAAAATTGCTAATGAGTCGAAGCACCAGAAAAGTGAAGGGATGTGTTGAGGACGTGGATTTTTCTCCGTGGCTGTGGCAGTCTCCATCCAGCACTGCCCCGCACTCATCAGCCCTCCCTAATTAAATTAACTGTCTGCAATTAGCACACACCCCAGCACCACTCTTAATTCATCCTCTGGTTCTCCAAACTGAACTGCTTTTAATAAAAACCTTATAAAAAGCAATTTTATTCTTGTCTACTCACGCCAACCCTGAGCCGCCATTGGCGTCTTAAATATTCAGTTTGATTTAGGCAGAGCTGGACCCTGAGCTAGGGGAGGAACCAGAGTGGGAATGTAAGACACCTTCTAAACTTAGAGAGAATGCAGGGCACCATCAGGGTGGGTAATTAGAGAGGAAGGAAAGAAACTCTCCTAGTTTAACACAAAAATAAATGATGGATTTAGCCCTGCTGCATGAACGTTGCATTTCCCAGTAGTAAAAGCTTATTTGTATCTGGGTCAAGAGAAGAAAAAGCTGCCAGAATTAAGAAACACTTCTAAGTTTTGGGTTATTAGAAGTGAGAGAGGTTCAGTGAGGAATTCTGGATTGTCAGTGGTGCAAATGAGGTTTTCCTGACAGGCTGATGAGTTTGTGTTTGACTTTTTTCTTCCTGCTTTTCAATATTTGCAAGAAAATGAAGGGCAGCGCTCCAGTTCTGCAAATATCGACAGCAGGTTTTCCTCTTTCATTAGCAGGACCAATATTTGCTGAACTGAACCTGTGACCCCCAGGGCAGTGGCCAGGGAGAAGGGCCAGGGATCCTCCACTGCACTGAGGTTCAGCTGGGGACAGCAGGAGCCCTGCACTGCCTGCTTTCACCAGAGCTAAATGGGGAAATTGTTTAATTGTGGGCCTTTTCTGCTAAAATACACCAGTGTTTGAGTGAGAGGTGTGCTTTTAACCCAGGGATCTTCTGATTGTGGCTTTCTGCCTGACATGGGTCTTGTTTCTTCTCTGCCTGCCTTTGCTTTGGTGCTTTCCAGGGCTCTTGTTGCTTTTGCTGCTCAAGTCTGGTGCTGTGCCCCTTGCTGGCAGTGCTCAGCTTCATATTTGGAATTTGATATCCATGGAAATGTGTGAAAATCCTTTTAATTTTTGCAAGCCCTTATTGAAATGCCAGGTAATTAATTCTCCACTGAGGGAAAGCTCAGCATCCCTTCCTAAAGGTGTTGCATGTGCCTCTGAGGGACATTCCTCACGTGGGAATTCCAGATCCCTGAGCAAACACTGCACTTGAATTTGGGGGTTGGATTTGGTTGCTCTATGAGCTGTGAATTCCCCATCACCACCTGCCCATGGACAGCATGAGTCACAGGCCTGGCTTTTCCAAGAAATTCCACATTTCCCACCTGCTGGAAGCAGGGAGAACAATACAAAGTGATTTTCAAAAGCCCCTACATGGACCAGTTGCCTTGGTTTGGAATGGCTCTCTGTGATTTATTAGTCAGAAATTCCACCATATTTTGTACCATCCTTCACAAATCTCAGCTCTGATTTTTTCCCTTCTCAGAGCTGTCTTGTGAATAACAAACCCCACATTGTTCTTGTGTGTGTTCTTCTGAATTTATTTCATGTCATCTCCTTACAGGAAAGGAAAAAAAAAATGCAGCTCCTCTCACTTAGCCCCCTTTGGGACAGCAGCCACAGATGAAGAGCGAGCAATCAACATGTCAGGATAAAATTAGATTGCCACGGAGTACAAGGTTTGATCCAATATCTGTATCAGATTTGGGCTTCAGCTCTGCATATCACAATAAAACAATCCTTGCTGAAGGTGCTGGGCACAAGGCAGCTCCTCTCACATCTAGAGGCTGAAATCTCCCGTGGTGCACGATTGCCTGGAAGTTTAATTGTGGTTAAGGAGCAGTGGCTGCAGCAGGCCCCTGGTGCTGTGCTCTCAGCTCTGGCTCAGGGCAGGCCAGGGATGGAGCCAGGCTGGAGCTGGGGGAGCATTTCCTGCACAAATCCCCCCAAACCCCAGGCCGTGCCCTGCTTTTCACTGGGGGGTCATTTTGAAGTGAGGAAAGTGGGTTTCTTTTGGGTAACTGAGATGGGAGATGGCTCTGGCAGCATCCCTGGCACAATCCACGGCATCCAGCCTGGAGCAGAGCCAGCCCAAAGCCAAAGCCTAGCCCAGGGCTGTGTCCAGCTGGGTCCTGGGCCAGAACCTTCACCCTGCAGCCCAGCCCCTGCTTGGTGACACAGCCACAGCCCTCAGGGACAGCTCCAGGAGGGCCAGGGCCTGCATTACAGTTGCTCAGAAAACACAGGCATTTCGACATCGTTTTTTCAACAAAATGCCCTAATAATATCAAGAAATTATGACACTTCTTTCCATTTAATTGGAAAAAAAAAAAGGAAAATGTTTTAAATATTCATTGCAATGTGTTTGGTTTGGGTCAGACCAAGTGTTTTGGTTCCCTTGAAGGAGCCAAGAGAAGCCAAGTGCCAACAAGCTGTAAAATGTGAGCCCTGTGCAGGCACAGCCACCCCTGTCCTCCTGGATTTCCCAGAAGCCTTTTTCTAACTCGGTAATTGTCTCCCCAAGGGACTCGTGAGCATGGCTGGGGTTTGGATGGAGTTTTTGGGAGGGTACTGAGGCAGTTCCCCTCTCTAGCCCTCAGGTGCTGCAGTCTGTACCGCGGTGGATCCTGAGCCAGGGGAACGCCCCTGGATTTGGACTCACTGAGGATAAAATCCATTTCCTCTGGGTGTAAAAGCATTGGCACACACACCCAGAGCCTGTCTACAACCCCTGTGGCCCACCTGGGCTCCCGTGTGAGGGATTTACCCCGGTTCTGCTCCGGGGGCTGCCAGGCGAGCGCTTGAATTCTCCGGACTGCCTCCCCCTGCTCCGCCAACGCATCTCGAATTGATGCTCCAATCTCCGAAATTAATGAGTTTGCATCGACCTGGGTGGAAATGGATCAGCTTTGAGGCTGCCAGCCCACCCCGCCGGTGCCTCTGTGAAAGTGGTTCACCCACTTTGGGGCACAATCGGCGGCGGGAGAGCCTCCCTGCAGCCGCTCCTCCGGAGCTCATTAAAGCCTCATCAGCGCCCTGCTGCTCCCCACAAAGAGGCTTAAACAACGACAGGCTCCATTTCGCTCTGCGCTAACTCCAGGGTATTGGGAGCTCCTTTCTCCACTCCTTTAGCTCAAGCAACCGGTCTGGAAAGCTCTTATTAGCCCAGGGTTTCCTGAGAGAGGGAGTTCAGCACCTGCATTTCCCAAAGCCCTAAACGGGGTTTGAAGACAATCTGATTTCATTCATTGCCATAACAAGGCATCTCGAACAAAACAGTATTATTAGAGCAGCTCATAGGTGATGGAGATGTTTCCAGTCCCTGTAAATTGGTTTGTTTGTTTTCTGTGGAAAACACATCGAGTCTTGAAGAGGGAGAGTCAAAAATTGCTGGGTAGTCCCTGAGCTCAAGCCTGTGGTCCTGAACCGCATTTCCACCCAAGGAAGTTCCCTGGAGAGGCTTTTCCATGGCCCCACACGGTGTGGCTGGATGGAACAGGACCCATGACGGACCCAGCTGTGCCCCAGCAAGCTGGCTGGGCTGGAATGGGATGGGATGGGATGGGATGGGATGGGATGGGATGGGATGGGA
>VXBQ01003037.1:8991-104931 GCA_013400175.1 Phainopepla nitens
GGGGGGAGGTATTTTTTGTCTTTTTTTTTTTTTTTTTAATAGAATTTTTACTATGCAGGGAGAATTGCCAAAATTCCGTCTTTTTGGAAAACTGGCTACTTCTTGGGGAGCAGGGCCTCAGCAACATGTAGCAGTTTCTCCAGAAGGCAAGTGCTGTGAATAATGAATGCTTCCCCTTCATCCTCCTTTCCTTATCTTCTGTATCCCAGCTGCCGTCACGTGGTGTGGAATATCCCTTTGGACAATTTTGGCCAGCTGGCCTGGTTGTGTCCCCTCCCAGGACCTTGCCCACTCCCAGCCCCTTGATGGGGGGGAAGGAAAGCTGGAGAAAAAGCACTGATGCTGTGCCAGCGCTGCTCAGCAGTAGCCAAAACACTGGTGGGTTATCAACACCTTTCCAGTTATCAATGCAAAGCTCAGCACAGGGAGGGCTGCAAAGAGAAAGTGAACTTCGGTTCCCCCAGACCCAATAAAATCAGCTTCAAAGCCTCCACTGGACCCTCTCCAGGGGCTCCACGTCTCTCTCGTACTGAGGAGCATACTATGCCTGAAAAATATGATAATACAAATTTTTGATAATCACAGAATGCAAGATTGAAATATAGTGCATGTACATAAAGCGTTCTAACTCATGGAAAAAACAGGGTAGAATTTTTTTATCTGTATTTCTTTGATTTTGCAATCTGAACAGCACATTGCTATATGTTAATACAGAAATTTAGCTACTAGGTTTGATGAACAAGTTCAGTAACTGTGTAAGATAAATGTATCAGCCATCTGACACATAACCCAACAAACATGGTAGTATTTGCATTTGCAATTGATACAAACAGAGCTGTTGCTTCCATCTAAATTTATTTTTTGAGCAGAGAAATATCTGAAAGTGTGACTCAGATATTCTAAATGTACAGTAAAATTGTATGGTAATTTTGAAGGATAATGGTAAATTGGGTAACCATTTGAGAAAATATGTGCTAAATCATCTTGTCCATCCCAGCAGTGCAGCTTTTCAGTTCCTCTAACTCCTGCAATTAACCTGCCCCTCCTCCCCTTCCACTGGTGAGTTTCTGGACACTGCAAGATATCATAATCCAGCATGTGAAATGTCTTTTATTTATGAGTATGTCAAATAGTCATCCAAAAAAGCACAAGTATGTAACTTTTCCCCAGTACCTTTGCTGCCATTCGGAATGAAGAATGGCTGTGTGTAATTGTTAGCAGTTATTTCAGATAATTCAATTTGTGAAAATGAGCATAATTTTCTTCCTGGCTCATGTTCTTTTTCGCTGTGTCTCTTTCTTACAGGACTGTTCATTTCTCTAAAGGCAGTTCATTTCTATAACTGAGAGACTTTACAAACTGTCACAGACATAATTTTAATTACTTTACAACATAAAACCAAGATCAATACATCACAGTAGGCAGAAATGCTATCTAACCTTTGAGCTTGTCTTGACAACATTTAATGTCAGCATGCAGCTGGAGAAGGACCAAGATTTTATTCACTCTTAGCAAATGCTGGGAGAGTCTTAATGAGGGTGAATGAGGTGTGTCCTCTGATGCACAGGGTTAAATGCATGCCACGATGCCTTGCCTTTATAAGCAAAAAACTTTGATGGTTTTTTACGTGTTTTATGGTGTTTTTTTCTGAGAAAATCACAAGTCAAAGAACCCCAGTCATCAGCAACAACAGCACACCAGACACAGACACCAGCCTGCTGAAAAAACAAGACTGGTCCTCATGGCAATACCTGCTTCTGTGAATCCAAAAGTCATATACTCTGAGCCTTTCAGGGCAGGAGAATATGTTACAGCTGAGAGCTGGCAGAGACTCAACCTGTGCCTGGGAAGGAAATGGAACTCTCCCATTCCCATGGTTGGAAGATTGGCTAGAACAGTCCAAAACCACTGAAAAAGCTTTGTCCAACCAGTCTTGAAGCTAAGCTGAGAGTTTGAAAGGAGGGAAAGGATACAAGAACAAGCGTCACTTTGACAATAAAGAATTAGCCACCTGAACTGAGACAAGGTGCAAAGAAAAGATAGTACAACTCCTTCTCTAGGAACTACAGGAATGCAATATTTCATGGATATTTGGCCTAAATCCACCACTCCTTCACCCATATATTACACGTTATCCCAACTTCTATGGGAGCTCATAACTCTCATACCCATTTCCATTTCTTAGTGGGAAAACAGTGAAATGAAATTCTTATTTGCAGATGAATATTTGCTTAAGTATTGCAAAAAAGCCCACACTTCAAGGCTCAGAACAATGTAAAGCTACAGGAGGCTTATTTTGTCCCTTTAAAAAAAATTAACATAATTTTCAGCTCTTTTTGCTCTATATGCCAATTTCCAGTTTTTTTCATTGCTCAGATAATTTTCCAAATCAAAACTAGGACACACATTGTTACAACGCCAAACATGTCAACATATTTCTGCAAAATTTATATTTCTAAGGCAAAACAAAGCCTCATAATATATAATTCTTTTGCAGAGCAAAAGTTTCACTCTGAATCATTGCAACTACGTACAATATTCCTGAAACAATTTAATTATTGTTGCAAGTTAGATTTTCTTAAAATTAATCACCAAAATACTTCGAAAAAAGCAATATGGATATATTTTACCTCAAAGCAAGAGGATTTTGATTAGTTTCTAGGATTTCTTGAGCTCAGAAAGGATCCTTGCTAATGGCATTATGTGGAAGCCCCAGAGGTATTCTGATGTGATGCTGTGCACACTCTCAACCACCTCCCACATTAAAAAAAAGGTCCATAATTTCTTGTGGATATTCAACTGAATAATTTGGTCATGTAATTTATCAGGGTTTATTTGAATGACAGAAGTAGCCAAAAGTACTTACATTTTCTTGATACTTTGTTCTAGCCATTTTGTTTTCACCCCAGCCAGTGACACAATGTGGCTGTGGTTCCACAAGGGAAGAAAAGATAAAAAGCACCCATCAGTCATTTATTAATAATAACCCTGAGATTTTATACACATTTTTCTATGCAAAATTTACCACATCATCTTTACTGGATGATGACTGCTTCCACTGCTTCCACTTTAGTTCTTTTGTGACACTACAGCAAGCTGTGTTGTCTCAGACTCTTGTTTTAGCAGGGTCATCACCTGAAACTGCTTCAGACAGAAATTATTCACTATCTGTTCTCTGTGGTTCCAAGTTTTCAAATGTATTTTACTAGTATAATTTCTGTAGTACTATGAGCAAGTCAAATATGAAAGTGTTCGTTTCTGCTTTTGTAATGCAGAAATATCAGGTTTTACTCTTGCCCAATGCATGTCCAAATTTTTATACAATTAGCAGACAGAAAACTGGTTACATGTTTGTCAAAAGCTTTGATGGTTAAAGACTAAATATATCTTGCAGTCACAGAAATCTCCATCTACTCAGTTTTCACCAGTAATAATTATGTGCACAATTACCTGCCACCTTCAACATCTGGCTGGAACAAGGATAAAATACTTTACTGAGTCAAATCAATTACCCTTAGTTTCTTCCTTAACATGTCTTAGCTTTTCCTTAACTCGATGAGGTGGAGACTCAATGCTTCCCTTAAATAATGTAAAATCCATTCATGGAGACATTCTGGTTTGTTGAGCCATCTTAAATCAACATTTTCCTTCTTTGTTAGACCAGACTTAGAGTGCAGAATTTGGCAGCTTGAAAAACAAGACAGTAAAAAACAGTGTCTGTGTTAGTTATTAAACATCCAACATAGTGCAAAGAGCATATGCCTAGTGGCTTCAAGACAGAAACAGACAGAAAAAACTACTTTAAAAACACCCACTGGAATGAGAGTTATTTGTCTTCTGCTTTTCATCAACATTTTTTTCCTTCCAGGCAATTTTTTAAAAGATGCTATAAGCTCGAGTGACCCATTGAAAAGTTCTAAACTGCCTTAAGTAGGAAGACTTATCAGGCTCATGACTGGCAGGTGGTAACAAGTCTCCAAAGGATTTATGGAGCATGAGAGCCTCTGGTCTCCAAAAGCTCTTTATATTATGCCTAACATGTCAAGGGTACAGACTGCAAAGCAGGAAAATCTTTGAAGATTTTAATAAAAAGAAAAAAAGGTCCTAAATTGGAGCACTGGATGAATGAGCCACTGCGAAGCAATGGGTAAAGAAAGAGCACTCAGAAAGAACTTTTGTACATTGTGCAGTGTTCACTGCTCCAATGTCCAACTTACAACATTTTGCCTTTGCAGACAAATCTGCAGATGCAATGAAGATACACTAAATTTTATCACAGGAAGGGGGCCACAGAGGCTTAAACATAAAAGGGTGTGTTCCACAAATCCTAGATCTCACCAGGCAGTAGATACTTGAGGTTTCCCAGACCTGAAACAGGACTTCTAAGTATCCTCTTCACATAATGAGTCAGCTCTTTAATTCAAAGATGTCTTCCTTTACCCAACTGCTTTTATTAATCTTATGTGTATGAAAGCTTCAGCTTTCTATTGATCTCAGGCAGATATTGTCAAGCATTTTGTCTTTCTGAAGGGTGTAATAATACGTATTTGTTGACTCATGGAAACTATTTCCACCCTCACACTAAGGAAATTATTAAATTCTGCTACTCCACAATTCATGCAGAAGGCCCTCTTAATGTCAGTAATTCTAGTAGAAATCAAATACATTGTAGGTGGACATCTCACCTAACTTCAGTGTTCTAGAAATAATATTTTTATTTGAAGAGATCATGAATATGGCATAGTACAACTTACCAGCAGTACAGTGTTTTGCAGTCCTCACTAAGTCATTCGAGTATGAAAGACAAATTTCTTCGGTTTTCTGTCAGCAATTGGAAGTACCGAACATGAGAATGTGAATCATCTTTTCTCTCTCTTCCTCCACTTATATCAAAGATATATCTTGATGATTTTAATGCACTCACACAGTAATTTTCTACGGGCCACAAATGAGAGGTAGGAAGTGGTCATCAACTCTTTGTATCTGCAGCCAATGGATCCTAGCAAACTCCAGGAAAAAACATTCATTCTCTGCAAGAATTAAATTCCAAAATGCTTAGAGAATTACAGAGAGGTGTTACCACTACTACATTTTCTACAAGCATTCCACTGATTTCTCTTTTTCCTAGCTCTCTCTTTGCCAAGTAGCATAGAAACCCTTTGTCCATGAGTAAAGAAAATACATAAATTGAGAACAGGTGGCTTTTTTTTTTAAATGAAAGAGGCAAAATCCCTGTGGATTTTAATTTTTTTCTGTGTGTGCTGGTATCAAAGCATAAATATACAGGCAGAAAACCTTAATTATGTATGACTGTTTCAATCCCTTTAAAGATCTTTGTTGCTTCCAAGGCAGTGATTTTTGTTAAAAGCTAGTGACTGAACTAGAAGCCAAAGGCCACTTAAACTGCTTATCTATTGATTAGCTAGTAGAAAATGCACAATTGCAAACACTGAATCAGTTTTGTAAGGAGGCACCTTGAGTTTAACAATAAATGTCAAGTGTAATTTGGGACTAAAAGCAAAGAATTGAATGGCTGCCTTTAGACACAATCTGACAGCTGAAACACATTTGTCAAACTAGAGGGAGCCTAATAATAACTTATTCAGGCAAATGTGACATTATCAGCACAGAAGTATGCTGGAAATGGTTCACTTTGTTTCTAGATACAAATGTTTTCTGTATTTCACTGATAGTCACCGGCAAATAATGTGGCAAACCTCTCCTTTGTTCATATTTCTGATTTTTTCCTATTATTGAAATTATATTCCATGCTTGATATGATGAAATGGTTCTTGCTTTGCAATTTAAATATCCAGAATACTACAGTACTTCTTATTCTACAGATAGTTATTGTGTAAAATTACAGCAGCCAAAAATTAAGGCTTGGATGTGTATAATCCTTTTTCTTACACATTATTTTTCTTATATATGTTTCCAGTTTAATGGCTGAACAAAATAATTACGTTGCTAATTAATTTCAGACTGCCTCTACTCTTTACTTCCTGCCACAAATTTTATTCTCATGTCTTTCTAGTCACCTCTGTCAAAATGGAAAATGTTTCCTCTTATTTGTAAGTATTAATGGCAACATATGTACTATCCCTGTGGTGCTTCTATTCTACAAATCATGTTGGAGCTGTACAACGTGTCTTATGCACTCTTGGAACTCTAAGCTAATATGTCTGTAGCCTGGGGCTATGGGAATGGTTGTAACAGCTACGGGGCTAAGAAATACTACTTATTACTCAATAGAGTACATAATGTTATGTGTTTTGATATGTCATTTTGCACCATTCTGTTAAAATGAAACCATTGAAAACTTAGGTAATCAGCTTTTGCTTGACCTTGTGCAAACCTCAACCATACATGCCTTGATTTTCTCTCACTGGAAGCAGGGCTTATGGCAGTAATTTTTATGGAAATTATTGCTGTTGCATGGCTGCACTAATTCAGGTTTGCATTGTGAGAAAAAAATGCTTGGGTTTGGTAAGACATTTTGCAAATACAAAGCATCATTTCAGATACCTAGAAACCTCCTTGCCATTATTACATGTTCAAGTACCTAATTTTTAATTTCAGCTCTGTTCAGTCTCAGTGTATCTCCCTCCATTATGAACTGAGGGACAGCCAACTGAAAATTCCTATTTATCAGCCTGATGCGAAGCAAGAGAACTCTCACTTCCACCACAGAGATTCACGCCACAAGTGACTTTCAGGTCCTGTGTAGTCGTTTGCTATTTGCCCTGGTGACCCTTCACGTCTTCCTCCCTCCCTCCCTCCCACCAGGTGCTGCTGGAACTGCCAGTTCTCCTACTGCAAGGTCCAGCCCTGCCTGTCCTGGAGGAAATGGTTAATAGGGTGATGGGAAGTGAAGAAGCTGTGATAGGGCCAGTGCAGGTCAGAGGCAAAGTGACAGTTTTCTAACATCTGCTACCAGTGCAGCATTTGTAAGCCTCCCACTGCATTGCTTTACAGCTAAAAGGTTGAAGTTGAGAAACTGGAGCTATGGCCCCATCCTGCTCCATGACCAGGACTACGGAGTTACTTTACAGCACCAGGAACTGTTCTCTTCCTGTGCTCAGGGGCCTGAAATTCCAGCATCCGTGAACTTGGTTTGAAAGACATCAAGCACCCCTAGTCCTACCAAGTCATTAAGAGCTGTGACCATTACCCTACCGCTCCTCAGGTGGCCTTGTTAGTACAGATGGGCAAAACAAAACGTTGGTCTTAAGAACAAGCATGTTAGGAAGCAGGATTCAGAGTTCAGGTGCTATAACTCCCCATCTCATGCCTCTTTTGCTTGATAATACTCTTATTTCTTTCTGATCTCGAGGCTAAGGGCAGAGAATTCAGCAGCAGCAGTAGAAGAAAATGGTCTCTTGAAGGAGTCTAGCCACTGGATTTGTGCAGGCTCAAATCATGAATTGCTGTGGAAAGGCAATACAGTAGCAAGGATAGGTGTAATAAAAGCCTTTTTCTAGGCTGATATTGATCACCACCCTCATTCCTTCTTGCTTTTGTTTCTATTCAAATGAACTCCAGTCATTTCAAGCATATAGACTTGATTTCTCTCTGGATTTATTCTTTCTCTTTCCACTCAGATGGGTTTATTATGCAATAACACTGCAAAGAGTGCTAGGTGGGAAGTAATGATTCATTTGATTATTTGTTTGGCTTTGATATAATAGCTTTCTAGAATTTGCTTTGGAACATTTCTCAAGAGTCTTAGCAATTATTTTAAGACTGTAATCCAGCGGGTGCTCAGATGAGCTGGACTAGTAAAACATGAACAAAAGCTCAGAAATAATGAATAACCAATTCTACTGTTTAAATATATATATAAAAAAGCAGCTCTTTCTGTCCTTCTATCCCTATGGAAAAAAAAATAAAGACCATTATTTATCTAAATTAAAAGCAAAACAAATTCCAAATACCTCACTCAGTACATAAAATTTTAAAATCGTAGAATAATTTGAGTTAGAAGTGACCTTTAAAGGTCATCGAGTTCAATCCCCCTGCAATGAGCAGGGACAAAATAAAAAAAGTAACAGGCTTTTCATATGTCACCTCTAAATTTCAATGCTAGAGCTGATTTTACATTGGAAGTTTCCATTGCAGTCTTTCTGAAGCAGCAGCAGAAAGCATTGTGCCACTCCTGTGCAATTCTGACTAGAACTTTTAGCAGCCTCCTAGCAAAGCTAGCAGAAAGGTGATAAAGCCCCCTATGCTGAAATCATGAACAAAACAAAAAGCAGAATTCCTCTTACATGGATTTCTAGTCCTGCCAGCAAGAAGCACATAACCTCTTAAAATACAGAATGACATCACTGCTCTTTGCAGAGCCAGCACTACATCTTCATGGGGATTATCCTTGGTAACTGTACTCACTGGGGTGTGAGAAACCCACTTTGGACCCAACTTCTGATTGCCTGCTTTGGCAGGGAGGCCCCAGTTCCACTGTGTGTCAGATGTGAACATGTTAATATTCAGATGAATTGGCACAAAGTGACAAGATTCTTTCCAGAGACACTGTCATATGTATGAGGCTTTTGTTGATAATTTCTGTGGCAGGAGAACATCACACTAAAAATACCCTTTTCATTTTGTTCATGATACTTAACACCTTGTTTGCTCTGGAGCAGTGGGAATGCCCTCAGATCTCCTCCGATGATCCACACACTCCTTCTGCTCAAGACAGAAAGCAGACTGTGATCATATACATTAAGCATTATTCAAAATTTAATTGATAAAAAAGATGCATATATGGGTTTAGATACAAAGAAAACAGTTTTTATCCCAATAAAATAGCATGGATGATGGAAGCTATAATAATTTTAAAGTAGATTAAGAATCAATAAACTTGAAGAATTATGTGCCAGAAAATAGGTAATAAAAATGGCAATTTTGCTTGGGTATCTTTTTGATCAAGTAATAAAGTTTTAGAGACCTTAAGTTTGAAATAGCTTAAAATAGCTTTTAATTTAGAATAAGTCAGAACTATATTCATTACATTTTCTTCAGTACAAGAGATCATTATTTTAAAAAGGCTACAATTGTTTTTAATTATGCAAAGAGAATAAGCTTCAGCTAGTGGAAAAGCTCTTGTGTACCACGGGTAAAAGTCATGTCAGAAAATTTTTCTTACAGGAACTATTCATATAATAGGTATTTGAAAGTAATAAAATGAGAGTGAGAAATTGTAAGAAGGTAAAATTATTCCACTCTCATCTGAAGAAAATAAATGCGTATGGGAGAAACACGTGTAGTATCTTTGAGGATAATCTACCATATTATTCTAGGAGTCAATTCTGTCAAGACCTGGTTATTCAGAGTGTAGTACTCTTGTGAAGATGAACATTTTTTGCAGCTCCTGCTTGAAAATCTAAGTGGACTTTCACTGCTTAAAGGACCTTTGATGTAGCACTGGAAACAGAGCATCATATCCTTTCTGTTGTGAACAATTTGATGTTTGGCTTCAACAGAGGCAGAAATCACACTGATTTTTTTTTTTTCCATTATTTAGTTTTATCCCTTTTGTGTGTAAACATATTCTATCATGTAACATTTTTGTATCTATGGTGATACAAGTTTAAGGTGATAGGAAAAACATAGTTTGGAAGTGGAAGTAATTTTTTGTTATGACACAAACTGGCATATTTTTTTAAAAGTAAGGGTCTTTCAGCCTCACAATCCCTCCTTAAGGTCTTCATCACATTACAACTGTCAGTTGAGTATGTGGTTATCAGTAATTAAAAAAACCTCAAAACTCACAATTCAGTCCTTTTTAAATTTCTTCACAGTTTACTAACAAAAAGTAAAAATATAGAACTTGAATAAGTTTTATCAATATATTGTTTTTTAATTAGTTCTTTTCCCAAAGGATCATCCACTAAATTAATTTTAAAAAGAAGAAAAAAATAGGTGAAGCGACTAAATGTAAAACTTCATAGTCTCTCTAGAGGATAAAGTGTGATGTGAACTAAGCTGGACCTTCTCCACTACTCTAAGAATATGAAACAACTCCAAAATGAAGGCTGAAGGAGTTGGCTCTCTTTGCATGGTGATGCCTTTGTTTAAGATAAGGGTATTACCCAAATTTGTAAACCTTTTAAAAAACATTTTAATTCTAAATATTAAATTTCATTTTTTTAAACCTCCTATAAAAATATGTTAAAGAGAAACTCTTTTAATTAAAGAATTTAATTTAATTTTAAATTAAATTTAATTTAAAATTTAATTTTCTCCAGCAAAAAAAATTAAAATAAATGCCTAAGCATTCCCATCAAAAAAGAAATATATACTTAATATTTTATCAATGATAAAATGCTTTCACAATGAAATAAATTAAAAATTCCTGTCTCAACACATTCATCTAAATCATTTTCAGTTAGCAATATTTTCAGTAAGTTCCATGGATTACAGTGCTCCATGTGGGACCTATAGCCTTCACATGAATTAAACAGATACATTGAAGAAAAACTGCTGTTGGTTTGTCTAAACTAATTGAAAAATTCTTCTTGAAGTACTTTTAATATAAACAACCTCATTTCCAGACAGACTGAGATCACAGTCCATCCACCACCTCGCTGATGAGAGCAAAAGGCCACTAAAAGCCTCGGCCAGTCTCAGGCCAGCACCTGCGTCTACCTCACACAGATTGGAATAATGCATAATCTAGCCCAGCACTTCTCCCTGCAGAGTTGCACAGGGCACTGCACCCTGCATGGCTGCCTCTTGAGACCTTACCTAAATCAGGCTGCCTTTCTTTAGGCATGAATATTATACTGTTCTCTAGTTCTGAGAAGCAGCTCTGCAAAAAAAAAACCACCACTTCCACTCTGGACCTTAAACTTAAATACATGCTTGAATGTCTATATTTCATGAAGATATTCTAGTAAGTATTTAACTATGTGCTTGAGATGCATACAGACTACTAAAAGTTTCAGTATTTTCAGTAGAACAGAGAACACCTGAAGCTGAAGATCTAATCTAAAGAAGTGAAAGGTCCTTTTCAGGACTAGTGGGTAAAATGATATGATAATGATATGATTTTGATATTGAAGACTACTGCTCTTTCTTCATCAGACAGCAGGGTCTTCTCTCCCATGATGCTCTGATTCAGGTGTGAAAGGTGATGATGATGGAGGAAAACTGTTCCACCCATTACCTACCTTTCCTCGGTCACAGGAGGTGCCTTGTCAAGAAGGGTAGATAAGACAACTAGCTTTCACATGGCTAAACTAGGCAAAACCATTTTTTTCCTAAACAATGTGGGAATAGTGTACTTTCTATTTTCAGGTTTTTCTGTTAAACTACGAAAGCCAGAGCAGCCAATCAAAACCCAGAGATTATTCATCATTAACTGTAATTATGCAGCCATGGGGGAGTAAGTATACAAAAGACTTTAAAATACTAATTAACTCTCGGAAGTAAAAAATTAAATGTGTCTGAATGCACATTATAATAAATGCAGGATAAATTATGTTGCAGTGACAACTCAAACAAAAGGCTCCTTTTCAAGTTAAAAAAAAAGGCGACTTCACACTTAAACTGAACTCTCACTTTTTGAATATTAGGTTTGCAAAGGGAAATTAATACAGGATATGTAAGCTAGTAGTGAAATGTCCAGAGATTTTCTATTATTTTCTTCAGTTCAACACCCTCAAAATATCATGAATCTTTCATCTGACTTAAGATTACTCACCTCTCATTATCAAGATGGGAAATGTATTTGGGGAATTTCAAGGTTTTCAGCTGTGGTAGAACAGCTCATCCTTATTCCTATTATCCCATCTACCTAACCTGATTCTCACCTCCAACTGCACCTGAATCTGACTGCGTTTTAATTTTTTTGTTGAAATAAAAGGCATTGCTCTGGACTCCACCACCAACACCTTGAAAAATTTCCCTTTACAATACCTCTAGCAACATTCATCATCTTCTACTTTCCTATCTCCTAGTTATGGAGGTTTCAGGTTTTTACCATCCCATTCCTGCTTCAATCCATGTACCTATCAACAGCATCCAGGGAAAGAAGAAAGATAAACTACAGCAATCTGGAATGTTTCTGTCTTGCCTTGATATTCAGCACAGATTTTTTAAAAATTGTGACTCACAGCAACATCTGAATGCACTGTGGAAAGAAGTTTAATTTAACTTAAACACCAAAATTCAAGTCCTAGGAACCACAAAGCAGGAGAAAAATTTAATATAATATAGTCTTCTGGATCATATCATTTTCCTATAAAATAACTATGTTCACTTTCTGGAGTGATGTCAATACGAAATCCTCGTGAAACTCTCAGATTGTGTATGATGAACCATAAAGGCAGTGAGAAAAATTTTTTTTTTTTATTTTATGAGTTTCATTAGCATAGATATAATAAAAATATGTAATGTAATAATGTAAATAATATAAATGTACATGCATTATCAATATGCAAATTCAAACATATAGAAATGTTTCTCCAGTCATAAAAATGCTTGTACTGCAGTATTTTGCATGTTTTGGTGGGGAGAGGAGGTAAACATATGCTCAAATGCTAGAATATTTTGGAGACAAAATGGTTTATCAAAATAATTAGGTTCTTCTGACTGGAAGGAGGTTTGAGGAAAAGAAAATTACAGAAGATGTATTTACACGGTTCTTACAAAAAACAAACAAACAAACAAACAAACACCAAAAAAAACCCCAACTGGCACTCAACTGGTATTGGTATTTTCCTGTCAAAACCAACACTGCTTGCTTGCTTTTCCATCTTTCAGGCAGTTAGAAGCTGAATTGCATGGCCCTGATGGACATCCAGGACATTATATTGTCAGGAGACATGAAGTCCACATTTTTTACCCTGCACTGCTATTAAATAGGTTTTAAGCCATCCCTTTTGCATGACTGAACAATTCCTCCCTGTACTAAGACCAGTTTGTTTTGGAGGTAAAATTCCTTAGCTGAGGAACAATCTAGTTTCATTTTTGAAAGATAAGGTAGCTATTTAAAGCTGCTTAGAGGGTTGGAGTACTAAATTTTTTCTAGCCAAGGTTTGTAGACAGAAGAGCGATGAAGTAAATAACATATTAGAGGCATAAAAATTGCAGTTAATGATCTCATCCTGCAATTTATGATATATTTATTACTTTGCCAATATTCACTGTATCTGTGATAGACAGAAGTAGTTGATCAGGCCAAAATCATAAGAAGTTGTTAATCTGTGTTCAGAAATTATTTTAATGAACTATCTTAAAATAAAAACACCAAAAATGTGGTTGAACCATGATGTAACAAAAAGTCTGACAAGTCTATAAAGAACAGATCAACTGATCCTGTTAGCACAGGAAAAGTCAGTCTGAATAGCTGATATTCCTATTTCCTATTCCTGCCAGAATTGCACTGTCCCTCCCGTCCTCAGCTGGTCAGAGGAGAGAAAATACAACAAAATGCTTGTGGATTGACATAAGGACAGGGAGAGATCAGTTACTGCCACTGTTGGGCAAAACAGACTGGACTCATGAAAAAATTAATTTATTACCAATAAAATCAGAGTAGGATAATGAGAAATAAAACCAAACCTCAAAACACCATCTCCCCACCCCTCCCTTCTTCCCAGGCTCAACTTCACTCCTGATTTTTTCTACGAAATGGGGGCTGTGGCCAGTTTATCAGATTGTCTCTTCTATTCCTCACACTCTTCTCCAGCTCCCCTGTTGATCCTTTCCACAGGGTGTAATCCTTGAGGAACAAACTGCTCCAGTGTGTGGTCCCACATGGGGGTTAAAAGTCCTGCCAGCAAACCTGGTCCAGTGTGGGCTCCTCTCTTCATGAGTCCACAGGTCCTGCCAAGAGCCTGCTCCAGGCTTCCCACATGGTCACAGCATCTTTTGGGCATCCAGCTGCTCTGGGATGAGACCCTCCAGGGGCTGCAGGTGGATCTCTGCTCCACTGTGGAGACTGTGTGCTGCAGAGGCACAGCTGCCTCACCACAATCTTCCCCGTGGGCTGCCAGGCAATCTCTGCTCTGGCACCTGGAGCACCTCCTTCCCTTCCTTCTGCACTGATTTTGGTGCCTACAGGGCTGTTCCTCTCACACAGTCTCACTCCTCTCTCTTGTCCTCCTTAAATCTGTTATACCAGAGACTCTACCACCTTGGCCGGCTGGCACTGGCTCCACCAAGCATGGGGAAAGCTTCTGGCAGATTCTTCTCTACAGAGGAATCATCCCTGTGGCGCCCCACTACCAAAACCATGCCACATAAATGCAATACACACACTGAGTCTCATTTCTCCTGCTGAGATAAAGACCAGGCAACCCTCACAATCTTAGCTGATGGCATATTCATTTTTGGAAATGCAGATCAGGAGACTAAAAAGGGAATAAACGCAGCATTTGAAAGAGAAGATATGGCAAAGCGTAACTAAAACAGAAAAAAAGCCCAAACAAAAACAATACCATGTTAACAGGCTCTTCAAAATTGCCTTCAAACCTTCCTCCATCTTCTTTCATACTATTCATTTAAATACAGTAAGCTTAATTCTATAATTCCGAAGTACTCCAAAAATCTCTTCCCGTACACCTATGCCCATTTTTGCCTCATAAAAGATCAGTTAAGATGAAAAACATGGCAGCATTGGGAAAAGAGCAGCAGAAGAGATGCCTCTCACAGTGCTAAAAAAGCTGCTAGGAATAAGGCAGTGAAGAGAGCAGACAGGAGTCAGCTGGGGAAAAGAAAGGCCAGCTACAACCTGTAAGAGCAGAAAATAGAGGCTACACACTTAGGGCAGCTGCCATCTGAAAACATGAAAAATAAGCATTCCTTTGGCAAGAACTTCAGTTTGAATTCCATTTTGTTTCTAAGAGCTCCATTTTCCTTCTCTGACCCCTATTGTGGTAGCGCAGAAACCTTAAAGAAAAAGGTAATGTCTTTTAAATAGTATAGCAAAATTCAAGCTTAATTTTGTTCAGATGATTTTAATTGTTTTACTTGCTTTATATGCAGAATTCCTGGTGGTGTACAACATCTATTGATATTTACCATGCATATCTCTAAACAGATTTATATTTAACATTTCTTATTTAACAGGAACACAGGCAATAACACAGTAACACAGTTCACTTGAAATATTCCTCTGCTACAGAAATGATGTTATTTATGGGCCAACAACTTTGCCAGTGTGTGTTCTGCACAAAACCCTCCCTGTCTCATGCCATGCAAGAGTGGAATGAAATGTTAGCATCCTGATGGCAAAAGACAAGGCAGTCATAACACTTTAAGAGATATTTGTCTGGGCAAACAGCAAACAAAAAATTTCCATAAAGGCCTTCTTAAAGCTAAACATTATGTTAAGAACTATAACATTTAATTAAAAAAAAAATGAAATTTATACAGTCTATATGCATTTTTAATTCTTTGAGGCTTACCAGCTCCTGAAGCGCTTACCATCATTACCAACTGCATTAAGTCTCTGCAAGGGTGAGAAACTTCCCTTTTCCTTCTTCTACAGACAGTTTTCAACCATTTAGCTTTCCCAACCTCCAGATTCACAGATTAGTTTGGAGATATGCCACCTTCTGTTATTTGGCCTCTCACATCCTGATGCTTCTCTTCTCACTTTCATTTCATAAAAGAAAATGTAATACCATGTTCAATAATTTCACTTCACAGCCAACGCCATATGAAGTATTCATAAACCCAGTACAACATGTTTTGCATTGCGTGGCACCTCACACATTCATGACCTTCTTCTCTCCTCTTGCAGAGCAAAGTCAACTTTCCCACATAAGGAAGATGGTGGGTCAAAGCCTTGTACTCATTCAGTATGAACATTTGTATTCCTCACCACAATTGCTGCGCTTTTAAACAAAGGCTACCACAAAACAAACATTCTCCAGAGGAAGGACTCTCAGCTTAGCTCTTTCCACTGCTGAGCCACTGAGACCATGCAATAGACAACATGAAAATATCTGGCAAGTGGGATTGTAAATAGGGGAATAAAGTACTACATGAAAAGGCACAAGATAAATTTATCCTTGAAAACTCAAGTGTGCTAGTCCAGGAAGGATATTGTTTTCCATTTAGTTTGAGAGAGGTAATTTACAGATTGAATGAGTTTTAAAAGCTCATTCCTAAATAAGGGAATGGGAAGGCTTTTCCTCTGGGAAGAATGTGTATATGTCAGCATTCTACCTGATCCATTTTAATACTCAGGGGGAAAAGCTGTATCAGTGGGTAAGGCAAGTAGATACTATAACAGATAACAATAGTTCGGTGAAAAGTGATTTTTCCTCAAAATTGATGCAACATATCACTAAGAGATGGAAGACTCATGGAAGTCTGATTATTGCTAGAATGTCTCATTAAAACAATCAACAAACCAACAAAACATTTCGCTAGCGTCTTTTCAGCATTTTATTTTATTTAGCCTTTAATTATTGCAATTACTTTTTCATAAATAACTTGTTTAATTGTTTACATTTTCTTACTAAAAACCAAATGGAATTTAAAAAAAACACCTCAGCCTATTTACCAGGAATCCCCAGACAAGATAGTGATAATTTATTTACCAGTGCAAACAAAAATATTTTGGTGTAAACTCAGACCTTATAAAAACAGCTATAAACAAACTGCGACATCAGTACTACATCAGATAGGTGTTGCATTAGAAAATACCTTTAAAATGTTTTGCAAATTAAAGTGTCCTCTAAATGACAATAATGTTAGACATTATTCAGTCATTGGTTTTTAAAGAGACATCTTTATCATGTCATGAAATCATAACATACATGGTTATATGAGTAATTTAATCTGAATTCACTGAAGGCATGCAGTTTTATATGGCACATTTATTCTAATTCTAATCTTTTTATCTATATATTTTCAACCAGTTACCCCCACTGTTGGTCACCAGGATTCTAAATTGGACTTTATCTAGCTACACAGTTTCAAAATATTATTTGTGAGTGGAAAATCTTCATTTTCTTATTTTGAAATTTATTATTTAATATTTCAATTCATTCCAAGTGCTGGTGCACAGAGTATCAAAAAATGCAGCCTATAGGTCACACGGGCTGTGAGAAGCATTTGTATGCAGACACACACAATCATGGAGCTTTTCTGGCCAGCCTTCCAGGGCCATGATTTTCTTATGCAATTCCGTGTTACATCCTAGCAATTAAACAGTTTTTAATGAGCAAAACATTGAGGCCCATTCCATTAGCACCTGAATGACAACACATTAAAGCAGCAAAATCCTATATTTGCACCTTGTAGATAATGCATTCTTTTTCAGGCATGCACACTCTTTGCCTCAAATGAAACAGAAAAAAGTCTTTTTATATGCAGAGAGCATTCAAAGCGAGGTGCATTGACAGTAACACATTATTTTCATCCACCGAGCTCGAAAACAATCCCATGCCCTTAGCTCTTCTTCTGTCTCTGTACACCAGCTATCTCCTCACAGAAACAGTTTTCTTTCTGCAGAGCTCCACAGCAAAATCTAGAACAAAAGCATATGAAGCACTGCTACCCTCCTGCAAACTTTCCAGATAGAAGGAGAATTTGTAACAAAGGGTGCACCTTAGATTATGATTATCATTGCAGATTTGACTTGTGAATGTTGGTGTATTCAACATAGTGGCTAAAGAGGCTCCTGCCACAAGATATTCACTATACGCTCCTTGATTGTTGTTTCTAGACAGGAGGGTAGAATAGCACCAAACCCACTGAAGAATTGTCATATACCCTGATACTCATCTTCAGTTGCCCGACTGTGCTTGACTGTAAGTGCTTCAGCTCAGGAACCGGTTCATGTTTGCTTCAATTCGTCCTGCCATTTGTTGCAGCAAGATCTGCTACAGAACAAACAATAGAAAGCACCAGCTGCCTCAGTCACGCAACTTTAATCCATCTGGTTTTTTCTGCATTTCATTAATATCTCAATAAATGTCTACAAGTTCTCCCTTACTGCTGCAAAGAGTGAAGATATCTAATAGATGAACAAATGGTAAATGCTATAAATATGCAGTCTGAAATAACATGCAAATCAGTAGAGTGCCAAGTTACAGTGTATTGAGATGCTCTGCACAGTAATCCGATTGCTCCAGATGTATTTGTTTTGAAAACCATGAAATCTGCAAAGACGAAAATGAGATCTAAGGGGAAAATGGGATGTAAGAGCAACGTGGTCTAGTAGAAGATATCCCTCTTGTGGAGGAGGAGTTTAGAACTCTTCTTTAAGGTTCCTTCCAATCCAAACTATCTTACAGTTCTGTGAAAGTGCGGACCACATTCTGAAACACATTTACACTGAGAAAGATCCTGGGGTCATAGTAAATGAGCTAATTAAGCATGAACATTCAGCAAAGTGCTATAGATAAGAAAATGGCTGTGATTCCTGGATGCTTAAGCCAGCAAATACTAAGATTACTGAAGAGCTGGTATTTATCTCTGTAAAGAGCATTAGTGAGACTGTTACTGGAATATTATGTCATACTGTGCAGTACACAATTTAAAAATTACTGAGTCACAAATTAGAAGGGATTAAAAATGTTTTCAAAATAATTTGTAACCTGAAAAATCCATCTGTAAAAGTGTTAACGAGCTCTAATTAGTTTATTAATTAAAAGGCTAAGATATTACTTGTTCAGCTTCTGTAAATACGTGTAAGTAAAATATTCATGGCTTTTAGCTCTGTATGATAATAATTTTAGAAATGTATAACAAGATTCAGTAACCAGAAAACAATGAAAAATGAAGTTCAGGCTCAGGTTTACATTTCAGCTGTGAGCCTAAGGAATCACTGGGAAAATACTAGGACAGACATGTATTCAATCATTTTTGTATTTCTGAGTTATACGTTTTTTCCAACATACCATATCTTATGCAGAAATAATGCACAGCTTAGGGACTGTCACTAAATGAACATAATGGTCACCTTTTATTTTAAAATTCATAGAACTTTGAGTATTCCTCAAATTACATGGTTAAATTCTTTTTTTTTTAAAGGAACAGAGTCCCCAGGAAAAAAAAGTATTTTACCATACATTTCAAGCAGATGTCATCTAAAAGAGTATCTGATTGAATTTCATAGTTCTTCACAATCTATTCAGAACCTATCTGTCATATTCAGTATTCAAAGATTAGTTCCTAATAACATCATAAGAGGCACAAAACTCAGCATCAGGACTCACCCAAAGACAATCACAGACAACAGCAAGACCTGAAGCACATGGTGCAAGGCACTCATAGGCAAAGAGAGTTCCAGCAGACTATTTCTAATTAAACAGTGTCTTATAATGCTCTAAAAAATGTACCTGCTTTGACCATCCAAGAATAAAATTTTCTGCTACTACGCACAGTTTGATTTTCAAAGCTTGTTCTTGTAAATTCTTCCCTGTACAGGGGAGCAGTTCTCAACAGCCACTCTGCTGCCTTCTTTCAAATTGCACCTGCAGGTCTGGAATGCTTACAAAGAGCTTGAGAACATTTAGGCTGCTAATGATCTGTAAAAAAATTTCCTTTCTTGGTGCACTGTTTTGTCTTAATACACTATACTCTTCATTTATGATACCCCCATTTTACTCCAATGGTTAAACTATATACACTTAGGGACAAGGATGGCCTTTTTACTGAGCTCTGTATAGGGCCAATAGAGCCCTAGGATATATCTACGTTCACTGGCAATAAGTAGGAATTTAATACAGGTAATTGACAAAAGCCCTGCAGTTAACAGTAATTTGATATCTCCAAAACACTGAACTGCAGATATGAACTACAGGTCACCAGTTCATATTCACCACCACTGCTGTCCCCAGCTACTAAGTGTCCTTTCACTCATGGTGCCCACAGAAGAATGTTTCAGAACTGAGAAATCTCCCTTCAGCTCTGGAAAGTGAGTTCAGATAACAGCATCGACAACCTCAGATTGCTTCAAAATTACTTTTTTCCGATAGTCAATTTTTGTGCAATGTTTTCAAGTACTGACATTTCCAGCAAGTCCAAGAGTCTTTTCTTTCAAAGAATATAATCCACTAAATATCACATATAATAACTGAAAGTAAACTTACGTAATTTCTACAGTTATTCTTCACTTTTTGTCCTGTATAACATTGTCTGTACACTCTGTACAGCTGTATGACTGCCCATATTATGCGCATAGTGGGCCTTGGTTGGTTACCTTCCCTTTAAAACTTGCATTCAGTTCCTCATTTTCTTTTGTCTTTTATTCTTTCTTACACAAGCAACTTAGCCACAAATGCTAAAACAAATATCAGCACACCCATGCTTTGTTTTAACATTAGATTTTGATTAATATTGATAAGCACCATTTTGAAACATTTAAAAAAATTATTTAACATCAGTCTTGTTTTGCAAATACAGAAGGCACTGTATATTCCCTGTTAATTTGTTCACAAGGAATATTCAGCAAAATGGGCTTGTTGCGAGGAAGGAAGGTTCTCAGGTAAACTGAAAGGATACAGAAATTTTCAAGGAGAAACAACATTCTACTCCTCATTCTGCAGCAAATAACTGTAAATGTGGTTTGACTAACTTGATAGTGCTACAAAAGCACAACACACAGAATAACACGGGAACTTCATTCATCCATGGTCAAGCAAAAAGCAATCTTTCTGAGTTCAGTTTAAAAAAATGTATTCATATATTAACATACATTTCAAATAAATACTGAATGTACAATCAAAATTATATCTCATGAGGTCTTCATCTTATTAAGCCAGTTCTGGTACAAGTTTTAGGACCAAAATTTGAGAACCAAGACCATTCAGACCTTAAGTTCATGGCCAGAAGGATAACTTATGATATCAAATGGGCCTGACACCACATGTGTCTTTATCCATCTTTTCCCAGTATATTAGAGTCAAAATCCTTTTATTTATACTCACGTCCATTCTGTTCATCAGTGGATGGTGGCACAAAGTCAAGACTGCTTAAAAAATTTCCTCTAGAACTACTTTACATAAGCTATTCTATGAAAAGGGGAAAAGGAGGTAAACAAACAAAAAGCAAAACACAATTCTGCTACTTAGCACAATCTAGATGAAATTACTTTCATAAATAATTCATTAAATCTCCAGTATAAAACAGGGTATATCATTTTTATTTGATGGGTTTTGGTGCTATTAATCCTTCAGAATAAGAATTAGAAACTGAATAATCTCACATTATTTGCAACTGTGGTGGAGATATGTGTTTTGTTTAATGTAGTTATGAAGGAACTTTCTGAGCTTCAAATGTACTTTATTAAATTTCTAATTATTACCATAGATGGATGTGATGGGAAAAGTTTTTTGCCCAGGTCATCCTAAGGACAATGTAAATTTCAAAGAAGGAAGAAGCATGGTTCTTTTTAAGCTTCATTCTCTTATTTTTCTTCCTGATAATTCTGAAATCAGGCATAAACTGGGCTTTCTGCTGTGCTATCTATTCTTGCTATTGAGAAATTAATTTCCCATACAAACTTGGAAATACATGATGGTCTCTATTCAAGTGAATTATTTTTAATTTCAATGACAACCAAAAATCAGGTGGAAAAATTATATATTTGAATCAAAAATGTAAATCTTCATTATTTTGAACAAAGCAAAAAAAGTAGTGTTTTTTATTTCAGGATGAATTAAGGGTCTCTCTTCTCCCATTTTTTTGAATACCTAAATATTTACAATTAATGGAATAGACTGAGAAGAAAATTACAGAATTGATCCGCAAGGTGTTGTCTCTTCCTTGATTCTTTTTTCTCCAAGCAGCTTAAAAGTAGGATCTTTTAGTCACCCATAAGACTCATGTTCAAACACACATCTGCACTTTTTTTGATGATATTTGAACATTACATCCAAGGAGAGCAACTTTACTAACAGGTTTCTGTGTATTTCTCAGTAAATTTTTCTCATTCCCTCTTCTTGACACTAATACATTCCGTAGAAAGTGTTTTATACATTGCATCAGAAGGAGAGCAGTAACTATTATATAGCTAGTAGAAAAGAAATGGAGCTTGTTTTGGGTCTTTTTTTACCGCAAATCCCAGTTTTTAGTCTATGCCTCACCTACAATGCATTTCCTGCAAGTGAAATCACAGGTCAGACCACAAGGGATGACATGCTCACAATTTGTCTGTGGAAAATTTGGTCAAAAATAGGCTACAGAGAAATATTTGGTTAAAAAGTTCTGGAAAGGACTACCTGTTTCTAATTTTTCTTAAAAATTTTGTCTTCTAAACAATCAGAAAAAATCCAGTTCAAAACTCACGTAGTTTTTCTTTAGAAAATTTTTAATATCTTAAATAAACAAATAGCCTTAGACTATTTATATCATGGATCGAAAGGCCACCCAGAGATTTCTGAAAAAAAAAATTATTTTGACAGTTGTAGCAAAACACTTACAAAGCCGGATTTTAAGAAATGTCTGTTTCACTGTCTTCAAATAGCAAGTTGTCTCAGTACTGGCTCCAATATCTGAAAATATCACTGGGTTTTAGTTAAATTTTGCACTTGAAAAAACTTGTAAGGGTTTGCAGATGTCTGTCTTATGCTCTCCTGTAATTTTTTCTTGTTTGTTTTTCCTAGTAGGCTCACATTAAAAAAAAAACAAAAACAAGAAAAATTCCCAAATCTTGGTCTACATACCAAACTAGGAAAAGATTGCAGTGCACCTCCAGCTCAATTGTATAACCACACAGGCAACCAAAAATAATCACTTCTATTTTTCTGGGGAAGTGTTGAAAGAGCTGCTATTTTGACCAGCATGAATGAGCAGGCAATATTTTAACTATCAAAGTGAACCCTAATTCAATCCCATGATAAACCTCAGATGCCGAAGTCTTTTCAAACTGCCAAAGCAGTGTGAAGGCAGAATAACCCGAGCTAGTGAAATCCCTGGAATAGCCCCAAGCCTCCCTGTATGGCAAAATGGCACAGGGCAGACACAGTGAGAGGGTTTCAGCTGGTGGTCCCGAAGAAGTACAGGTTTGTCCCAGTGCCACTTGGTTAAATGAATTAACTGCGTTTCATTAGCAAATGAACATTGCTTAGCTCTGTTGCGCTGCACTGCCTCCAGATCCAGTTTGGTGGAAGGAGTCAGGTGAGTATTACTTCAGGGCTGTCTCTGCTGGACTTCTCTGTCTGACATGGGCAAATCTGATGAGCTGAGGGACACAGCTCCCTGCAACCTTCAACAGAGTTGACAAAGCTCACCCTTGCTTTCTAGGGGTGTGACTTGAAAGTAAATATTTTTTGCTGTGGTAACATTACACACTTTTTAATAAAGAATGCTTCCCAAAGAACAGAAATAAGTATTAGAAAGCAAAAATGCAAGCAGTACCTGTTGAAATGATTTTAGAGAATCGTTCAAGACTGCCCAAAAAACCCCACAGCAGCTCATCAAGACAGCCAGCTGGCAAGCTCACAGCACTTCCAAAGCAACAGCCAGACTGCAGCAGCTGCCGGCTGATCAGATGTTGTAGCTGTTGAGATACTATTTTCCATATAGAATCATATATTTATATCTAACTCTATTACTATCTAAAACAGATTTGTTCTCAAAAGTAGAGATTATGATGGAAAACTTATCAAGAAGAAATTTAGAGGCAAAATTAGACATTCAATATTTAAATGGCAAAATTACATTCCAAATGCCAAGAATGCACAGGGATTAGAATATTAGTTCACCATCTCTGTCTCAAATACTTCAAGGGATATAGTATATGAATAAACTTGAACCTTCAAAGAAGCAAAACCCTTTGCTCTACAGAAAGGCCTTTTACAGTATCCACACAGAGCTCTGCAGAGGTGATTTCAGGAACTGGTCATGGAACTGGAGCAGATCAGATTATAAAGTCAAAAGGAAACATTGGTTGGATCAGCTCTCAGCCTTGAAACAGCATTATGGGACAAACTGAGAATGGGTGCTTGAAGGTGCAAAGTCAGGAGCCTTGTGAAAAAGAAGGCTCTACCCTATGTCCCAAGCTGAAGTCCAAATTCTTCCTTGCTTTTGCAAAGCCACCACCACTGCTTGAAGGAAAGAGAATGAATGAAAGGTGACAACTCATATTCTAAGAATGTTGTTCTAAAATCATATCCCTGGACTCAGCACTGACTCATGGCCAATGAGCTGCATGAACTTTTACAAGGGTAAAAATAGCACATTTGCACATTGCTAATTATATACAGTAAAGTAACCTCTTTATACCAGCTGCTGTAAATCACTACAGTGGCTCACTGGGCATTTATTTCTAAGGTTCTAGGAGGTGTACTAAGGAGAAAAATAGAAATAATGTAAAATATTTATCTTGTCTCTCGAGGTTATGAAATTCAATTGGCCACATATTTTTTGATGCTGATTCTCTTTTATGGGCTATGATCAGGTACCAAGGAAGTTAGCTAAAACCATGATGTCTTCAAAAAAAGCATTACATGACATCTTGTCTGAAACACTAGATGTGAACACCTCTTCTTCAAAGCTTTTATTAAAAACCTCAGTGTTCAAAGACAACAAATTTAAAGCATTCCTCAAAGTTTAATAAAGACAGTTCAGAGGATGTACACAAAGCTTCCCAAGCACTTGAGTGTGGGTAGGATACAACCTCTTCAGCATAGGGATCCAAAGAGGTGAAGAATATGAAAGAAAAATCCTCTTTAATTGGACCAAAAGGTTATTAGAATTTTCTTGAATAACTGTTGTTCCTGGTAGCCCTAAGTAAACTCTGTCAGGGACTCTAAGAGCCTGATAGAGAGATGGGGACTCCAGACGTCTCTTCATATAATGCTGTTTATTACATCTGGGGTCGTGGGTAATGCCTATAGCTGCTGGCCAAAGGCAAGCCATGTGTCTTGAAGTCCGATTCTATACATGTTACAAAGCATTACATCTCTTTCTTTGCTTTGCATCTTATTACATAACAACCAATTAACATCATACACAAAATCTTTACATTTACATATAACTTATCAAAACTGTTAAAATTACCATACGATGTGAGTAACTAACCAATCACTTGAGTTAGTAGTTACAGTTAAACTCTGAAAACTTGTTTTGCAGGGGAATTTTCTTCTATCTTTATAAATAACATCTTTCTGTCTGCCTACGCTCTTTTTCTTGGTGGAAACAATGCCTTATTTGCAGATCACTCAACCTTTTGGACTTTCTGCCTTCTAACTCAACTAAGCCATTGTTCTAAACCTTTCAACTCAACTTAACCTTTGTTCTCTCTGCTGCTTCAGCAGCTACCTGTGCAAAAATCTCTTTTATATATCAAAACTTGCTTTCATTTCTATAAAACTTTCTCCTAAGCATTCATCTCTAAAAGACTTTTCTGTTAACTTTTCATCCTTCCCAACAATGGACCACTACTAACTCCTTCCTAACTTCAGCATACCCTGAAACTCTGGGCTTCCCATCTCCAATGCCTTTGGGAATGGCTCAAAGTAGCAATATATCACTTCATCATTGGCTATGATATTTTCAGCTCTTTGTGATCTGCATATGCACAGAATTTAAAAAGATATTTCTGAATTCAAGAGAATTTTCATTTTTTTTCCAGATTGAGTACAAGGCAATCTTCTCATTTCTTCCCTTTCCACACTCAAGAGCTGTTACCTTAAGGAAAGAGAGCAAGTTACATAAGGAAGAAGAAAGGAATCTGAGATATTCCTACCTGTGTTGCTTGCAAGCCTTTGATCTACTTGTACAAAGATGAATATGCTGTTTTGGCTATCTGTGTTGTCAGGGCCTGTTGTGGAAGAGAGAGGGTTTGGAGAAAAGGGAGGAATATTTCCTACACGATTAATTCTCACATCACAATATCTAGAAAGATAGCAATGTATTGGAATGGATACAGAGAAAGAAACAAAGAATTGGGGCAAATTATACTCCTCACTGAATGAAGAAGTCAGACACCACATTAATTGCAAGCAGGTTCCCATCCTCCTGAAGCAAACTTGATAAATACATGCCTCAAATTACAGCTAGACTGCAAAATTACAAATTAATGATACACAGAAGAATTTATGTTAAAAGAGCATTATTAAAGCTGCCATTCAGCTGCTAGAATTCAGGCTTAGGAAATGACAGAACTGTCTGTAGACACATCGTCATTCACCTCTCATCCCCTCCAGAAATCTATAAACTGCCACAACATTTTGTTGCATAATTGTATCCTGAGTGCTGACTGATCAGATCTCACAGAGTAACAGGTACACAAGGGGCTCACATCCCATTCTCTCCCACTGCTGCTCTACACCTTTCAGCACAACCTGGGATTTTGCTCTTGTCCTGTGGCTCCACATCAGGCTCCCAGAGTATGTGGATCTGAGTCAGTCTGGGTGCTGCCCACAGATGAAGCACTGGGATAGGAGTTCTATCTGGTAGGTGGTGTGCCACCGGGTGATTCACCACCGTCGTCCACTTCATGTGATTGTGTCCAGATTTATTGGATTGAGAACACTGAGATGGAAAAAAACATGAGGGACACATCATTCTTTCAGCCTGTCTGATATAACATGCAAAATGGACTGGGGTCAGTTAAGGAACTTGCCTCTTTTCCGCACACTCTTAAAACATTTTTACATAGGCAGAATATGATTATGAGTACTCCCTCACAATTCTTTCTACAGAGGTCCTCAATAGAATTTTTGAAGACCTCATCGGCCATCTTCCCAAAACACATCTGTGAAGAAGGTCAATGGCATTAGCTGTGTATGGCTGAATCTGAGGCAGATGTTAAAATCAGTTTTTCTCACATGATTCCCATGCCTAGGATTCTGCCTCACTCAAGTGGTGCCTAACCTGTTCTGTAAATAGGTTACTGATGACCAGCCCAGATTATTCTTTAACTCTTCAATTCTAATTCCTGCTCTCATCATTCTGTTTTCAAACACTTGACTTCCAGTTTACCCCCTCCTCCTATCAAAATAATAGGGTATCTGTTGCTCCTCACCAAAATGTCACAGCAAAATACAATATTTTCTTTTCTTTCTAATGCACTAACAAATGCTTTCACCAGTTCCTTCTCCAGTTTTCTGACTCTCACCCAGTCTCTGTCTAACTACACTGTGAATTTATTCCATTTCCCCCTTCTGCTTTTACTCTGCTCCCCACAGCAAGAAAATATTACTTCTTTGAGAGACCAGACCTGAAATCAATTAGGGAAAGCTTCTGAAGCTTCTGTAGCCCTGACCTCAAGCATACGCAAGTAATTTGTAGCAGCAACAGTAATTCAGCATGGTTATTTCTGAGCTATGAAAACCATATCCAATCATTCTATAGTGATGGGAGAGGTGTAGTTTGAGCATCATTTCGGGATCTGTCTGAGGAAAATCAGTTTGAAGAAAAATGGCATTTGAATTTCTTTGGTCATTTTAACTATGGAAATTAAAAAATTCTCTACCAAGTACTCACCAATTTCAGTTTTCACAGAGAATGAAAAAAGTTGCCCATGACAAAAACAAACAAACAAACAAAATCCCAAACAAACAAATAAAAAACCTCACAACTTTTCCAACATCTTTGAAGACTAGGGAATTTCAAATATATAATCTCATAATATCATTGCATGGGCAAAACAAAATATCTTTCCCCTGATAGTACTAATATTTGTGAGAAGCAAAGAAAAGAGAATGATGAAAGGAAATGATTGAAAAAAAATTACTGGATCACTTTGGCTGAAATTTTCCAATAGTAATTTCAAACATGCAAAATAAAAATTTTAAAACCTGCTTACCCATTAAGGCATCCTATTTAGGAAGGTTTCCAATTGCCACTTATTATAAGGAAATACTGCAAAAGGATTTATATAACTCTTCTTATGTATATTTTAACTCCTGTGCTTCTGTGGAAATTAAATTATTTATTAGGAAAAAATGGTGATATTTTGCATACTGTGTTTACAATTTAGATTACAGAATAAGAAACTCTAGGTATTTCTAGGTTCCGCAACTACTAACCAGGAATGGTTAGCATGCAGTCATTCTTGATATGGGACAGGAGGATGGAGTCATGCTTTCCTGACTTCCCTTTCAAATCTATTTTCTCACATTAATATAACCTTTTTTACAAGTCCTACACCTACATGCTCTTAGAACTACAATTATGGGCATTCACATCATCAGTAGCCTAAAAAATCCCTTTTACATCAGCAACATATAAAGAGAAGCAGTAACTGCTTATGTTAACTGCAGCTAAATTTATCAAACTGAGTATTTTGCCTCTAGCCATTTTAGTTACAACAAGTCACACAAAGGTAGCACAGAAGTTAAAACATCTGAGGTCTGTTGAGGCTACATTTCCATTAGCAAGAGGTAGAGGTGCCAATAGAAGCAGTTTTGTAGGTAAAACAATTAGTTCTGAGGACCTACTCTCGGTAGCAATACACAAAAACACATATTTTGGGTGTTTTAATATAGCCTACATATTTTGGGTGTTTTAATATAGCCCTACTCTGGTCCCATAGACAGCCAGTGAACTGTTGGTCTAGAGTAGAGATGAATTCCTGGAGCACACCTTCTGGCTTGATTTCACCAGAAAGAATTTAATTCATCTCTGGTCTGTCTGAGATGCTCACTCCAAAAAAACACTCCTGGCCCAAACCAAGGCCCTAATGTAGGCATATCTTATCAATGAGGTTTATGAAGCTATACTACAAACCAAGACTTGAAGTTAGTGTTGCAAAGGGAAGCCAGCAAGGTCCAAATCAGGACTCTGGAACAATATTATTGAGCTTTAAAGCTTAATTACAGATGCTTGCATAAAGGTTTATATTTGCCTACAAGGGAAAGGGAGGCAAGCAGACAGCATGAGGTCTCAGCAGGTGAATTAGAGATGATGCTCATCAACAATTTAAAGAATTGCCAGGAACTGTTACATTAGCTGGATTAGCTAGGTAGCCTGTAAATTCATTACTGTCTTAGCTGCACAGATAGACTACAGGAAGAGAAAACTTGCTTTACTTTTTATTGGGGTCATGCAGGGCTAGATGCAGAGAATCTGTGTGGATAGTGTGACATGAGGAATTTGCAGACTCTTACAGGGTAGGCAAAAGTTACCAATTTCTAGATTCCCAGAAGTCCCTTTTATAGCTGAATTATAAAAATTTAAGAGGGAACTGTGATGTAAACATATGTATTGTTGTAGTTATAATGCCTTCAGGCCAAGTAACTCTTATCCAAACGAGGCATATAAATTAATTCTTCTGATGAGCAAGTGAGATTCTCTGCTTATTTAGCCGGTGTGGGTAAAGGGACCTGTGTGTGCATGAAATGGTTTGGGGAGTTGTTTGTTTGATTTAATGAGTATAATTTCTGTATTGAATTTTCTAGCATACATTAATTTCAAGCAGATCATTATTTCTATGCAGAACCTCATTGAAGTATACCCCTACAGACCTTAATAAAGAAAAGCACCACACTACATGGTTTCAGAGAGTTCTTCTTTCTGCTTTTCCATAGAATGAAATAAAATCCTTTAAAATCTCATATCAAAACCTGTAATTTTATAAAACAGTATTCAGAAAGTATAAAAAAAATTAGGGAGAAGATTCAGGCTCTTTCTCCATTACTACGTTTTCTACCTTCCAGATTCAGGAAGCTAAGGTCAGTTTAGCAAAAAGAAATCGACGATGCATCCACATCTCAGGCTCAATCTTATTTCTTTGGCACATTTCTCTTTCTGCCACAAAGGTTTGAAAGATCTTGAAGGTGGATCCACGTGAACCTCATGAGACCCCCACCCGGAGTCCTGCATCTAGCTGTGGAGCCCCCAGATGGCAAATCTGTTCCTCTACTAAACATTGCCCAGCTTTTCAAATCATTTTTAAGTATGAACTCCAAAGCTACACTTTAAACCAGAAGATTAAATTGAAAGTTTCAGAAATGTAGGCAAAATGTTGTTTGCCTATAGGAAACAGGCAAGATGTAGTTATGTGAAGGCTGATCATCTAAGTTGTCAGACTAGAAAAGAAAATCTGTCGCCACTAAGAATATGTTCATGAAAGTCAGTTAAAGCCCAGAATGGTACAAGAATGTACTGTTTAAAAGCTCTCTGACAAAGCGGTCTCAGAAGCACATGGTATGATTCTAGGTCAGCACGACTCTAGTCTGAAGGATCCTATGAGCAAAAGGAGATGTTTGATATTGGGGCATGGAAGGTACAAATACCTTCCATGTACCTTCCTAATGGGTTGTGGCTGGTTATCCCTCATGAAACCAGTCATAAGACACACTCCTGTGTGCAAACACAGACTGGAATTTACTGTTAACTCGGTCATCATAGTTACCATAACAATTTTTTCTCATCTCATTTTAGTAAAAATTATTTTCTTTTGTCTTTGGAACAGCCTTTCAGTCAAAAAGCAACAGAAAATAATGGGATTATTTTCTTCGTAAGGTACCATTTCTTGGTTCACACTTAAACCTCAATAACTTTGGAGAACTTATCCTTTCCAGAGGAGGGGAACTCGTCAGGGTCTTATATCTACTGCAAGAACTGTGTGGTGTATGAACTAGACAAGCAAAGTGTTACACAACATGGTACAGTATGAACTTGTATCACATGAACATGGTTTAAGTAACCTTAAGATAGTCAGAAAGTGAAGAAGACCCCATCCAGTATAAGAAAGGGAAGATAAATGGATAGCAGTATTGTCCAAATGGAGACTTATTCAAATAGGAACTTATTCAATAAGCACTTAATGCCTAATGCTTAATGCCTGTTAGTCTGCTGGATCTCATTCCTATCTCTTGGCAGATCCCATAGCTCCATTTTTCATTTCCTTTTGCTGTAACCTTCATATTCTCCACTTCATTCCAAAACCTATTGTCTCCTAAACCTGCTGGCTCGCCCACAGACAACCTCTGCTCTCTCTCCCCTCCCTGTCTGTGTTTAGGCTCAGCCATGTGCTCTCAGGTATGATGATTGCACATTTACTTGTGATTTCTGCTTCATTTGCAGGAGAGGTCAGCCACACGCTACAAGCCCTGAGTGGGACCATGAACCACTGAATCCACTGTTTCCAGCTGGCAGGGAGTGCTGCTGGAGTGCCTCAAGATGTGTCAGCAAGGGGCAATGGTCTGCACAGCATGGCATGAAGGAATGGCATCTCCCTTTTAGAAGACTTCTTTAGCCCAGATCATTCAAGCACAGCTGGCAAAGCAATGGGGACCGAGTTAAGGCACAGGAATGGGATTGAAGCAGGACAAAAGGCAAGAACAAATCTGCTTCAGCTGTTTTTGCTGCCAGAGACAGATGGAAATACCCATCTAGCTTGCCTGGATGTTGTTCTGGAGAGTGGAGCAGGCACATCAGGGGGTAGTGACTGGACAGGGCTACAGCTTGAGCCTCCCTGCACACAGAGCTGCCCCCTCAGCTTTGTGAAGGGCATTCACAGGAAAGATGTCTGGCTCTCAGGGCTGTGCACCTCCTCTTCCAAGGACAGGGCCTCACAGACACATAAGCATCTTGAAATGTATGGAAAAAACAGTCCTGAGGCCTGCCAGTTTCTGACACTACGCAGCCTTTCCTTTTTATATATCAGAGAGAAAGTCTTGTCAGAAAGATTTGTTATAACAGGAGTTGTTTTGTGAGGAAGAACATGGAAGCCCCATTTGAAACACTCTTCTTTCTTTTATCTTTGTCTCAAGTGCACTGACATGAAATTAATCTCATCTGAGAGTTTAAAGGCCTTAATTCCACAGTCTTTTGTGACTGTTAAAAGAAAGAAGAAGAAGACAAATTTAACTACAATGTGAAGTTCAATTATTTCAATTACCACCTCCTGCCTAAGTGAAATCTGTTCCTTCAAAGACATCTGCAATTTTACACTCATTTACTCTTAAAATAGCATTAATTATAATAGTTTAACTGGAAATTCTAAAAGAATACATAAGAAATTTAATAGTTACTTACATACATTAAAAAGGTGCGTACATGTTTAATTTATAAATTAATTCTTTACCTCACATAATTAATCATGCAACTAAGAACAAGCCTTAACAAGTATCTCATGAGATAACATGAAATGTTGGTCCCTTTTAAAAGTCATATTAATATGGGATCCTATTCTGCAGGCCATTTCACAAAACAGAATAAACAGATCTTAAGTAGTTGATTCTTACGAAAAGCACAATCAAGTGGTATAAATTACAGGGGAAATTATCATATTATCACTTTGGTGCTTTTTCTGGAATGGGGATGATAGATGTTGGCAGGACTGTTTCTCTGTGTGGGAACATGCTCGAGTTTGGATCAACGAAACGACAGAACAAAGAGCAAACAAAAAAGATGGAAGAACTACAGGTGAAGATAAGACTATGGAAGATTCTTGCACAGTAGGAAAGGGATTGAAGTGACTATGAAGCTGACAGTGGTGCTCTAGGCTGCATCCAGGGTGCCCACTGCCAAAACTCTACAAGAAAAAAACACGCATGGATAAAGACCCACAACAGAAGGAAGGCAGGATTTTATCACATTTTCTGCAGTATTTGTCAGTCTCTATGCAAGGAATTTATTTCAGTTGGGCCAAATGGTACTGAATAGACACCTTACATGAAGAAAACTTCAGTGTTGCAGGTACACAGGAATGAAGTGCATTTAATGCTCTGGTTACTGACTGCCCTGTGTATGGTTGATACTGAATTTAGTCAGAACAGAAGATGAACTGACACAAACAGGTACATTTCTGAGAGATTCATTTTAAATCACAATCATATTTTGTGTCTAATCCTGGGAATTCTTTTCTGCTCCCAGAAAAGGCAGCTCCTATAATTTTGCAGTGAATAACCAATAAAGTAATTTAAATTCTGCTTAGATTGCCAGGTTCCATTCTACCTAACCTATGGCAATCACCCTCTACATATCCAGAGAGAAATGGAATGAAAGATGTATAATCCCACACATGAAAAATCTGAATATCAAAAATTTCATTAGCAAACTTCAGCCAGAAAAGCTACATTGGGCATTGACAACAAAACAGTGCAAGAAATCTTTGTATCTCTGCTCTTTTTTATTGGGCTACACAGCACAGATTGATACCACTTCTTTCCTGGGATCAAAGACACCCATAGTTATTTTCAGAGTACCTCTGTACAACATACTCAGTGACTTCCCAACCCATGTGCAGACCTAAGGACAACACTGATTCTGCATTATTACCTTGCAAGACTGAGTCAGAAAGACAGGAAAATCGCTTTTTTTTTCAAAACCATATTTAGATCTAAGGATGGAGTTTGTCCTGATTCTGCAGTGGTGAATATTAATGGAACCAGACCAATTGAAATTCTATGGCCTACATTGATGAACCTGCTGTGTTAACATTTTACTAAGCACAGTGGCATCATTTAGCAAATAATATTGCAGCAGATCCCAGCTGACTGCTTATCTCTAAATCAAAAGTGCACAATTTTATTCATCATCTGTAGAAAAAATTAGCACAAGAATTTTTTCTGAAATCACAGTGTCTGTGTTTAGTTACAACTCAGTAATTCTCTGCAGGACACATGTCAGCAGAGAACAGACTTTAAAGAGTAAGCCCTGAGTACTGTGAGAGACACCATGGGCAAGGAAATTGTACACACGTAATAACCTGATATAAAACAATGGGCATCTCTTTCCTCTTGTTTCAAGAAGTTAACTAGAAGAAAATCTTAAACTTGAGGACTCACTAAAGGCATATTTTCTTATTAGGAACTTGTTGAAAGTGGACATTTAGTGTACCAAGGCCAGGGGCAGGAGATTACCCTTTCTGACTGAGAAGTGATTAATGTATGATATAAAAAGTGGGTGGAAGCACTGTTGAAATTTTTGTTCCTCTGAGATGTTCTATCTGAATAATGAGACTACCAGATAATAAAAACTGTTGGCTACTTGTTCCTTTCCATCTCAAACCATTCCAGAAGTAAATCTGATAAATAATACCTCCCACTATCTGACCTCTGATCCTTCAATCCTTCTCTTTCTGTCTCTGTATTTCACGTCATCATTCCTTGGTGTTTCTCCTTAGCCATCCATGTCACAGTTGCTAAAATTCTCCAAGAGCGGTATGAAAAAATACCTAGACAAACAGCTAGAGTATATTTAAATCTCAAATGCTGCTATATTAAAAAACAAAATTCTTTTGTTCACTGCATATTATATCCCTCTGTTTAGTCAGCCATTGGCAGAAAAAAGAAAATTATTTCCAGAAAAAGAAAGAAAAGAATACTTTATGCAAAAATATGTCTTTTTTATACACATATAAGGTAAAATTTTAGGGGAAAAAATCTCAAATGTTTATCCCAAATCACCCTCATTCATTCTCCACAGTAATAAAAACAGTTCCCTGTATGGCCTCAGTCACAGAATATAGTTTAAATAGGTTTAATGCTTAAAGGGAACTTGCATAAGTGGGAAAAAAGTTTTGGGAATTGGTGGTAGTTTTATTTTCTATTTTACTTTAAGATAAAACCAGGATGCCTCATGAATATCCCCAAGTGTGGTCAAGGGGCTAGATCCTCTGCACAATCTGGACACAGGCCTCATGACCAATTCTGGAGTGCCTGTGACATGAATCACAAAATCTGGGGATAAAGCAACTAATCACTACAGTAGTCTAATATATCGAGCATGTTATGGTCATTCATAATACAAACAGAAAATAGTGACATCACCCAGCACAGCCCAAATCATTTAAGAAATAAAAAATTCACTAAAAAATTGAACACTGCTGAAGATAGACTGCCTATAATTCTGCATATTGGATCCATGTTTCAAAGTAAATGCTCAGCCTTCCTCAAGAAAAGGGAGCACAGGGTCTCATTTCCAGTTGTCTGGAGAAGTCCGATCATCAGGCAAGTCTATAACAGGATAGGCACCTCATCTGTGCTGTTAGAGAGTATGGACATAGAGTATGGTTATCATGTTCAACCAGGATTCTTACTCACTTCTAAGCTTTTAAAGAAGATAATACATCAGGTTCAGAGACAAAGAACACAAACCCACTATTTTTAAATGCAATTTTTGTATATTTACAGACAATGTTTGGATTTGTCTAGCTCAATTTGTGGCTTTTTGAGATTGACCTAAAAAAAACCATAATCTCCTAATTGCTCAAGTAGGAAACCTAGCAACCTGTTGATGCTGCTGGGCTCAAAACTTAGTTCTTAGCACTGCAATATTTAGGAGTAACTTCAGCAAGGCAGAACAAATTTTAGACATAGCTCTCATTTTTCTAGGTACTTTATCAAAAAATATTGTATTAATTCTAGAGGTGATCACTAGCTAAAGAACAATCAGATACTAGGAAAATGAGGCCAAAAAACCACTTTAAATAAATATGTACATTTTTAATGAAAGCTACATGCACACACACATTTAATTCACCTGGCCTCATCTTCACTCTTTTATAATTCCGCATCATTCGAATGAGATTTTATTAAAGTGTCCGGTCTCTGCAAATATCTGTAATTATACTTTTCCTGGTGACCTTTCTGTCAAGAGAGATGTTGACATTTTTAAAAGAAACAGTTTCCCCTCAAAACAGCATCTCTTATTATATCATTATAAAGCAGGTAGACTTTTCTCCCAATTCAATTTCCATCTTAGTAAAAGAAAGAATTTAATGTCCTTAATATCTAGGTGAGAAACCTGGGGAAACACAGAGAATTTTTTTTATAATTGCCACTGAATTCTTTTTGCAGCCTAATAGCAGATGCCTTATGAATGGTTTATCATGGCATTTTACAGGAAAGAGCATTACTTCAATCAAGAAGTTTTCAGTTGCTTTACTAAGATTTTTTAGTAGACAGCAAAGGCTTAAGAACAGAAAGAGAAACAGAAATAATAGACATACAGGTGTATGATGTACAGGTAGTATTAAGTAAATGCAAATAATACACATAAACTACCATCTTTTGACATGACTTCATGCCTCCTAATCTAGTTCCAGAACAGGACAATAGGACCTAAAAACGAAAAGCCATGCAGTCAGACATGTTGTAAGAATGGATTACAGAAAAGAAGACTCCCTATATCTCTGTCTATTGCGGGGTAAAACAGTTAAGATGATAAGCTAAGTAACAATAAATTTCTTGCAATTGCATTTTCTGTACAATTAGCTGTTTCTGCATTTCTCTCTGTAGGAAAAACTTCCAAACTGTAATGTTTTTCACTGACCCCTTCTTTATCTAGTTTTATAATTTCTTCAAGCTTCTTTTTGTCTTTGGTGATGCAGGTGTTCAGCATCTCCTCCAAAGCAAAGGAAAACTAGACTAAATTCTAATTAAAGGACAGTACTGAACTATTGCTGGGACAGGTTCAGAAAGGAAGAAGAAACCAAAAATATTTTTAAAATATTCTGCAGTATTCTCTTTCCATATGAAATTTCTCAGCCAAATGCCATTGTAAAAACACTTCTGCAGAGTATAAGAAAACAATGTTAATATTTTACACTATAACTATTTCTAGATCTTATGTCTTTCTACCAATATTTAAGCTCAGCTTTGTGTTTACTGAAGTGAAGCCTTTGAAAGAAGCAGCTGTATGGAGCAATCTTGCCAGCCAGAAAAGCCACACAGATTCCTGGCTAGGTAAAAAAACACACATTTGAACACAGAATTAAATGGAAGGCTCCTTAGCCCAACAAGCTCTATCTGCCCACGGGACAGTGACAATGCATAAGAAAAGAACAGAGGGTGACTAAAGATTGATTCTTTCCCTAGCGGATTCTCCTGAAAAGATCATGTTGAGGGGCTGCTTCTGTCAGAACTTGTAGATAGATGATCAGATTTTACAGTTACTCCATAAATTCGTCTGTTGTTAAAACCTGTATAGTATTTGGTCTGCACAGCATCCCAATGCAGTAGAGACCAAAGTTTAATTAAGTTTGAACAGCAGCTCTTCTTTCTGTTTGTTTTGAGCATGGTGTCTGATGGTTTCACCAGATATCTCTTCCTGCTTACATGAAAGGTATTTTTTTAAAGGCTGTGACATCACCATGTTTAACGCTTTTTCATAGCAAAAATCCTGTACCTCTGACTATTTCTTTATCCCTCATTGTTCCTTTCCTTTTATGTCTGGAGTGAGCAGAGCTTCACTCAGCCCCTGCAGATGGAGTATACCCCATTACAACCAACCCAAAACAGCAAAACTGATGTTTCATCCATTTTACCAAGTAACAATTATCCTAAATCTAGCCCTGACCACAACTGGTCTTAAGTATGAACTTCACACATGAAGTGCGCAAATAACATATTTTAAGGTAGAGAAATACCTTCATAATGAAATCATAGACACTGAAATTCACTGCTCTCCCTACCCCCAAGTTTTAGAAACACACTTGGGATTTTTAAGGTTCTTGTTTTAACTATTAATTTCACAATAAGGCTTTTGTGTTTCCTTGTTTTTCAGTCAGCATGTTTTTCTAACTAATCCTGCAATGTCCCTAGCCAATCCAAGGTTATTTGAGAAGACACATTCTTTCCTAGCAGAAGAGTGTTATATTATAAACATAAGAATCTGCCTTTCAAGCAACAGCAAAAGGACAAGTTGTATTAAGTTGTATCTAGGAGGAAAGATTCCTCATTCAAATACACATTTCTTCAATAAGCACAAGTGGAACACAGCAAAAAATTAATTTCTTTTTCTGACAGCTTTTCCTTGAAGTAAGGGTACCTTAATGTATAAATTCACCAAAAAAAAAGAAAGAAGGGCTTATAATCCTCAATAGCATATTAGCACTTGACCTTCAATACAGATGTGTAAATTAACTGTTAATAAATATCTTCACAGATTAACAAATTGAACAGAACTTCAAAAGCAAGCCAGTGATCTAAATGAAATGGAAGATGTCTGGTTTTTTTATGAGACGAGAGGGGTATGTGCCTCTGTGTCTTCTGGACAAACAAACATATTCAAAGAAAGCTTTCAAACAATGTTTTATTAAATGCCTTGTTAAACTCCTGTTACTTTCAAGCAGGTCCATTTAAGTTCAGAATGCATTTGTATCTAGCAGATAATAACATTGCTGCTTCTGCTGTAAACCCTAACACAGAGCAGTTTACACACGAAAGGCAGAAAGTCCTCCAGGCTGATCCTTATTATCTAGAGTTCACAATTTGTAAGAATTCTGAGTGCAAGGACTTCAAAATAAAAATATGAGACAATGCCAGCATAAGAAACCGCTGAGGACCTCCTCTCTTCTTTCTAAATATCTAAACATTTAACATTTTTAAATATCTTTGGATAAAATAACTTTTGGAGAGAAATAAAACTATAGTTTTACCATCTTGAGAGGATTCTGTCAATTCTCAGGTTGTTACTAAGTGATCAATAAATTTATTACTCTTTTTCAATGAGCTTTCATGATTATGCAAATACCTGAAATGTAGCTTCTGTCATTTTAACACAAGATGGATGTCTTCTAACACGCCCATGATTGCTGCAAAGTCAAATATATTTTATAGTTGTGTCATTAAATAACCATTTGAAAATCATTCCTTCACATCTAATACAGAATAATTTATTACCAAATAATAAAACATGAGTCCTAATGAAAAATAGTAATTTTATGTTATTGTCCTAGAACTGAAAAAATTGTAAGACCCATCCTATCTCATTTCTTTTTTTCTTTAGTATAAACCCAGAACTAATTCTTCAGCAAATAGTTTCTCTGATGGCTTTGAAAGATGGGCACAGCAAGGCTCAATCAAAAGGCATAAAATAACAAATTCGACATTACTGAGAGAAAGGGGGATAGTCCTAACTACAAGATGAAAGCCAATAGGGCTAAGCAAGTATAAAATAAAAACTTAGGCTTACTCTATGGAGAGGAAGCCATAAAAATTGATCTTTGTATAAAAAATGCAACCACCACTACTAAAGACAGTTACTCGGAATTTAGAAAATCTGCAGATTTCTTCTACCGGTTTGTTTATCTTCCATAAGCAGTGGTCACATGCAGGCCATAGCAAAGCACTTTGCCACTAGCACTTTGTGATTCTTATTTTAGAAAAGGCTTTTCACTAGAGAGTGACTTGGCTTTTTTTTTGTGCTAGCAAGGAGAAAGGGGAAAAATAATTATTAAAGGTAAGGATGTTCTCCAAAACTTCTAGAGGTTGATCTAGGCTGGATGCTGATTAAGTATTTCAGCATCATGGGATGAAAAGTGGGACATACAGGATCTGTCCACCACTAGGCAGATGTACTCCCCTGTATGGCAAATGCGAGTTCCGTCTGCCACTGAGTACGTCAGCATTTCTGTTTGTGTAGTGCTTGTGTGATCACATGCAGCATCCTGTGTTCTGTTATGGGCTCCCAGGGCACAAGGAAAACATTAACACACTGCAGCAAGTTCAGTGAGAGCCAGCAGGGTGGTCAAGGGCCAAAGCACAGGATGCAGTGAAAAATGACTGAGAGAAATGGACCTGTACAGCCGTAGGAAAAGAAGGCACAGAGGAAGTTTTTCGATGCTGGTTCTATATATGACCTGCAATATAAAGGCTTTCCAATATCAGTCAAAGGAATCTTTTCATAAAATATCTAAATTTTCCTTCTTTCATAAGAAAAACTTTAATTGACTTTGCACTATGAATGACATCATTTTAAAATGCCAGCTGACAGGCCTACAAAAGCTAGTTATTTAAAGTAAATTTTAAGAGGTGTGAGTCAGCATTCAGAAACACACCTCATCCATCCGAAAAAACACTGGACAGTAGATTTTAGTTCTACAGCCTATCATTCATTTTCCCAGTTTATGTATTAAGTGATAAGGTGTGTCTCTGTGTGTTTAAAGATAATTTCTATGCCATCCAAAACTGCAAACCTGCAATCAGCTTCAAATGTGGCACAAAATAAGTAGGCATCATGTTAAATTATTTCTTTTTCTGAGGCAATTGTATACTGCTAAAATCTTATCATAGTTATGCATCACAGTCTCTATGCCCCTTCCATTTATGTCATGAACTTAAGTTCAGAAAAAGGACAATAATTTCCAAATCATCACCTCAACAGATTTGGAATATCATAGAAGTAGTCCTTGCTACAACAGAGAGAAATGCCTCATCACCTCAGTTTTACACAACACCCAAACATAAGAAAGGCAGTGCTATTTCAGTGTTCAGTTACATATCTGAGGATTTTAAAGTGCTGGCCCTGAAAAGAAAATAAGACATAAGCCAAATACGAACTAGAATTGACAATTTCTTCTTCCACAACAGAGAGATCTCACATGAAACCCTCAACATAATATTAACTTTCAAATTAAAAGGAAATTCTAACTGTGCTTCTTTTACTTATCATAGTGAGTTAGAATTTAGTTTCTTGGTTAAACAAGGTGATTACATCAACAAAAACTACATACATACATTTCCACATACAACTGCATAAATAAATTTTACTCATAGAATCTTTGCTGTAAAAGTATCAAAAACATTCTTTAAAATGCAGTTCTGAAGCCACAGAATGTTGATAAGTACTTCACCCAACTCTTAGTTTTTCCAGAATGTGTAAATGTTTCCACTTACCTTCAATGTCCAAGAAATGTATAATACAAGAAAATAAACAGCCTGAAGACAAGAACTTTTCAAGGGCTTGAAACAATCTCAGAAAATTATTGAAATCACACCTACCCATGCTACAATAGAAACATATGCCTAATGAATTTTCCTTCAAAGGCATGAAAATAGTAGCTAATATATTTACATAACCTGTGTATATGTTATTGAGAATCTATGATTACAAGAAAAAGATGTAGACTTTTTATAGATCTAACAGATGAGATGTTTACCATAACATACTCAGATAAATTATTTCCAAGTCATATTATTGCTTAAACATTCCAACAGTTCAGATTAAATCCTTCTTTAAAAGGAACCAAGCAACTCAGTTGGGCCAGTGTCTAAGCACTTCTTCAAAGCCTTAGTGCTTCTAGAGCTACTCCCCTGCTACTCTGGATCGTAAAACCAGTAATTTGTTATGGGCGTAGACATGACAGAGATGAAATGTAGCTCCAGAGTGTTACATCTCTGTGAGAAACTCAAGTGAAGCCAGAGTGCAGCAAAGTCTTCATTCCCCTCTGGACGTGGCCTGCGAAATGCTAGAAACGCAAACAAATTTAATTAAATCAACGCTAATCCCCAGAAAAACAGATGGAACTGAGGCATTTATTTCCCAGATATTTTCAAGAGAGGTAATTAGCCCACAAATCAACCTACAAGATAACTAGTGGAAGGGAGATGGCACTGCCACTGCTCCTGTAAGGAAAGGCAGCAAGCCAGGCCTTGGCCGAGACCTTGAAGCTCTCCAAGGCAATCAGACTCAAGGAGAGACATATTAAAGTAGCAACAATGACATCAATGAAATCTACTGAACATATTTTGCTTCAGCAAAGCTTCACACGGTTTCCAGAATGCTTCTGCCACACCATGGTTGAGGTCTCAGGCCTGAAATAACCCAGAATTACCTGTCTGGCCTCCACCTGGTGGTTCAGGTGTTCACAGGTCTGGCAGAGGTCTGAATCTTTTGCTTAACTGTGAAAGTAGTCTTGGCTATTCATAAGAAAAAAAAAAAAAAGTGGAAGCCCATAAACATAATTTAAGAGGTTCAGGAAATTCTGGGGACAATTACTACTACTACTACGACTACTTTCTCTGTTTTTTCTACTTTTCCCCTAAACATTTGCCACTGGCTACAGTGATAAGGCATAGACAAATCAAGAAAAACATTTAGCCTGATCCATTGTCAATGCCTACTGTAATAAAAATGCTCTGCACTTATTGTATCAGCCTCCAACTGGGAGTGTTAAGACACAGGCATCTATAAATTAAGCCTCAAGAAATCATCATTACATTACATTATTTTGCTGGGGAAAAACCAAAACCAGGAAAATTTCTTGCTAAAATTATACAAGAAACATTGTATAGGAAGGGTGATAGCATCAGACACAATATTCCAATGAAATGTACCTCATTAAGTTGCATTAAAACTTTACATGAATTCAGGATCATTTCTTTTCTATTTGAGATATTCTCTAATCTTGTCTCAGTTTTCACTGAGGTACCAACAGAGATGGGCAGGTCTTTGACTCTTTGTGGCTCTGTATTCAGATCCCAGTGAGAGATAGGAGAAGTTCAACTTATTTTTTCTAAAACAATTACATTGCATACATCAGCCATGAATTATGTTTACCATCTTACTAATTCCTTTAGGTGTTCCCCTGAAGGTTATTTCTAGACTCATACACAAACAGAACAATAATGTGTGAGTAATAATGCTTTACAGTGGCCAATATATCTATATGTATTTTTATATAAATACTCTGGGACAAATTCTTTTGTAATGTAAGATGGTATGACTCCTTTGATGCCAAAGAGACTGAACACACCACTGTGTAGAACTAAAGATTTTAAAATTTTAATCAGGAAAGGAGCATATCATTGCTACCATCAATTCAACCTTTCATTCCAGAAAATAATTAAGTTTTTGAATAATTTCCTTTGTTTTTTAACTCTTTCTTGTCCTTTAAAAATCAACAATATAGACAAGCTGATAGTTATGAGCAGGGCATAATACATTTCCATACTATTTTTGCCACCTGTATCTACAGATCTGTGTTTGCAATAATTTTAGAGGGATTAATTTTTTTTTAAAAAAAAGCACAAATTGGATCAGCACAGGTAAATTCAAACAATCTTTCTGAATCCAAAAGTAAGATTCTTATTCTAGTCTTATGCAAACAAATTTAAAACAGTCCTTATCTTTTCTACAAATAAGTTATCACTTATGCTTCAGGAACTGCTGAAAAGATGATAAAGATGATTCCTGAAAGTCTACTTTATAAAAGAAAGATACAGAGAGAATGTTCAAAGGTAGAAATTTGCTTTTATTCCACAGGAGTGAAATTTTCAAAAATACTTTATTAAGAGAAAAATAATTGTATGGAGAAACATCAGTGACTAAAAAAGCAACAGAGATGCCTACAGAATAAGAGAAGATGTCCATAGAACCTACTGACATTTCCAACACAGAAAAAATCTGTCATGGATTCCTATTTTTTAATTATTTTATTATTTTGGAAGATAGGAGTTCTACAAATCCTATAAAAATATTTAAGTTAAGCAAGTAATGATAGTCAGTCTAAATAACATCAGAGTGCCATGACTTTTTTTTATAACAATTCACGTTAACTGTAGAGTAATCTCATGATGAAAACAGAACTGACCAGCTAAAAGTTCCTTTGCTGGTGTTTTTATTCAGATCATTAACCAAGATTTGAAGCTGTCTTGTCTGATACCTAGGGGGAAAAAAAAACTCAATCCAAAACAAAAAACACAAGAAAAGTACTTCTCCCTTGCAAGAAAGAAATCTATACCATTATGATTCAATCCAGCACTGGCATGCACCTTTCAAAGACAGAGGTGTGGTCAGCAAATGTGCACAAGAACAGCCTTCCAGTTTTGAACTGTCTGTGGTCCTTCTCTTACTACCATGAAAGCGCAGTTTTAACACATTCGTCCTCCCAGTGCTGCCTTGAGAAAGGAAAGTTTTATGGAAATGAGCTAGACTGATCAACAAAGCTCCAGATCATCAAAGACTTTTAAGCCTCTAACTCCCTGTCACTGCAGCCTTGGCAATCTGACCCAAGGACTCTGCTGAAGGTCATACAGTTGTCTGTACAAGAACACAGAATTCAATCCAGCTTTCTAAATTCCCGGAGTACTAGTCTAATTACACTTCCCAAAATCCTTATGCCTTAAGTAGATTGCTGAGATGATTTCCCTGTATAAGCAGTACTCCAACTTTTTACGCATAGATACATCCTGCCACTTTAAAACTACATGCAGTTCAGTAGCAAAAATACAGGAGATGGGAGCTGGTTGGTTTTAGCTTGTTTTAATTAGCTTTAATGTTGCATTGGTCGGGATTATTTCAATTAAAGCCTCATTCAGCAGTCCTATTCAGGTAACAATTTTCTTTGTATTTTATAAGGGGATATTTGCATGCAAGTGAGGCAATTTTCTGAACACCTGCCTTGCCTGCACCCACCTCAGCCTCTCCTGTGTACACCTCTTACTTCTTGTGTGCTCAGGTGGCCTAAGTGTGTTTAGTTGCAGTCTCTGATTCGGTCATTAGATGTCCCTGCACGCTTGGTAGGATTCTGCATGAGGTGTAGTCCCTGGTAAACAACATAAAGCTGAACTAGGTCAGTTCTGGGAAGTCTGCTTGTTGTATTTATGCTTGATGCTATCCCGTTAACAGGTCTCCTCTTTAAGAAGGCCCGTTGTTTACCATTTTGAAGATGCAATTCAGGTATTTACATATCCAGAAATATCAGCTAGCTAATCCCAGTTAAATAGCATCATTCCTTATATTCAGCAGGACAAGGTGCTGTCAGTTGTCCTTTAAGTCAGCTCTTGCAGTTTGACCAGTGTAGACTAAGAACTTTACCAATGACAATTAAAGATCCAATTGACTTGTTCATGTGCCATAAGTATATTTGTTCTTTCCCTCTGCACTTGAGTCTGTGCCTTTGTACAGCTCCGGCATTTGCTCTCTACTAATTTTCCTTATGCAATATGAAGTCTCCAGAAAAATGAAGTAATTTCTGTGGGGAAGAAAACCTTTTGGTTTTCTCGTAAGTAGAATCTGTGGGGATTAAAGCCTGTTGATTTTCTCATAGACTGTGGTTTCTCATTAGATGGGATTTCTGGACTCAGCAATTTTGTAACCAATCCTCTCTCATTCTACAAATTAGTTAAGCCTTAAAAAATAAGCAGTAAATCTCAAAGTACAAACTTAGGCGTAAAAAATTACACACTGATTTCCTTGCGACTATAAATATCTTCAACGGGAGCACCAACTGCACAGTTAAAGTAGAACAGGGCTGATTGCATTGCATCAAAAGAACTGATATCTCTTCTATCAACAGAAAGAATGCATTTTTGTAATGCACTCAACAAACAGGAATTTTCAGAATTGACCATCAGTATCGAAGTATCCATTCTGTATTTGCAGACGTGAAATAAGTCACAAAAACAGGGGAGAAAAAGTGCTTTTCTTCTCTATCAGGTGGCAAACTGAATGAGTGCAGTACAATATTGCTATATTCCCTAGTGCTTCAGTAGCTGTCATTTAATTTCACAATGTCGTTTTATATTATGAAGTGGAAATATATTCAGAAGTATCAGAATTCCCTGTTATTAAACATTTTTCTTTGTAAAGAAATCTCTGTAAATGTAACAAAAGCAACAACGGAAGAAACTATTCTAATTGCTTTCCCATAGCACTGAAAGAAATTATGGAACTTTGATGGGAAGTTAATCTCTGCAATTTAACAAATATGTGTATTCTTATTTTTTCACCTATATTGTTTTATGTATTGTGAACGTGTAGAGCTGTGTCAATTTCCTCACCCTCAGCAAGCACCTCAGCAAAAAGACTTTTAGTGAACCTTTTACTTGCTGCTCTTCTCACTATTTTTATATTCTGTATAATATGACATAAGTAAACTATATGTTATAAAAGAGGTTCTGAGAAACCTCTGGTTCATGATACATTCTCATTCTAAACTTACACCAACCTTTGTAAAGGTCAGATGCATTTGAATTCTTGTGTAAAAAAATTTAAGATGTCTCTGAAACTACAATCTAGTCACAATCCAGAACAAATACAAATCATGAATCCAAAACAAATCACTAGTTTGTCTTATCATCCTATTTACACTATGTCTTTGCCACTTATTTATCATTCTAAGATTTCTACCTCTGTAAATCATAGCTGACAATTTAAAAAATCTAATACATGTATTATGCTGAGGTGGAAAACTATGAACAAAAGAAAGGAATGTACCCAGGGCTTCAGTCAGACAAAGTGTAGCATGTAAGCTACACTGCTCAAAAGTTGATTCAGTAGATTTTATGAAACTGATCATGTACTTTAAGTCAATGAGATACCATTTTGTAGAAATCAAGCCAAAACCATGATGGAATCAAGTCCTTTGCACACAAGTACACTTGGCAGGCATAGTTACAGGACCCTTCAGATTATAGCTCTCCATCTGTTGTGTGTTAATGAGAATTAGAATAAAGCTAATTTAAGAGCTGAAAGGCAATGCACTTTCACCAAAAAAGCACAAATCCAGTCTACTAAGATGGTTACAAGATTCGGTAATGCAAATATAAGATGCTTATCTGCTTTTGGGGGATCTGCGCAATTTTCTGGAAGGAGAAGCTTTCTTCTCCTTCAGCAGCTCTGTCTTCAGTCTCTGCAAGTTTTCAGAACTGTCTGCACTCATAACTGAGTTATATAGAAGAAAATTATTAAGCCCCACGTGGGACTTTTCAGTTAGTTTTACAAAACACTTAAACTGACAACTATTCTACAGCACACTGTTCTTTGTGGAAAGTAACATAATTTAATGAATGCAATAAAATTAAGCATGTAACATAATTCATAGCAATTTAAATTTATGTGCCATTAACTGCTTTCCTGCAGAAAAGCAAAATATAATTTGAAAACACTTCTCCATTGTGAATAAAGACCCAATTTTGAAGTAATGATGATGCATTACAGAAACATTTCTGTACTTTATGGTAGGGTCTATAATATTGAATAAGGAGCTCTCTATCTTTGCTTTATGCTTCTCAATCATCCTCATGGTCATAGCCAATACTTTGTCTTACATAAAAATGTTATTTCTGCCAGGTAAATCACTTATACCTAGGTCTAGGTATATGCAATTAGCATTGTTCCTCATAGCGAATTCCATTTTTATCCAGTCTGCTCTCATGAGGCATGCAGCACACATGGCTCCAATACCGCTTCTACAAATCCAGTAGTAAAATGTTTTTATTCACTAGTTTTGTTTATTCATTTGTTTTGCTGAAATTTTCTGGGTAAGCACTGCTTGCAAGGTACATCAGGAAATCAATGTCAAAAGTCTTGCTTGGAGAATTCTAATGCATTTGAATTTTTTTGCCATGGTACTTGATCTTTCTTACCTTTGTTATCAGGAATCTTGTCACACACGTGGTAAGACTTTGTTACTGCACTAGAAAATTGAATACTGATAAGAGGTTATTATTATATATGATAAAAAATTGATCATGCTGTCATATTGTAGCAGAACAGAAGCTAGTTTCTAGATTCAAAGAATTACAATGTGGAAGAACAGGGAGTACACTAGTTCCCTTTCACAGCTGACATAGGAATACTGACAGTGGTTCTATTCATATATTTGTAAAGCATATGTAAGATTGGAATTCAGTCCATCTCGGCATTCCTCTTTCCTGGTTTTACAAAGTTCTAGGATGTTTTAGGTAAAAATTATATCTGTTTCCTGAGTGCTTATATATACCATTATATTCCATTGCTTTCTATAATTTCTATTTTTTCATTGCTGCTATTAAGTGTTTGCTACGACTGGACCTCCTATTTCATCTGTCTTTACTTCTTCCTTATGATTAATTTTATTTCATCACAATATCTGCATTCCAACTTGGAGGTTTGTAGGGGTTTTCCCACTTGCTTTTATATTATGCTTCTGGAGGAAAACCTGGCCATCATGAGGGATTTTTGCTAATCACAGTGTGATTTTTTCCTAGTCATTTCCATAACTCCAAGAACTCATTCTTTTAACGTATGTACATTAACTTCTCTTTTCTGACCTTCCTGAGTCACAATTTGTTTGGAAATGTTATTGACAGATAAGTTATACTTTATAGCACAGAGTTTAAAAAAAATACGCTAATTTTCTCAAAAGGTGCCACTGATGTCGTCATATACTAACAGTGTTAGACTTTCTGTGAAATTGAGCATCTCACCTTTAAATCCTTACTCTGGTTTAAAAAGCGTTGCCCATTTTCGTTTGCAGAGGAGCTGTGACAAATGTCTGCCTCTAAACCCAGACAGCACAAATCCTGAAACTACAGTCATGGAAATACCAGCATGGGAAACTGCCCCTCTTGCCAGTTAGAAAGTCTGAATATCAACAACGTGTATTGAGCCCTGCCCTATACATGTGACCTGAAACCCTGACCTGGAATTCAAATCATCCAGAGACATCCCACAAGCAAATTCATGAAAGCTCTTAGTACACACCAAAAAAGTTGCTTAATAAGTACTGTTCTGTTTTAAAATCAGCTGTTTAGTTTGTGCTACTACTAAGATGCAACAGTACCAATTCAGGAGCTTTAGCTTAGTGAAATATTCCCTTGGATTGTTCCTGTGTTGGATTTCCCAAAATAGTTACTTCTTTCCGGCCAAGAACAGAGAGTCAACTTCAGCACTAAGATATACAGACATGTTTTTCATGTATGAAAAGGAGAAAATAGGGAAAATAGATGAAAAGAAAAAAGGGAAAAATATGAATTTGGCAGTCAAGACAGGACAGAATGTTGTTTTTACCTTGCTCTTTTAAGTTTAGACAATAATATGCTTATCACTTTCCTAGGATAAAGCCAACATCCTATCAACCAAATTCCTACAAAGCAAGACCATTGGACGGATTAATGTCTCAAAGATATTTGAGCAAATGGGCTTCATATACAGCTCACAAATAATTTTCAAAGAAAACTCAGGTCCCAGGAAAGCAGGAATCTCTTCACATGTCATGACCACATGTACTCATGTGGAGACTCTAGGGCAAGACAAGATAGCTTCTAAAATCCTGTGTGGGCTCCCAGTGAGAGATGCTAACCTGGGATTCCATGTATTTTGTGCATTAAATAAGGATGACCATGCTTGTTTTAAATTAGATAATTAAGTCCCTGCTAAAAAGTTAAAATGGAGCTTTGCAGTGCCTGGCTGCCTAATTTTTTTTTCCTTGTCTCTCTTTTCTGAGCAATGCTGAGTGTGTGCTGCTACAGCTTCAACACTAGCTGCACATAAACACAGATGGACTTTTGGAACTGCTACACAAGTTACAGAAGTTCTCTAAAATGCACATTCAAACTGAAAACAGATGCATCTGTGGTAAATGGAGGAAAAAGGGCAGTGACATCCCTCCAAAGATACTGTTCTTTTTCTTTCATCCCAAGTTATTCAAGCTGTTTAAGGGGATAAGTTGGAGCTAACGCTGAGTCCTCACATGTGAAGATAGGGTAAAGAGACCTATTTGCTTTAAAGTGCTGGTCTAGAAAATTCTCCTGGAACATTTCCATGGAATTTAGCATCCAAGAAAGCATCTGAGCCCCAGAAAAGTTCCAGCCTGATGAGAATGTGAGCAGTTTCACAAAAAAATACTTTTTGCCGAAGAAGAATCCTCAACAGATCTCAAACAGCAGTAAAACAGCTGCCACTAACACCTTCGAGACATGGCAAGAGCAACCTCTAATGACCTTCAAATACAGTGTGATAGTAGCATTTATTTGTTACCAGAGGGTTTTATGAAAGCAGGGCTTCTACAATACACACACAACATCCCTGTTCCACAACAGCTTCTTATCTAAATAGACAAGCAGATAAAAGCTGGAGAGAGGATTAAGCACACAAACAGAGCAAGAGTAAGAGCCAGCAAATTTCATGTCAGTTCACTTACTTTTGTTTACTTGTCCTTTGGGCAGAGTTTAATTGGTAAGGGATTACTTGACAAAAAGACAGAGGACAGGGATAGATATTAAAGATGGCCAGAGAGAGGGAGGAGAGGCACACAGAATGAATCTGGAGTGAGGCTGAGCTCAGAGTCTGTATGAAATGGAGCTCAGGAGGTTGCAGAAGGTGGCTGCACAGCTCAGGGCAGTGCTGTTCCTAACTGGAACTGTAAAAAGCATTCAGTGTGAATTGTGCATAGCACAGAGGCAGCCCTGAATTTGTAATAAGGACACACAGCCAGCCAGTGTGTCTCACACAGGTATGATGCTATACAGAAAAGCTGCTGGTTTTAACTTCTGTGCCAGAATCAGTCTTGAGCTGGTTCCTCCAAAGCCATTTGTCTGGCTGATCATCAGTGTGATGCAAAAAGCTTCTGGATCCCAGAGGGGGTCTATTCCCTGCTGTCTCACACCAGAATGATGATGAATCCCAATTCACTGCTCAGTTATCTCTGGTGCGAGAGGAGCCCACATTACACATCCTCTTCCATCAGCATTGAGCAGAACATCAAGCTCAGCTGACAACAGAACCTGGTTTCTCAAGCCTGCATCCTCCAGGGATGGCCCTCATTGCATTGAGGCATGAAGAGCATGTGGGAACCTGAAGCAATGATGAATGAGAAATTGAACTTAAAAAGATGTCTGAAAAGAAGCAAAATAAACCCTGATGTTAACACAATCTGCTGGGAGGTAGAAAGAAGGTACACTGCAGTTGCTTATTTTTTCCTAATAAAAGGTGAGCTGTTTGGCCTTTTAAATTCTAATTGTCTGGAAAATTTTGAAGACCAGAGCTACTTGTATATTACTGTAGCCATCAGTGAAATGCAGAGGGAAAGATGGAGGAACTGCCAGTGGATGGTGGTATTGTATAAGATAAAAGAAGTAGTTTCTCACTTCTTACCTTGCAGTTATCTACCAGGGTTAGCTAACAAACACAACAACCCTTCACTCCATTCTTAGCCTTCAAAATAATATACCATAGTGGGCTGGAAAGCAACTTCAGGCTGAGACATAGAGGAGATGAGAAAACTGCAGAAAGGAGCAGAATGAAATTAGGCAATGGAATGAAATAGGAGGTCAGAAAGCAGAGAAAGCAGATGGCAACCTGGGGAAAAAGAGACCAGATGAGAGGCCAGGTGGTGACCAGGGGAAAGAATCAAAAAATAGTAGTTGGACAAATTATAGGTTGGAAAATGTGATTTTTAAAAATGGATACAAAATATCAATAAAAAACTGAAAATGTAGGCTTTATTCTGGATTGAAAGGGAAAGAAAATGGGATTTGTGTACAACAGATTTTCTTCTCAGCTTCTCCCTTCCTGCCAACCATATGCCCCAACAGTGCATCTCAGGATGAAGGTTTTACACTGCAAGTAACTTAACCACAACTGATCCAATATTGTGAAAATATTTTTGAACTCCCATCCTATTACTTTGATCAATTCTTGCATTCATTCCTGGGGAAGAGTCATCTTTAATTGAGAATTTGAATGTACAATGTTGAAATTTTGAAGTCTATTCTAGGAATCACAGAAAGAATGATGATAAAAAAATGAAAATCTGAACAGGTTATTAACACAATTTCTAACAATACACAGACTTTTGCCTCATCACAGAATTCTGTTCCAGAAATATATTCTATAAATTTTTCATTCCTATTCAGACTAAACTTCTCCTTCTTTGAAGTATAATTCAGCTTCCTAGACTCCTAATTGTACATGGAATAATTCTTCCTGCTCTGTGTGTATTGCACTCTGAAATCTTTGTCTGTGAATATATTTGCCGCATCAAAGAATCCCTTTGAAAATACTGTTTGGAGCTGAATGTGTCTTATAGAGGCCTTGCAGTAATCTGAAGTGCAGCTCACTATGAGAGTCATAGAATGGCTGAGTGAGCAAGGGGCCTGTGCTCATCACATTGTCCAACCTCCAGCAAGACCAAGGTCACCTAGAACAGGCTGCTTAGTTGGGTGTTGCATACTTCCAAGAATGTCGACTTTAGAACCTCTCTGGAGACCACTGTCCCAGTCTTCAATCATTCTTATTTTTAAAAAGTCTGTTCAAATAGAACTTTTTTTATTTCAGTTTGTACCCGTTGCCTCATATCCTTCCACTTGGCAACACTGAGGAGCCTGGTTCTGCCTCTTTACTCCCTCTCATCACGTATTTTTAAATGTTGTTAAGATTCCCCCCGAATCTCTTCTGAAAGCTAAACAATCCCAGCTGTATTCAGCATGCAGAATAACACATGTATAATACATTTGGCCTTGTAGAATAGTACACTGAAACTGAGAATTTCCAGACATACAAATCTGCAAGAAGGAAAAAAAAAAACCTGGAAGTGAGAGGTAACTGACATCTTCATAGAAAAACAAGGTCACAACCTTTTTAAATTATACATGACAACTTCTCAAGCTGCTGAATGAAAGTGAAGAGGCAATTTTTAAGTATGAGAACAACTTTACAGTAACTATTTTTGGAAACAATAAAAATACACCCATCCTCACATAAAATAGCCAAAAAATAATTCAAAATTTTTCTGTTTGGAAGGGACACTGACTAAGAACTCATCTAATTGATATTTCCCTTAAAGCTTTTCAATTCCAAAATATCAAAATGAGAAAGAACAATTGAGCAATAAAACCAAGAACTACAGCATGGCTTTAAAGAGAGAAAATGTTTCTATACCCTCATTTTGCAACAGCTACATTTCCAAAAATGCACCTACGAGATGCAGATAAAGCCCCGTTGGCTCAGAGCCCTTCAGAAATAATGGGAAAAAAATAAAATAATAATAATAATAACAACAACAATAATAATAGTTTAACAGTGCGAGATAAGGCAACAGTGCAAGATGGGATTTAAGGAGCAAAGCATGGTATGAGTAATGGCAGTGTAACACTGGTAATATTATAACAGATAAATCATAAGGGAATTTATTGGTAGTAACAACAGCAACATCAGAGTTAAATTTGTGAGATTCCATGAAGACAACCAGCAGCAACAGTAGTGGGAAAACCAGCTTCTGCACATACACAGAATCCATTATGTAAACAATGACAAGCATGATACTGTCAGACACATAGAGATTGGATTCCATCAAAAGCACAAAGCAATCTTGTCAGATGAGAGGTCAATACTTGTACAGCTGACAGACAACCTGCTTCCCGAAGCAACTTTGTCAGAAAAGGTTTTTCACAGCATTTCTCTGAGTTCAAACACAGAGCAACTGAAGCAAAAACACCAACAATATATGTAATAGTAGTGTTTAAATTATTTAAACATTCTCCAAGGCTTGCCAGGCCTAATTAAAGGCAATCTCCACACTCTTTCCTATTTTCTCATATTTTCTTTAAAAATATTGTAATTAAACTTTTATATTTACTTCTGCTGGGCTATGAATTCTGACAGCCACTAACTTTGTTAATGAGTTATCACCACACATAATAATCAGGAAGTTTCAGGTCAGGTCCTTGAGAGTCCTGCTGACTGTCACCTGTCCCTTTCAGAAAGCAATAGCAACACCCATCCATTCCTGAAAAAGAAGAGTAAGAAATCCTTAGGTAAAAATATATATACTGTTTCCACAATAAAGACAGATTTCCATACATTTGTATATGCTTTTATCTTTCTGAGTAGGTTTTTAATCTCTCTCCCTCTAACCACAGCTTCAGCGGCACAAAACCCTGGAGCACACATTAGGGTTTTTTGCAAGACCTCTCTAGAAACTCCTGCTTACCAGCTCAGTCTTGTGCACAGGAAATACAGTCATGTCATACTTCATTCTCACATGGTAAACATAAAAAGTAAAACCCTGATGAACAAATGCAGATGCTATGGATGACAAGGAGTACCTACAAACTCTGAAAGGAAAAAAGTGAACATTGCTAGGCAAAGCAAGAAAAAGTAACTATTATCTTACACTCAAAGAGGGTAAAACTAAGCTAATGTAAAAATACAAGCACATGTAGTACTTTAGACATCTCCCTTTTTGTCTTCTCTTTCACTGCCAAACCTATTACCATTAAAAAGAAACTGAGTTACCAGCTTTCCTCTTCTGTTTAGAGAAAATATATGGCAAAAGATCCCATCTCTGCAGGTTTTCTTCACACAAAGAGACGTCTTTGATAGCTTCATTTTTTTTAAAGCTGATAACTACAATGTTCAACTTAATTTGCTATCCTGCTGAGGACAGTTTTGTGAACAGTAAATCTATCAGTTACTCTATCAGCTAAATCTAGAAAGATCCTTTCCCAGCATCAAGAGAAAAGCAACGTGCCAAGCATAGGAAGAAACATGTTTCAGCTCCTTATGCCTCCCCATGACAGAAGCTTAAGGCAGCCTCATGAGTAACAGAAGGTTGTGTATTGGTATGCAAGCAAGTGAGCGATAATCTCTTTGAGCAGATGTACTGTAGTCTTTATCTCCATTGACTGGAAGCCAGTGCTCAGCTTGCTGTTTTGCCACTTACTAGGAAAAAAATCATTTTAGTTCCATTTAGATGTTAGAAAATACCAAAGAAAAGTCACATCACTATCAACATGAACATCGTTTGTTTAGCAGTGATCATCCTAAAGCAGACTGAGGTATTTTCCTTATAATTATGCTGAATTGCTCAATTACTACCATGCTTTTTTCATACCCTTGTCTCCCTTGTAACACTAAAGAGTATCTAAATACATTAATCTTTTTAAGAGTGTACAATCTAAAAATGTTTTAGAAGAAAGCAGAGGTAATGGGGTCAAACAGTTCTCAGAGATATATTGACTGATAAATCGTGAGGTAAATGTATGCACATGATACTTTTTCCCGTTCTAACTGATGAGAGGTTCTAGGGACTTCACAACTCTGATAGCAACAGCATAACAGCGAAGATTCTCCAGAGAAAGCTGGAGATATTTTTCAATTGCAGAAGTAGTCTAGGCTTATCTTCATGAAAGGTGATGAAGAACTGCATTCATGCATCACCTGCTTCAATTTTGTGTTCGGACTAGAGTTCTACCCTGCTCTCTGCAACTGCAGAACAGCAGAACATCAGGCTCCTTGTTTTGGAGGGGAGAGGTGTCACAGAAAATAGACGAATTTGCTTTCAGCCTGAGCAGTAAGCTTGACTTTAACGGAAAGTTAGTCTGAGTTAGCGACTACAGTTCAGTGCCTAAAGGTAGTCATGGATGAGATCAAAGACTGAGTTAATCTATGACCTTATCTGTGTTTATGGTAAATAAATGGATAAAGAAATAATGTAAAGAACAGGACATCAGTTCCCAGCTTGCCTTCAGTGCATTTGACTGATTTTGTGGAATCTGATTTTTTCGCAACTGGAAGAGCTTGTGTATCCCATTCCCAGATGGATTTACTGTTCAAAAATGTATCAAATTCCTTCTTATTCTTAAAGGAAGAATTTTTTTATAACATCATAATTAAATTTGAAATTATTTTGTCTTAGCAAGCTGCCAAGACCAAAAATATAAAAGCTCAAGAAGAAGGTAGGCAATAGGTGCCTGAAAATGAAATTGGGTATTTTCCTCTTATTTCTTCCATCTCACAAGAAAAACTGAGTCATTTAATCATTCTCTCAACCTTTATGTCATTTTTCTTTCAGGCCAAAGATTTCAAGGCTTGGTAGTATTTCCTCACAGGGAAAACCATTCTTCTGAAAACTTTCATCACCATTTCATTCAAATTTCTAGTCTTACTAGGCAATATTGCTATTGCAGGACAAGAATATAACACACCAATTCATTTTTGAAAAAATTTTCCTTTCCGTTTTATCACTGCAGATCAGGAGGCTGAGAGACAAGACTTGATTTGGCCAAATTCAACAGAGAGAAGGGACCAGAAAAATCCAGGTTTCCTCGCTTTTAATGAGAAGTCTGAAGCTGTGCCCCTTGTGTGCTGGTGTCTAAGCATCTATCTGGCTCTTATGGAAATAATGAATACCAGAGAAAGGCTTGAGGTTATTTAAAACTTACTTCAAAATTTTATACCTCCCCTTCCCCAGGATGAGAAACATCTCTCAGGTAAATGCAGTGTGGAAATTTTAAGGAAAACAGTTGTCTAGACCAGTAGAGAAATTACCGAGGGTACAGAAATTACCTGAAGTGGAACAGAGATGGTATAGCCTCTGGCTGATGGTATAAAATATTACCTCCTTTTATCAGTAACGTGAGTTAGCTGCCACCCTGATTTACATTCCTAGATAGGACCGTGCATAACAGCACTGTGCATAACAACTTCTAGGCCATCTTTATGTGACAATGTCCTGAGCTCCAAACTTACCAATAACTTAAAACAAACATCTTCTGAATGGAGTCCTTGAAGGCCTAATCTGTCTTCTTTTTTTTTTTTTTTTTGCAAAGGAAACAGCTTTAGTTGTATTTAAACAGCATATCAGTGATTATTCTAGGTATGTGCAACAATGCACTCAGATGACCAGTAACAAGTTGAATTTAACCCATTTGTAAGCACTTATCCTGGGTGAATGGATATCTTGGCAACCAGTTTTACCCTTCCCATGTCTTGGTAGTATATTTGTAATGCACTATTAAATTTCAGTGGAATTTTTTTAATCACCTTTTTAACAATATATAATTATTGTTGACAGCAATCCAACTAGAAGAAACACTCTTAGATTAATTAACAGTGACCTATAATTAAACTCTGCAGTACTTAGAGATGGAGTGGTCCCTAGATAATATTGCTTTGGTTTTAATGAGTGTTTATCATTCTTGTTTGCTTCCCCTGTGGCAGTTATCAAGGTTAGTTACAAAATTTCTTAATTAAATGGAACTACATAGAAGGTACTGCCTTAGTAGAAAACAGCTTGAAATATTCATGATTTAAGCATAATCTCAAAGTATCCAAACTTCTGCCTTACAAATTTTTAATCATAGTTTACCTATAGAGCTCAATCTTTTCCTTAAGTCGTATCTTGATACTAAAAACAATGGCATATTTTAAGATTGCTCTTGTTCCTTTATCTCTGAAAGATAAGAGTGTGTTATCAAATGTCTGCCTTCTCCAACATGTGAATGGCTGAAAAATACACTTTTGTATGAAAGGTTTGATATAGGATTTCTGATTCCTGGCCCAGGCTTCACTAACCAGTTTCTACAGTAATTAAGTAAATCTCTTTATTGCACTTTTTCAAAATGCAGTCTGACAAATTAGCTTTCTAATAGAATTAAAGGATCACATTCCTATCAAATTCCATAAGGAGTATGGCACCCAGAGTGGTCTGAGGAAATAATTTGCCTTTCACCAATTCCACATTCTTAGATGCCACCAGAAATGGCAGATTCCACCACCCTGAGAAAAATTCTCTTTGCTTCCAATTGTTGCAGATTGAAAGCTGAAGTAACTAAAAATAAGGAAACATATGGGGAGAGCTTCATCTTTCAAATATAACACACATATAAATGTTTGCTAAAGCTTACCTGGTTCACACAGGTAATACTTCTATGATTACACTATTTATGGTATGATTATTATATGTAAAACATATAAAGACAAATTTCGGTACTGCTAAAGAATAATCCTTATATAACAATAAATTTTTCTTCAGTAGAAATCCTGTTCATCTCCATTGTTGCTTTGCATTGTGCTGCTGGCAAGGTACTCTTAATTTATTTTGATGAAACAATAAAACAATGTGCATGAAAGTTTATACACTAAAACAGAAGCAAATTTGTCTGGTCCCAGTCCAATCTGCATGGTAGCTGGTCTGAATAGTTAAAATCAGGCAATCTTGGAAAGGGAAGCAGGTTACCATTGTTTAAATCCTAAGCAAAAATAGAATACTGATTGGGTTCAAATGAAGGTTGTTCTTAAAGTAACCTGTGCTTACATATTCTTGCTGCCAGTCTAGATACTTCTTCTGTTAAAGAGCTTGGACAAAAAGGTTTAAGGGGGAGAGACCAATAGAAATGCCTGCCTGGTAGCATTTTCAGGTGTAACGTAACAGTAAAAAAGGTACTGGAAAAAAAGGGTAAGTATGGAACATTCACACTTGCCAATATGTAACCGGAATAGTTGTGTGTGAAACTGCAGCAGAGCTGTTTGAACAGTGTATTCAGTCACTGCCAATTCTTGGCCTAGTTAGAGCTGTGTGCTTGAAACACCATTTCCCACCACTTTCTCTTTTGCTCCCACCACGCAGCACTTTCCCTGCTCCAGTCACAGTTTGGCATCAAATTGTGCCAATTCTGAGCACTGCTGCAATTTACTGCTGAGTCATCACTTCACCACTGTCACAGAACATCATCATCACTGCTCCGGCAGGAATATTGCAACAGCGACCTTGTGGCACAAGAAGGGAGAGAGCATTGCGAGACACGGGCAGCGGAAGAGCTGAGCGTTGTACGTCCTTCCAGGAAAAAGCTATCTTAAGGAACTTCCCTGGGGTTTATGGTCACTGCTTTGGAAACAGCACAATTGTCTCTGCCCATGCTCACATGCTGTACCTCCAGAACGCCCAAAGGATCGCTGCTCGAAAGCAATGGGAACTAGAGGAGACTTCTGTTGTTTATCATGGTGTTGTTGAAGTCTTCTGGGGCTGACAGATGCCGCTCCAGAAGGTTAATAAGATGAAGAAAGCTCTTCCAGCTGGACCGTAAGAGGGATTATGTCTGAGCAGCAGATAAACAGATTATTCCAGAAACAGACACTGCTTTTTTTCAAAACTTCGTCACTCTTGTCTTACCACTCCAGTTCCTGGGCTGCAAGTGTGGGCGTCGGAGGGGTTCACCCAGCTCTTGCACTCTGGCCCCTGTTGCACTCTACCTAGTTGCAATTCAATGCAGTCCAAGGCTGGGGACACCTGAAAAATAAAGACATTTGGGGATTTTAGTTCTCTAAGAAAACAGAATTCTTCTACTTGACCAAAATATTCTTGTTTCCTGCATGACTGGTCTTGAAAACTGTGAATGATCAATAGACAGCATGCATTTGAAAACTGGATTAATATTTTTCATCATTTGCCTTGCCCTCCAAGTTCAGGGAAGCAGAGGTAAGTTCATATTTTAAAGGTTTAGATGAATTTTAGATTGCATATGTTGAGAAACAAAATATTTGGAAGATCAAGGGCTTTCATATTACAGAATTTTTAGTTTAGAATGTGGTGTTTTGACAATTGAACTGGAGACACTACGGTTACTGCTATGAAGCAAAAAAAAGAAATGTTGGCATTATTTCTTACGTGTGTTTTGTAATATCTGTAAGAGATGCCATTTAGCTTCGTTTTGCTTGAACATGTTCTGTTATGAAAAAATACTACCTGTGTGACAAATATACGGAAACTGAAAAAAGACTGAAAGATCATCTAAGTGTTGACGTGGTGAAAGAAGTTTTCATCACTGAAATGAAGAGAAAGTAGCAAAATAAATCTGCATTTACTTGTGAAGACAGTTATCCTGATTATTAAAAACAATTTCAAAAACTTCTAGATAGACAAATTCTGGAAGAACATGTCATACTGGCAAATATACCAAAAATGGCAAATAAGTAAGGATTAATGTAATCATAATTATAAAATTGTTTGTAAGAAAACAGAAATACAGGGAACTACTCTGTACTTAATAGATCAGCTAACTATTGATCTATTTAGAAACATTTAAAATGTCACAACATTTATAAAGCTGCTTCAAAAACAAAAAAGAAAAGACGGTGATGTGATTTTCCCTGGTTAGTCCCATATTCAAAAGATTTAGAGCTTTGGGGAATGCATTTAATTTTGGAGGAGGTTTCTCATTAACTTTTCCAGCTATGCTTTGATATTTGCATAATTGAATTAAAAGCTAACATTAAAACCGCTATGTGTGCTCAAGTCAATGACCTTCTATTTTTATGCCAGGCCTGTTCAATAAATGCAAAGAATGTAAAATTATAAGTCTCCTCAACATCATCTAAATATTTGTTAGGGAGACAGTATGAAATATAGCCTGCTGTCAATACTATTTGGAAAGTTTATTTGCACACTTGGGTTTTTTTAAGAAACTCATGCCTTTCTTAAAGAATTACAGAAATACAGACCACAGTTCTTGTATCTCAGTTAAATTATGTAAATCTTCTCTAGTGGACAGTTAAAGTACTGAAAAAATCCTTGGAAAAATATATAGATAGCTCTAGAATTATGTTTTGCAGCTCTTTAATTTTACTTTTCAGTTCTATGTAAATAGTTTCATTTAATCACTGATGATATTTTGAAAGTGTGGCAAAAAATGAGAGAATGATGATATTTCATGTCCGACAAGAAAACAAGTTTTATCAAGATGCATTGTTTTTGCACTTAAGTTGCATATTCTGTGATGGAAAGAGACAGAATGAGTTCCAGGCAATTCATGCATGCTTGATGGTATTGCTGCAGCCCCTATTCATAATTACAACTTAGAAAGCAATAGTGGTAAAAGTGGCGCCACACAGTTTCACCAGTTGCAAATTGTGATTGTACGTTACACTACACTTTCCACAAAAGACCAGCAAAATTGTGGGGGGCTACCTTGACAGAGAGGAATACTAAATAACTAGAAGTATTCCTTGCCACCAGTTCTATAAAGTGCATGTGGTAAGCATAAATGTATAATAATAACTTTTTTTGACATTTAGTCATGCCATACATTACATTTTTGAACTATTTGATTTCAAATACATGCACACATATCTCAAAACCCTTAATGCTTGTCTTAAGAAACTTCTTTTTCAGAGCAGAGATGCTTCCAGAACTGTTATTTTGTGACTTAGCATTAGGGCCAGATAGTCACAGAAAATATTTTTTAAAAGTATATAGGGTCTCCCAGTAGTCTGAATATTTGCGTGAATCACTCATTAGAGCTCCTAACATAGGTGTTTTGAGACCTTTACAGTCATCCAAATTTGCAGTACCTGTAAACTGTGACAGACTAGGAAATAAGAAATAAAACAGCCCCATCTTAAAAAAAAAAAATAGATTATTTTAAAATGTAATTTTAAAACTAAATTATTTAAAATACAATTTCTAAATATTTAAAGAGTTAGTCAGTTGATTATTTTTTCCTCATAAAAAATAAAAAAATCAAGTTCTTTACTTTCTCACATTTATATTTAACAAAAAGTGTGTTAACGAATATGGAGCTTGCTCAGTAATGTTTTTGTGTCCTTCCTCCCTGTCCTTATTTAAGGACCCATAGAGTCCTTCTCCCACCCATTTGGAGGCTCTCCAGGAACACCTCAAATTCCACAGTAAGCAAACAGGAAAATGTAGAGAGCAAAATAAGAGTTATGGTGTTTAACACTGGCCATGATTTTGCCACTGTCCTGATAAAAATTGTCTCTAGCAATGGAAAGGGAAAGTAAGAAGGATAAAAAACTTTGCGACACCAAAAAAATCTGTGCACAAAATCTGAGTAGTAAATTACTGAATAGCCAGACTAAATACCAAAATGCAGAGGAACTTTGAACTCTCAAAACTATGCCTTGATGCTGGTAACATCCTAGCACTTGATACTGAGGGCATAGGGGGCCAGAGCATGTTCAAGGCTGTTTTGTGACATTTTTTATTCAGCAAGTAATTATCTGCTATTTACTCAGCCATTCCTTAGGACACAAAGGCTTTGTGTGTGCTCTGTGAAATCATTTTAATTCATTCTGACTCACCCCTGCCCGCTAGGCTGTTCTAATTCAGCAACAAATGTTTCAGATCTTCATTACTATAATTGCTCTCAAAAAATAATTAAAAAAAAAAAAAAGGTTTCAGCAAATTTGTGCCAAAGGAAAAGGAAAATCAAGGAATATAAAGCTTCAAACAAAGAAAGAAAACAAGATATATCTTCTTTTTGCAGTAAGACTATCTCCTACTCTCATTCATAAAATAAGAATTATCATGTGAAAGTTGGCTTTCCTGGTTGGGTTTATAAACTTATGAAAATTAAGAATTTTCCTTTTTTCTCTCCTTTCTGAAACAAATGTAACACTGCACTATATATGGGATTTGATCTTTTCTGTTTTCTGGCTAAAAGCCAAACTTTAATATAAATACTAGACCATTGTCACTGAATCCTAAAGATTAATTCCAGAAATAGTCACACCTGTGCCACAGGGATTTGCGAACTGCATGTGAATGAACAGCAAGATATGTGGGATTTTTCTTAGAAACCACCTGTGGACAAAATTATCAATATTAATAATCTAAGCTTTTCTTCTTCTACAGGATATTTACAGGCTACAATAAAATAACTGGGAGTCTTAATCTACTAGAAATTCCGACTGTTTGTGTTAATTTCTCAGCTAATTTTGGAGTCTTTGTGATTTAATCAATGCACTAAGTGGCATGAAACACCCATCACATAGCAAACATGGTGTTTTCTTTCCAGAAGACAGTTTTTGTTCTCAAAAGAAAAAAAAGTGTATGAATTATAGTGCATTTTGATGCTTTGAAATATCTTAAATATGTTTTCCTTCTTTTTTTACCTCTGTCCAACCTAGTCTCTTTGAGATTAAAATTAGTCTTCTGATCATTCTCTGTCACATAATTCTTCCATGTTAATCAAGAATTAGGTTCACTATCTTGCACATTCTATGAGGTTTGTGCTTTGTAAGCCCAACTGTGTTTCAGTTTCTTCCCCTTCAAAATGTGTGATATTGAATAACACATTTCCTAAAAATAAATAAATATCTACCTGCTTTCATATACATGTCCACTGGCATTTAGCCACTGTCAGCTGCTATTTACTAGACAGAGACTTCAGAGCAGTAACCTGTCTGGAAAACGTAAGATTAACAATCCTCTGGGAGTACCCTGACACCTGCCACAGCGTAGGTGTGTTTATATACCCTTACATAATCGTGGCATGCCTCATCACTGTATGCAAGCACACCACCAGTTTTAACCTTACCAAACACCTGCTCTGACAGAGGAACACTATCACCCTCATTTAACAAAAGCATGAGGACCTGAGGTGTGACACACAAACTGAAGTCCTGGCTTGTAAGAAGCATTGCAGTCATAAAGCAGGACAGCAGCAGAGGTTGCTGGGCTGATTCTCAGAGCACCTCTCTGGTTACACAGACATCTGCAAATCAGTAGGACCCAGGCTTACAGCTACATAATTAATTGTACTTAGGCCACTATGCTTGTCTTTTCATTGTTGAGGTTGTACTGGCTTCTAAAGTTCTGCTTCAGTGCAGAGCCAAAATTACCTTCTTTCTAGACGCTCAAAGGTTTTAATACCTCCTTCAGACTTTATCCAAATTTATATTGATAATCTTGGTACCCTTGTTACCTGAAACACCAGTTTTAGTGTCTGTGTTGCAGGTATACCTTTCATGCATATGACTCAGCACAGATTATAGAAACCTCAGAAGTTTCAGGCGGGAAACAGCAATGCACTCACCTTTAACTTTGTGATTTCATGGTGATGGCACAAAATGAAGACATTTCTATTCAAGTTCTTTTCTCTTTCCTCTTCTTCCTCAAAATTGATGAATAAGTTGTCATGCTTAGATCAAGAATTGGATTAGGTGTCCTCCAAACCAAACTTGGTCTATGCAGCTTGATACATAACTAAGTAAGGTTAAGTGCAAGTCACACTCTGTCAAAATGAGGTGGAGTCAATTATCCAGAGACTGTAGATTGTACTGCAGAATGAGTGAGGAAAATTGGCCAGTTCCAATTACACAAGCTGAAGTAAAGAGATGACACAGGGGCTTCTGGCGCCTTTTCATACACCAGACATCCTAACTGTTGTCATATGTGAATACAGTTACCTCAATAAACCTATTCTGCACTGCAAGTCTTTGATTTGTATCATCAAAACTGTTGAAATGTTGACATACATGGCAAAACATCACTGTAACTTGAACTTTTGCTGTCTTGCTGGCTTTCTCAGAGAAGGCTGTGCCTCTTGAGAATGACTAATCAGAAAATTAAGAGCAGAGGTGCTCAACTGAATGTTTTATCGCTGCAGATTGGATGCATCCCTCTAAGAACTATTCAAACATTTAAGGCATTTTCTTGCATCCTTTGATATCATATCCATATCAATTAATAGAATAGCCTTTCAGGTCAGATGCTTCAAAGATGGCCAAAGAAATATAAACAGATACATGTTTCATACATGAGCATTAAAACCAGTCACTCTTCAATGCTGTTTCTAGTCCAGGTTCTGGACTTGAAGCAGACTGTTGCAAGATTCACAAACTGGCAATGAAAGCATAGATGGCCTTTGATATTTTTTATGAATTCCAGCAGCAGAAGTGAGCACAGATGATGAATAAAAATTTTCAATTTTCTGTCTGAAAGAGAATATAAAAATTTCTACCTTTAATGAGACATATCTATGAAAACAAGAGTTTCTTACTGTGTTTTTATCAGGTTGCAAGAAAATGTGTCAAAATCAGGTGTTGACTCAAAGATTTCAGCATGTTTGATATTTTTGGTGTTTACAGACAGCATTTATTGTGAATGTGGCTTCATCATTAGTATATGACAACTACATTCACAAAAGCAGGAAAATCTTACCAATTGCATGTTATGCTTTCTATTCTCATCTATAATAGGTAGATTATTCACTACAATTATTTTCCCATGAATTGTATAATTAGTATAATTCAAAGAAGTTACTAAATTATCTGCTCTAGAGAGGGAGACAAATCTGTTTGTCTGTTATAGAGCCTATGCATAAATTTCATATAAATTGTTCCAAATTCTTTGTTTCTTCCTGAAGTTGGTTATCAATTGTATTTCTCCACTTGGCATAGAAAACCACACAGATATGTATGAACAGAGGAGGAGGGGAACAGCTGAGGGATTCTGATGTCTATTTTATCTTCCCAGTGTTACCTACTTGCAGAAATTAAAATCTTCACACTTACTAAATTGAAGAGCACACCGGTTGATGATAGCCATGATCTTTGGTACCAAAATGTAAATCCAAGTTAATTTGAAGGGTTCTGGAAAAGAACCATTACCTAATGCCATCTCCTAGCTTTGAACATAAAGCCATTAAATCAAAAAATTTTGGAGTTTTTATTAAATTTTCACGTTCACTAATGTCATTGTTTATATCATATATTTCAGAATAATTTATCACATTCTTCTTCAGATTTATTTCCATACATGTTCTGAGGTGTAGGTTGTTTCATTATAAAAAAATTTAGTACTTTTAACATAAGGGTTACAATAGGAATGTATCATAAAGATTCATGGGAGACTTACCTTATTAGAGAACTATGTTAACAGTAACCAGATTCTTCATCTTTTATAGATATTTAAAGAAGTATTATCATGTATTTTTGACAAGAAGCAGGATTCATGAAAACCCACCATTTTCCTGGATTCTTGAGAAGGGAATCCCTTGGTGTAGATCAAATTTTTAAAATGAGCATAGCCTTTAAAAGGTTGAAAATTACAGAACTTACCTTTTAAGCAGAAGCCTGGATCTCCTCTCCTGTGTCATAGAGAGCTTGAGTGCAGCTTCTGAATATGTGAATGTGATGTTTTGTCATGCTGAATCCAAGCAAGAGATACAGGGATCAGGCATATTTTGTCTTTTGTGTAAAATGCCCACTGCACAAGCAGAGCCTGACATGAGTATGCTGACAGGGTATGCTGAGTCTTGCATAACATGAGATATTAGTAGGCACAGGAAGGGTCCTATACTGCTGAATGTGTAGCCATCATCTTTGTGGTTCTTGTGCAAGAAGTTCACAAGTGAATTTTAGACAGCTGGACACAGGATCTTCCAAACTGGAGGCCTGGACCTGTCCCCCATACATACAGAATTGCCACAATTAGAGATCCAGACCTCATTCCACAGGCAATGTTGCTGTTTAGTCACAATTGAGAATGGAATTTACAAAGCCTACATACCAAACAGGAATTACTAAGCTCATTGTTGTCTCCATATTAATTCTGAGAAATTAAAATTATTTACTTTTAATATATATGTCTTAGCCCACTTTGCTTTTTTGGAAATGGAGGCATTCTCAGCCACAATTCCTCTTCTACTGAAGTTAAGCATCAATGTCAGCAGCTTATCTTTCAGCAAAACTTCCCCACAAGAGAGGATACTGCCCTCTTACTTAGCAGTTCACTGGCTAGGTGCACTAAACCTTCAGAAGTGAGATCCGAAGTGCATTCCTCCCCGTGCCTCAGCTACCCCAGTTACAGCCCGGAGAAGACCCACCAGGATGCAGCAATCACCATGGCTGAGTCCCTCAGCAATTCCTTTCCCCACGTGCATTAAAATCAGTCCAATAATATATTGGACATGAAGATAAGTTCAAGCAAGCCATATAATCTTGTATTTAAGGACATTGAGCTCTCAGACAAGACTTGAGCAGATTAAATATTAGCATTAATTTTTCTAGTATGGAATTCCATACCATGAACTTTTAAAACTGTGGGACTTTATGGTTGTGAAAACACACTTGGAAATGCAAAGCAAACGCAGTCAAAGTAGCAGTATCTGAAAAAGCAATGGCAAAGCAGCCCTCAACATCAGCAAGAGTAAAACCTCCACTTTCACATCTGCATGGGAAAATAGAGAAGGCTGCACACAGGATGTAGGCAGCATTTGGTGATAAAGCCATGCCTTATTTTAATCTGCCCCTGCTCATCTAAGCCCCTTCAAATCCAGTGAGACTCTTCCTATGCAATAGACCTGAGGAAACATGCCATGGAAAAAAAAAGATTTTAAAAGGAATACAAGGAGAATATAAGGTGTCATGGCCACCTTGTCTGTCACTGGCAAGTGTGGGATCCTCACTATTGCCACGACAGGAGGAGAGTGCCTCTGGGTGAAGAGTCCAGGTATTACCTCTCTTTGTACTTTAACTCAGGACACTGGTGTTTACATTGATCTGTCCACTAAGAAATCTCAAGATCAACTTCTCAGGAGTAGTCAGCCGTGCTTTTGTTACTGGCTCAACTATCAACAAAATGTTGGCCCCACTAGAAATTCACCCACAACATGTTTACGGATCTTTGCTGAATTAACCTTCCTGATAAGCCTTCCTCCTTGTATTTCAACATTTGCCTTTACATAAGCTTTGGTTTTTAATTATTATTTTATTGTGCAGGCAATATGTCTCATTTATTAATCAAGCATTCCTCTCTATCCTAAGAAGATCCACTGCTTTTTCAGACTAATCTGCTTTTTCACATATTTCAAACCTTCTGATAATTTTAATAATTAATTATTCAGATTTCAGCTATTTTGTCACCTTGAATTTTGCTGTCAAATCTTTAGCTACCATATTTTTAATTCTTCTCTTCGTATTCAATAGCATCTAAATTTTTTCAGGTCAAATAAAAAGAAACATTTACTCACAAAATAATGCTGTAGAGAATTGTTCCTACCCAGAGATCATCTACATTACTGAAAAATGCAATTTTTCAACTCCAACTACCAATTTCCAAAATTTGAGGTCTTCCAAAACTAGTGCTATTAACAGAGAGAAATTAATAAAGCTATATAGAGAAGCATCCATTCCATTTACACAAAAAGGTATGAATAAGACCCTCTTGCTCCTATGTTTATAAAAGGAAATTTGAAAAAACAACCAAAGCTGAACAATTATCTGAATAACTTTAAGCTCTTTTTCTCTAGAATCCATTTCAATATTGATGTACTTTTCCTTTTTTGACATGCAGATTATTAAGAACATATAGAAACTTTTGAAACCTGTTCCTCCTGCCTTTTTATTTTATTTAGGGTATAAATTTGATAATGCAGGTCTCAAAAGACACAGAGGAGAAGCCTGGCCTAATTTTAAAAATTTCAGATTTTTAATATATGAAATGAATATCATTTATCTGCCTGAAACCAAAACCTGAAGAGCAGTATTATGCACTTGAGAGATTGGTATGGATATCAAAGAACTTTGATTAGATCTCATCTGAATTAGATTGTTGTATCATATTTTGAAAATTGCTTTATGGTGTTTTGAAAAAATTTTGTTATATTTGTCTAAGTTCAGGACTAGGTGTCAGGAACTCCAGAATTTAATAACAGCTGACAGTAATTCTGTAGATAACCTTGGTAAAACTACCTCAATATTTTTCTGCAAGTATGTCACCTGGAACATTTTGGACACAGTGTAGATTCTTTCATGTGAGAATAAAGGAGAATTACACCTTTGTTTAAGGTATCTTGGAGATAAGCTGGAGTAAAGCATTATCAGACTTCTACAGTTATCTGTCCTTCTGTTCTAGAACTATCAAAGAAAACTAAAAACCTTAAACATACCTTTTAAAAGTAAAACTGCTCTACAGGCACCTCTGTGGAACAACAGGGTTAAATAATAAAAAGTCAAATTGGGTAGGGTATATTTGCAGTAAACACTGAATATTTTATCAGGAAAAACAATTAGAAAAAATTACAGATGCTATTTATTTTAACAAAAGCTAAGCAACCTAATGCTATTTGCTTTATTTACATGATCAAATTATATACCTGTAAAATTTGCATTACTCTAGTTTATTCAATTACTATGTTGCATAGTAAAAACAAAAGGGATCAACTAATATCTATAGATTCAATTTCATAATAGTGTGTGCCTTTTTTTTTTTTAACTCAGGACACTAAAATCAGGGCATCTAAAAATGTATAGATGGAGGCATACTTTAGTAAAGCACATGGCTGAAACATCTGTGAGGCTTAGGTAAAAATTCTCAGTTCAGAATTTCCACAGACGCAGGGGAAAACACAAATCTGAAGAATTATGAGGAAATGTTTATGCCAGGAGGCAAGTTTTTGTCCATTCACAATCAGCAAATATTAGGAAATTCATACTGGGCATTCATGTAGAGAGAAAGGCTGATGGTTTCTCCAATTCAAATTTTGCTTTCACGAAAAAGGGATTTCAAAGAATTATGATAATAAAAGTTACTCTAGTGAGAAAAACTTACTGACCATAAGATAGAAATTAAATTAAGCCTACTGCAATAGATATACTTTAGAAACAGATCCCTAAAAAAAAAATAGTAAAAGTAAAATAAGTACCCTAAATAGGATGGCAGAACAGTGCAAACTGAATGCAGAAAATATCTGATCACTTCTCAGAATGAAAAGCCCAAATAGGGATCCAAACATGGAGACATTGAAATCAGTATAACAATCATTTGAAAAGAATCTCCTTTGTCAGTTTTACGAATAGTATAGTTCTTAATTCAAGTTAAGGTCTTAGAGGCAAATCCTGGAGAAGAAGCAAATCCTTCAGGAAAGGCCTCTGCTCCATACAAAAGCCATCAAAGAGCTTAGTGACAAAATCCTCTGCCCCAGTTGGTCAGGCTGCCTGGGCAGCTGGTCTATCGTGGTTAATACACCCTGTGAAAGGTAATAGACTTACAACTGGCTACTTTCCATGTGGAGTTTTGATTCTCTCTTCTACAGGATTTCAGGAATCTGCTTTGAGATTTCAATGGCATTGGATCTTCCTCTCTCATCCCATATAACACTCAAATAACTCTGTGTCTCAGCTGACTCAGAGTTTGGCCACCTGTGGATTCTGTTGAACCCAATGATGTGTTTTCACAGGGGAAATTCCTTTCATACAGTTTATGGTTTGTGACCTGACATTAATGCGGAAAAATAACTTCATTTCCTGTCAAACACATGATGACATCATCATTTTAAATTAATTGCAGCAATTAGGCAGTTATAGGTCTGCAAGTCACTGTCTCTGGCATGCATTAAAAAGTAATGACAATTACCTTTGTTTTATAGCTTCCTTTCTTTCAGACAATATTCATAACAATCAAGCAGTCAACTTTTTTCCATATCAAAATATAGATGTTACTACTATGATTTCTACACAGTAAACATTGGATGTTCATTTGGAAATTAGTAAGAACTGAGACACATATAGATAGACATATATATATATGTCTACTGACACACATAGTAGAATGTTCCACATTCTTCATTTCACATGATATTCTTTTTATAAAATTATGTATTTCAATTATTTTTCTCTTATCATTTATCTGACCACTTTTCTTAAAACATTTCATTAACGTAATTCCAAAGTGTCAAGATAATGTGGTTTTAACCTTATTTATTTTCTCTTGATTTACCTAAAGCCAGGATAATTAGTGTTTGTTATATGCAGCATATTTCTTCTTTCTCCAGCAAACAGATAATTTTTTACTTTTTTTTTCTTGATAGTGCTACTCCTACTGAATTTTTTCCTTTTTAACCCTATTACTTCCTCTTATTCTTCCATTAGAAGTTTTAAAATCATTTTTCAAAGTAATTTTTTTTCACTTGATTCATCAGGATTCAGGAGAACACATACCTTGCCTAAAGTTTTCTAATTCTTTCAAATTGTCTTCTATTCTGCTTATATTTTTCTTTGTTTTTCATCTGTAATTACTGTATCAAATTACAACCAAGTAAGGGTATTTCCAAATTTGCTTTAACATCTTTATTAACCTAAAAGATACTCATTGGTCCTGTCACATGATCCTGCAAAAGGCTATATTTCAGCCCATTTAAACCTTTAGTTTATAGACTGTTTTTAACATTAACTTTTTCATATTAAATTTAGCTGCTATGTCATGTAATACTGCAACACAAATACTTAGGAAGTGGAACCAGATGAGTCCTGAATTTTTGTGATGGGAGTTCCTACGCTTGAGGTTATCTTGACAGCCTAGAGAAGCTTTTCCATTTTTCATAACTGAATAGCTTCATAAGTAACATTAAATCCTAGGTCTTCAACTTCTAGTCACTGATTTCGCTTTTTTCTACTGTAGCTGTTCCACTTTTCCAGGAACATTGAAAGATTTTTTGAAACATGATGCCAGACCATTCACAACACCTATCACCCAGCTGCAAAGAAACAATCATAGTCTGTTCTGGTTAATACTTCGGTTTATGTGAGGGAAGGACAGAGGAGTGCACTGTGGAGTAAAAGAAAGACTGGAAACAGGTCTTTCTTTTCCCAAAGGCAATAAAACTCCTGTTCAACTTTTGAAAGTTTCAGGATCTAGTTCTTGGGATAGTTTCAAGGTTATGAACCTGATTTGAAGGGAGATGTTCCTTGAAGCCCAAAGGAAAGATAAGATTTTAAAGACTTGAGGTACAACTATTTCTCATTTTCTTATCTGCTAGTGTAGACATTACTTATCACTGTACTGTAAATTTCCCTACAGGGTGATATGCTCACAAATGAGATGCTGCAGCACGAAGTTCAAGCACTTAAGTGTCTTTTGTGGATCTAATCCAAAGTCACTTTTGAAAACAGGATTTAGAGCTTCTGAAACTTTTACCCTGTGTGTCCTGGGGTCACGTGTTGAAATACAAGGAAATTAGTCACCAAGTCACTTAAGCCTCAGTTCCCCCGTGTGGCGAGAGGCCGCCTCTCCTCAGCACAATAATTCAATCAATGCATTGACTCCACTATACATTGTAACAAAAAGAATTCTCAAGTTCATGTCCATTTTCAAGACATGAACTTGCATTGGATATCTACTGCCTAGGCAGTACTTTCTTTCTATGTTATGTTATGTACTTTCTTGGTTTTTATTTTTTACAGAAATTCCTAATAAAATAAACCGTGCTGAAGCCAAACATCTTGCAGTCACCTCAGGGTCAGATAAAACAGAAAGAACAACAAAGAGGTCCAGGATATCAACCATAAGGCGGATATTTGACATGGCAAAACACCGAACAAAGAGGTCATCCTTTTTCTCAACTGGTGTGAAAGTTTGCCCACAAGAATCAGTGAAGCAGATTTTAGCCAGTCACCAAGCTTACTATAGATTAAGAGGTAAGATGATTATTGTAGTATGTACTTCCTCCTTCAAAGTCTTTTCTTTAACTGCGGAAACACAGTAATTTTCCATAATCTTGTTCTTCACCTTTAGGCAGTGTATGTGCTATTGACTTTATGCTTTATTTTTACATAGATAATCAAAAGTTACATGTGCATCAGCAGGGTTCAAGATAGACAATTACCAGAAGGAAATAAAACAATGCACTCAAAGGACTAATGAACTCAGAGTAATTGCAGTGTTCTAGCATGGCTGAACATGAAGAACAAAACTAATGCTTGCATTAGTGTCGAAAGAAGTACCACCTTTCTCAAAAGAGCAGGTACCATCCTTGCTACTCAAAATCAATAGCACCAGTTTAAGACAATATTGGAATTACTAAATAGTCATTGCACAAATGTGTTGGCGAATCTGTAGTAATAGTAAGCCTATGGCAGTGTTGCTATACAATAAACACTAGATAATTACTAGCAAGCCATTAAAAAAGCTTAGGAAAGAAGAAATACTTGAGGCATTTTAAAAATAAGACTTTCTCAACTAGGTCAGTCCCTTCCCAGCTCTCTTTTTCACTTCCCCTGCCTACAGAAAGCCTATTGAGTTACCGTTCCAAATTTTGGTCCAATTTTCTCTCTTCCTTCATTACCCCTCCCAGTCTTTCATCCCAAAGCTCTTCTATTTTGTATTAGAAAAATGTGTGTATTTGCACTGCAGCTGGACAGTCCAAAGCTAATTCTAAAACCTAGTCAGCATTTCTGGGATACAGGCATCTAAGGCAACATCTGCTCCCTAAATCACCTTTCCTTATCTATTTTTCCTCTTTATCAGACACCATCCATTCACATTCATCTGTGCAAACTGGCTGCTCCTCAGCTCTTTCAGTGAACCAAGTAGCTCCCTCTGAAATGAGACCTGGGTGTAGAGCTGCAAAATTTTTTTTCCAGTAGCCACTTGCTATAGGCAGCATGGGAGAACTACACTAATGTCTGTACTATTTCTATAGATGTAAAAATATTAGCTATCCATTGCAGCATCCAATGGGCATAAGACAGAAATCTGAAATGTGTCACAGAGGCTGATCCAAAAAGCATTTCTTAAAAAGAAATTAATCCTGAAAGTCCCTGAAACTCCCTGGTTATGTCTCAGACTGGGCTGAAAATAAGCTGTCCTGAAGCAGACAGGTATCATTAACCTGAACTCAAAAAACTGTAACTATGACTCTTTCATTAAAAAACTGAATATGACAGTACTACCAGCTTTTTGGAGAGCAGCACTTCAGTTGGATGTGCTGGACTCTGTAAGTCTTGTAGTGCAAGAAGGTTTAAACTTATACTCCTTTTCCCAAGCAGTGCCCTACACTCACAAAATTTTCTAAGCAGGTGTCATCCAGTTCTTCAACTGAAACTGGAGTATTTCCCAACAAGCAAGCAACAAAACACACACTGCAGCTGAATAATGGGTACATTCATTCATTCATTAAAAAGCTGTTTCTGCTCCCTTGAACAATTACATACTTTCCATTAAAATGTCTTTCATCAAAACGTCAAAAAACTTTTCCTTCAAGGAAAGATCAGAACTTCTGGTAAAGACTTCTGCCCTCCCAGTTGAGCATGTTAATTTATCTGATGAAACTGATAAATTAAAAAAAAAAGGAATATTTGAAAATGTGGTGATACAAGCATGATCCTTGAATCTGTAACCACAGCACAATCCTTCGTAAAAAGGCAGTCTGGTAGCCATGGTGAAGCCTGCGAGCCTGTACCATCTGTGGGACAATCTTACCTTCATTTTGTCTTGGATATATATTTTCAGGTTCTTTTCTGTGTCTAAAGCCTAGGAGAGGACCTCCCCCACTTCAAGTCCCATGACACATTTGTAACTCAAAAAGCACTGTGGATCATATCAGTCCTCTAGAGAATTTTTCTGCTAAGAAAATTTAGACAGTCTTATTCATTTTTACATATGTACATATTCCATGCTTCCAGGGATGAGCATACAACACAAAACAGCTCAGATGTAGGAGCTCAGACAGTTGCTGTTGGATACTTGAGCCTACTGTGACCTTATATCAACTCTGAAGTAACACATCATAGCTTAGGTCACCATGAGGACAGTTCTTTATGTGGGGCAAACTGGGAGAACACACTACAATGCCTCTTCAACTGGTCATGTGTCACATTTATCTGGTAACTGGATTACTTATCATCAGATGATATATCTTTATTCAGCAGTAACTGCTCAGAAAAATACCAGAGAGTTGCAAGAAAAAGGAGACAGAAAGTAGCTTTAATTGCTAGCTCATAATAAATAAATCGCTTCAAAAGATAGCCTGTTCCTTTTTAATAACCTGACCACATCTGCTCCACATGCAGCTGCTCTACTGGGAGGGCAGGTTGTTCCTGAGGTATTATTGAAGGGCTCTAACACAGCTAGATGAGTACATCCCTACAGCAAGTTTAGAGTATACTTACTGCACTAATTTCAGAGACACCGATATTTTAGATAATGAACTCACTCTAACCCAAAGTAGGTATCAAGTACTGAAAATAAATGTCCCATCTCACGGTAATGAGCTTTGCAAAGTAAAGTGCTAAAGGCAAGAGCTTTTAAATTACTAGCAAGTTGTGGTTAAAATGGGGGGTTTTTTTAGTAAGTTTGAAAGTCTACTTCTCTAAAAGAATTTTTAAACAACATTTTGAAGAAGTGTGTTCCTTCATCTTCCGTGATGAGTGTGTAAAAGCCAAATCATTGTTAAAAGGCTTTCAGGTTTACTATTTGGCAAAGCATCTATCCACAGCCCCTTTCTTCTTACTCAGTCTGCCAGGAAGCTGTGTGGGAAGCCTTTCGTATTTTTCTGGATCGGATTCCTGACACTTCTGAATATCAGAACTGGGTTACTGCCTGCCAGAGGGAAACCTTTTGCATATTCGACATTGGCAAAAACTTCAGCAATTCCCAAGAGCACTTGGAAATAATTCAACGGGTAAGGATTACTGACATTTGTTTAGAAACTGGGAGAGATTTCCGAGTCCCTCCCCACCTGCTTATTTAAGGGCAAAGAATTGCTCAGGAAAAAGAGGGGGCATGTCTTAGAAAGAAAATATAAAAGTATAGTAAACAAAAGAGCTCACAGGCTCAATGGTTGGATACACCCACTAGTAAAATGCTGTTTTTCTTAATCTTTTTGCAGCGAGTAAAACATAGAACCTTCCAGGAAAGGTAAGTAGCACAAGTAGAACCTTGCCACTTGATGTTACTGCCTTCTTTGATAAGTGTAGATGTGTGTGGATGTGAGCAGATATTCAGATAGAACTGTGGCATATCTGGTGTGTGCTGTGAGAGATGTGTATGCTGGATATATCATAGGATACAGTAATTGGATCACAAATATTGGATATGGCCAAATGTCTGAAGTACCTGTTCACTTCAAGATACCACTGAATGTTTTCTCAGACTAATGTGAGTATGAAACTCTGACAGAGACATGGCTTTCCATTAGGCTAGTGATGATTAAGAGTGTGACAAAAGTTGCTATAATTCTCAAAAGGAAAGTCAGCTTAATAAAAGTTTAGCTGAGAGGCTACATTAAACAACATGAAAACTCTATGCCTTCACTTTGGACTTCTGTATTTTTATACGTCATGACAGTGTTAATTAATGTGATAGTTTATTGAATAAACTCTTTGGAAAAAGTATGCTCCTGGCAATGCTCAGAAGTTGGAGAATGGCAAGATTAAAGCTACCATACTGAACTTTGCTTCTCTGTACATAAACACTATAGTGCAGCCAGACAAATCATTGCCCACAACTTCTGATTGATGTATTGTTTTCTTCCTTCAAGTTTTCTCTGATTTTCAAGAAATTTTCAGGCAAATAATCTTTTCCATTCATAGGTTACACTTTCTCATGATCACAGAGGTCTTATGTATCCTAATTCATTCTGACATGGGAGATCTGACATATTTTTAATAATGTAGGGCCTAATTGAATTTGCCTGGAAGTCCAAAGGGAAGCCTTTTCATTCATCCTAGTGCAAGCAGCAGCAGCAAGGCATTAAGTGAAGTGACTGATCTTAGAATTCTTAGGTTCTCTGTGAACAGTGCTATTTTCTCTAGACACAATATAGAAGGAGAAGTAAATTCCATGAAATTGCTTGGTTTTTAACTGGAAATACAGACAGCAATGATTATGCATGGTTGGACTTCATCTTTATTGCAGTGTGGCTTAGAAAATATTTTGTATCTTCTGTAGTTGTCATGTAGAGAAATCAGTCTCCAAGTATAGATATAACACATAACCTTGTGCAAACATTACAAATAATACTTTAGTTCTCACCATGCAAGATATCCAGAGGATGTGATAAATCAGTTGTCAATTCATTCACATTCTTTATGTTATTAAACATCTAGGTTGTTCCTGTATAGAAAGGCAGCTCAGACACCTTTTCAGTCTATGTTACAAGCTTTATGCTGTCTCAGTTAACACCACACTACACATTTGCAGTGTCCTTAGCTCTTTCATTCATACAATTTTTCACAAATACTCCCTCCGTAGGCACTGTAGAAAATTTGAGGAATTATACTTTACTCCCCAATTTCAGGAGAGAAAAGTCTCAAAATATCCCTTAGAAGATTCTTATATAAGAACCTGAATTTTCTCAGAAACTACAAATTGATAACAATTTGGTTTTAAGGCTATAGAATAATTCCTGTTCCAAGTAAAAGAATCTTTAATATATCTATTATCTTTAAATATACTTAGAGATAGATAATACTACTGTTTTTCAAGAGAGCTAACAGTAGCTATTAAAAATGTATTCAGCACCATATGACTGTAAATCACAAACCAGAAAATAATTATCAACAAAACCAAACCAAATCCTGTGATACATCGCACCCACCATATTCTTACTTCAGTTTTCAGCTGTTCTCCTTGGGGACCATGGTAGGCATTAACCCATGAATATTACATCCAGAAGCAAACACTAACATTTCTACACCTCAAAATAACCTGAATTCAGTAATCTGATGTGATACTATAATTACTTGGAAGCATCCTTATGGTATTATAATGCAGGCTGACAACTGAAAAATAAGCCCACACACTATTTTCTCACACCACATCATATGAAACACACCTGGAACCTGAAATGTCCATTGGCTCTAAAATTAGAAGTATCCCAAAGCTCTCACTGAGCTACCTTGATAGGATGAAAAATAGCAAAGAAGACAAAGGCTGATTTAGGTGATGACAAGAAGTCTTGCTTCCATTTTAGACAATGATCAACCCTTCATTGACTTCCAAGAGTAAAAAAAAACAGACCCAATGCTCTGATTTAATCTCTATGATCCCATCCCTCTGGTGGCGTTGATAAAATCTGTTACAAAACCTCATGAGCAGAATTCTGACAGGATTGGTAGTCTTTATGCTGTTCCACTGCCTGTTTAATCAGGTCACAAAATATTTTATTAGAGGTAACTTCTCTCATTTAACCTACACTTAATATAGGGACCATTTCTATATGTTTTTGGTTTTTTACACTTTTGTCATTCCCAGTACAATATGTACATAATTAAACCACTCACTTCTATTTGATTGATAGGAAAGATGAAATATCAGCAGAGAAAACAGGAGGCAAAAAGGTGGAAGACATTCCTTCCATTTCTACAGGTAAAATCAAATATGCTTGTTCTATGTCTGCCTGTTAAACAAAATTGCCGAGGCCAATGATTCTTAGGTCTTAGAAGGCTATAACTTAATGAATGCTGTAGAAGCATGACAAGTTCAGTGGAGTGAAAATGTTTTAGCAAAATAATCTTTGAGAAGAAATTTTTTTATCTCTTTACAACATATTTCCCACTCAAATGTTGAATTCAAAATTTGTCTTCAAATGTATGTGTTTATCTAGTTTCAAACTTAGATAATGTAGGGTTATATTTCTTCAGTTATAAAATACCATTTAGAATGTCAGCTGCTGCATTTTGTTAACCAAAATAAGCAAGCAAGGCAAATAAAGACTGACAAACGAGAAAGTCAGAGTGATGCCAAGACAATAAATTGATCTGATTATTACAATTAGGCCTACCAACCCTGTTATGTACAATAATTCTTTAAAATAATGTTAGCAATTCACACAGTGATAAAAATCTGTAAATATGATCACTTTAGTTCAAGGAGAAACCATTCTGAATATATATTCTTATGAAATATAACAGAATCTTGTTGGTAAGGACTTCCAGCATGGTAATTTTGCCTCCAGATGGAAAACTGTCAACATCTCTTGTTACTTTAAATTGAGCCCTAAAGAAAAGTGGCTGTCACAGGGACAAAGATCTCCATTGGCAAAATTAGGCTTAGATACTTGGTGATATACAATGTGGTATGACAGGAAATGATCAAATATTGTTAACTCACACAATTTCATTGATGCATAGCCAGTGCCATTTTTGCCTTCAGTCACCCCACCACTAGTTTGACCTGAAAGGAATGTTGTCTATCGTATAAAACACAGCAACTTTACCCATGCTCTAAGTCATAGCCACCTCCCACTGGCACAGGCTCGTGCTCAAGCACACACTCCTGAGGGAAACCTGCTCCAGTGAGCTGACATCTGACCAACATACAGAGGGGAAGACTCTTGATGTGCAAATTGTTCTTTCCCGACTTTTCTTTCTTTCTCCCCTGCAGGTTCCCCTGGCACACCCCTCTCTCCGTATGCACCTAATGGCACATTGCTCAACGAAATTTTCAACGACACAAAGACTCCTGTGAAGGTGAGGACAGCCTGTGCTCCTAGCCAGTTTTTCACTCACCTTTTCCTTTTGAGCTCAGCTAACAGGAAAGAGGGATAAACCTTATAAACAGTGCTTAAAAACAACAAGTGCGCCCCTCTGCTTCAGCTAGCAGGACTGAAGGGGTTTATTAGCATCTTTTATATACTGGAGTGGGGCATGATGCTTTTTGATTATATAGTAGAAAGTACAAAAGCATGGCAAGCAGTGTTAGGCAGTTTTCACTCTTTTAAGGAAGGGCCTATTTTACACTATTTTGCAACGTTGCTCTTTATTAGATAATGTCAAAAAAAGCATATCTGCTGGGCTTTCCTGCTGGGCTTTCCAGGAGACAGGAGATAAGACTGGGCCTTCCCTGGCTTTTTCTGACCAGCCTGCCATCAGAGGGCTCTCCACTGCTGTCTCCTCAGAGCAGCCATGCAGCAGGGCACTGGGCACTGCCCCTCTGCACACTAACAGCACCTGCTGTAAGGATACCTCAGAGACAGGCAGGGGTGCTGGCAGGGGCTTTTGTTTTCCCTGTCCTGGCTCCTGTGGTCTCAGCACAGATGTGTGGCCTCGCAGTAGGGGGAAAAGCTGCAAATACTGTTGGGAAACAGCAAACAAAATAAGACAACTTTCAATAGCAGCAAAGTCAACTGCATAAGAACGGTGTATCATGGGTAGGGATAATTCCATTTTATTATCAGAAAAAAAACCAAATGCAAACCTCTGAACATGAAACAACTGTGTGAATTTATGATGAGGGAACTAAGACTTGGTAACGGTGTCTGTGCTAGAAAGGCTTGATCCTCTTCGTCTTCATTTATGCAAATCAAAGGCAACTCCCAAGTTACCTCTCAAGTAACAGAAACTTGTTTGCAAAGACAGAAGAATTAAACCAACAGATACACCTATGAACTTTTGCCTTTTGTGGAATATAGTTTAGGAAGTCATTTTTGGGGATGGGCTTAAACAGGAACATTTCTACCAATTAAATACTGAATTGTGGAGAAGAAAAAAAACCACTTGGTTTTATTTCTTCCCTTTTTGTCCTTGCCTTTTCTTTTCCAGGAGCTGGGAACAAATGCAGTCCCCGAACTGCCTGTGGAGCAAATGGTGGAATTCAGTGTCACTCTCACTGATCAGGAGTACACAGCTGAGCTTAGTGACCCCAATTCCCCAGAGTACCAACAACTAGCTGCCAAATTTCAGCTACAGGTAGGGACGCTTAGTGAATGCAAAAGTGTTGACTTTGTACCTTGGCTGAGGTTCATACTATGCAATTACCTTCACCACAGAGTAGGATTAGAATCTACTGCCCTCACTTTAAACAGGTCATTCCTGTTTTCTCAAGTCCTTCACATTTCCTTCATGTGTAGTATCAGCTTATCCCCTCATTTAAGCCATCTATTCAACCACTAAGCTAACAAGCCAACATCTTTGACATCAGTAGAAGCCTCAGATAATGGATGAACAGAATAACTTCAGGAATATCATTCAGACTTAATCAGGAATTCATGGGCAGCACTTTATCATAATTTAATTTCCACAATAAACCTAATGAGAAATGTAATATAAATGTTAAAAGTAATTAGCTACTGTTGTCTGAACTATTCTTCAAAGGACATGCACTCATTGTGCATTACTATGGATTACGTAAGAATTGGAACATCTGTGCTATTTTCATACAATTAATAATATTAACTGAATGTTCAGCTATCAGTTTAACTGATAGCAGTTAATGACTTGAGGTTCCCAAAAGGTTTTCTTAGTAAAATTAACTAAAGCCTCTTATCAGTTTCATGAGCATTCCTTAGTGGAAGCTATTTCACTTTCCTGGTTCGGTTCCAGATATGTATAGAAAAAAGGTAAAGGATGTGTTGACAGAGCTGGCAAAAAATGGTTTCTCTGAAAATTTTCAGCATTACCCTCAGACAGAAGTGCCTGCAGACATTGTTTACTACACATATAATGCCTTTTCTATTCAAAGCTATGTAATTGCACTATTGTTACTATTAGAATTAAAAATGTATTATTATCCTGTTTGTACAAGACAGTGAAAACTGTTTAATTTCTAAATGATTTGTCAAATAATCTAAACCCATCTGCAGTTGCTTAATATTTCTAAATAATTAACAGTTTACAGGTGACTTAACTCACAAAATTATTCATGAACCAAAACTGCTGAAAATGAGAAAACCATTTGATTCATGTTGCTTTACTTGCTGTGTTATGAAATAGATTACCGCTTGTTTGCATAATTACATTACTAAGAAAAGCAATATTTTGCGCTTCTTTTTGCCTATTAAGAGGTAAAAGAACAAGTATATGCAGAGCAAATATTGTGTTTAAGCTGAGAAATTAGGATACCCAAAAAAGTGCAGTTGAGACTGTTTCCTAAAGCTCTTTCTGAAATATGGAAAATATTGTCTAGGTAGTCAACTTGTGATTGCCTTTTATTCATAGATCTTATGCTGGATTCTTTTTTTTTTATGTTTTTCTATAGATGAAAAGAATATTTGAGAAACTTCCAGGATTCAAAGAAATCCGCGTGTTAGGATTCAAGTAAGAAAATGGGGCTCTCTTTTTTGTTGGCTCCTAGGGCTCTCCTCTTCCTTCTTGTCCTCAAAAAGGAAGGGACCTGTAGAAGAGTGGGGTGTGCATTGCTGCAAACAGAAAACAATTTTATGGGAATATTATAGAGACAATATGACCGGAAGTGCATATACATCCCAAGTGAGGGAGGTTTTGAATAACGTAGTAAAAGTAGCTTTGGTTCCCTGAACCTTGAAGGATACAATAAATTCTTTGAATTATTTGTTAACAACCCTATATTAAGGACTTTTTTAAAATGACAAGATAGAGAGAGGTAGCAGCATGATTATTTAGGTGACAACTTTTTTGCCCTTTTTAAGCCACAGTGAAGGTGCCTTAGCTAGAGAGGGTTGCAGGAGGATACATATTCACACATATAAAATTTTTCAGTAGTTGTTTCTCAGGCCTTTCAAACAATTCAAAAAGTTTCACTTTTTCAATTAATTTGTGTTCTGTCTTGCCATTTCTTTTAGTTTAGCTTCTTTGTGTGTTTACTACTAACACAATCTCTTGTGTACTTTTTCAATAGAGAATCTACAGGGGAGAGGTAGGATATTGCATAAAGAATCAAATGAAAAACAAATAACTAATAGTAAGAAACTGCAAAAAGGAAAAAAGAGCAGGGGAAAAAGACAAATTTATGTGGTCTTTTGGCACAGCATCAGGAACATTCAGTACTTCTAGCAATATTTAATACACGTTGAAGAGCACTCATATTGCAATGCAATTTTAGACAAGAACATCCATCTTCCTAGCATTTCTCTCTGCAAAAATTGCTAGGGAAAAGGAGTCAGAAGAGCAAAATAGTCTGAAAATTATTTCCTTATATTTTTATATTGAAATTAATAAAACAAAAAGCTGTCTACTGCAGTACAAGCAGAGAAAATCTGTAGTAGCATCTCATAGTTACAACTTGCAATACCTAACCTCTTTTAGTTGTGACTCCAGGAGGTCTGGGATCCATTTTGGTTTCATATCTTGGACTTAGCTGGTGTGAAAGAACATTCATCAGTGTGGAAGGATTGGATTGATTCCCATTGTCTAGTAATTTACTTAGCTTTGGGAGTTACAGATCAGCAAAGATGAGTGTTGCTGTCCATTCTCCCTTGGCCATAGTACTACATATTTTAGCAGCATTCCCACAAGGCAATGAAGAAAGACAACATCATAGGTATTCTGTAGAACTCACCAGGGAAAATAACTAGGCATTATACATAGAAGGTCAGCATAGGCATGCTTCCAGAGATAATTAATGGTCACCCCTGTGACTGCAGTCTGAGTAGGCATCATGCGTGGCAACTGTGACATAGAAAGCACTGCCACATGTGCCCATTGCCACCACAGAGATTAGGAAGGACAGGGCTCCAATTGCACCATCTGACAAAAGAAATAGGAAAGCTGATATTTCAAACTGCCATGGGAAAGTAAAATTCCTCTTTCCACTACACAAACAGCGGTGCTTCCCATTGTTTGGAAGGGAAAAAGTGAACTGATGGAGAGTAGACTGTCATTTTCACACAGAAATAAAAATAATAGATGACACATAGAACATAAGATAAATTGTCAAATGATGGTTATAATGTGTATGACTGAATGATTTACATGAATCTTTGTTTTTCTTTCTTTTACAATCCTTTCTCACACTCTTTATTCTGTGATGAAATGAAGACAGAAGAAGGAGAAAGATGGGTAATCTTTCTGCAATTAATAATTAATAGTTTTCTAGACTAATTATGATAATTATGATTATTAATAATTTTATGATGTACATAGAGAAATTAGTAAATGTCTTTATCTTGATGTGACAAAATGAATTGGTTGTGCTCCGCCTAAGTACAAAATTTGTGATATAAAGTTTCAGGGAGAGCTTTAACTTTAATCTGAATCAAATTTTGTCAGAATGTCTCTGAAGGAAAGAAAATGCTTGACCTAAGAAAATTCACATTTATATGACTAAGGATTTACATCAGCCATATACTGAAAGTGAATAATAAGTAGGGAAACTTTATATTCAAATTTTCATTTTTGGTCTGCTGTTTCCTAGCTGTATTCCCATGTAGACAATATTTCCAATAAGTATGTAGAATTTGATTTGTTATCTCCATTATCAAGCCAGATAGAATAGCAAAGAGACCAGTTACTATCTTGATAAAATGCAGGGAGATTTTCACTGGTAATACAAACAGCTACAGAGTCTATTGTTGTTGCTGCTTAAAAGTGCTACTGGGGAATAATTTGTCTAGCAGTTTCCCAGAATTTCTCTTTTGCTCATGCTTTAAAAGGAAGAATTGTCTAATGTGTTTTCTGAATTCTTGCAATGTCATATAAAAGCAAATACATAGCACATACTAGATAAAGTGAAATTCTTCTCTCTGTAGTTGACATTGCAAATGAAGTAATATAGTGGAATATAAATATTTACCATGTACTAATTATTTTTCGTTTAATTAGGTGAATTTGACATGTATGAAAAATTATGTATTAAAAAGGGTGAATATTTGAAGCTTCTGTTAAATATGAATATCTAGGGAGAAGCCATACACACCCATTTGGACTTGGAAAAGCTAACTCCCATTGTGAAGAAGTGATTTCCTTGCCACATTAGCTTGCTGGTCTTTGAAAAAGAGAAAAAAAAACGTCTCAGTTGTGATAAGATTTTTGCTTATCTGCAGTTTGATGAACTATCTAATCCTTTTCATAGGTTCCTGTATAATTAATGCGTGATTAGGGCTTCTAATAACCCCAGCATGCATTTATAGCTGCTTGAATCAGTAGTCAAGGACTTCAGACCACATTACCAGTTCTGCAGATTTCTGAGTTGGCAGATAAAATCAGATTATGGTATAAGATTTTTGCAATTATCTTCAATGTGGGAATTTTCATTAAAAGTTATGCATAGAAAAAAAAAGGGGGGTTAGGTGAAGGAAAAGTAATTTGAAGGTGACGGTCCCATTAGAAAGAAGTAAATTTGCATTACTCTTACAGAAGATGATATGTTACAGTTGCATATTTGTTTGTTTGTGAGTAAAATAAATTCTCAGCCAGTGATTGATTTTGCTCCTCTGGACACTTCCACCTTTCCCCCTTGCAGATCAAGCAGCACAGTAGCACGATACGTGGTGAACTTTGAGAGAGATGGCTCAGAGACCAAAGGCACAGCAGATGACATCTCAACTATTGGATCTAATAAGGTTGAAAGCGAAAAAATACCAATTTCTCCAGTTGAAGAGAGGGAAATATCAGCAACTAAACTGACAGTAACAGACCTTCAGCAGCTGGTTGCCACTGCACTCCATGAAGACCAGTCCCTGCCAGTGGACCTTGGAACACTCCAGTTTACTGATGGTCAGTAAAGCAGGTGCCAGGCACAAGCCTGAATCTTGCCTTCCCAAACTGATGCAATTTAAGTAAGGTGTCCTTTGCTTCTCTAACAGATTATTTTCATCTGACATAGACCATTCTCCTTGGTGTTGTACAACAGCCAAAGGATGTAGTGAAATAAGTTAAATTTTATAGTAAAATGTGTCTTTATAATTATGCAGCCTAATTTGCAACCATATTAGAAGATTTTTTTCCTCAGTTTTTTGTTTAGAAAATCTGGATGTTTTGCACACTAAGATCATTAAGAAAAGAAAAACTAAAATAAATACTATGAATATTTATAGTACTGTATAATTTTAACTTCCCAGTATGGACAGTCTTCTTTCTTTAACAAGAAAAAAAAGTGAGATCTACCTCTAACATAAAATTACCTTTCTGAAACTCTATCTAGGCTGTAAGCAAGCCATCTAGCCTCTCAGCAAAATCAGAGAGATGAACATCTTAAACAGCATTTCATGCTAAGATAAAATCAGTAAAGATGTGTTTCACTCACTCTCTGAAACACACAGGGAGTGTAGAAGACATGCTGGGTGTGAAAACCTCCAGCAGAAGTTGAAGGTCTGCACTCTGTTCAGTAATCCAGCTAATAAATACTCCTTTCTACTTCATTAATTATTTTTGCAAAGCTAACAAACTACCTTTGGAGAGATGTATTAAAAAGGGGAAAAAAATATTTTAAAATATTTTTTATATGCATATTTACTGAAACAACCTCAAAACCCATACCAAATTTTAACTACAGTGTTTCATTTTCAAACAGCAGCACTTTCTTGCCAAAAAAAAATTATTCTCTGTAAGAATAAGGTGTCATATTTTGACGCAGATTAAAAGTCCCAAGAAAAAATTTATATAGAACACTTCAATAATAAATATTTTAATCAACTTTCTTCCCAGTAGTTAATTCTAATGACCAATTTTAGAAAAACAGTTTATGTGCAAGTACTTTAAAGCCCTCCTCTGAGAGGTGAAAGGAGCAACTTGAGCGCTAAAGCCGAAACACTGACATTAACAATGGTGTGGATTCAGGGNCCCAAACTGATGCAATTTAAGTAAGGTGTCCTTTGCTTCTCTAACAGATTATTTTCATCTGACATAGACCATTCTCCTTGGTGTTGTACAACAGCCAAAGGATGTAGTGAAATAAGTTAAATTTTATAGTAAAATGTGTCTTTATAATTATGCAGCCTAATTTGCAACCATATTAGAAGATTTTTTTCCTCAGTTTTTTGTTTAGAAAATCTGGATGTTTTGCACACTAAGATCATTAAGAAAAGAAAAACTAAAATAAATACTATGAATATTTATAGTACTGTATAATTTTAACTTCCCAGTATGGACAGTCTTCTTTCTTTAACAAGAAAAAAAAGTGAGATCTACCTCTAACATAAAATTACCTTTCTGAAACTCTGTCTAGGCTGTAAGCAAGCCATCTAGCCTCTCAGCAAAATCAGAGAGATGAACACCTTAAACAGCATTTCATGCTAAGATAAAATCAGTAAAGATGTGTTTCACTCACTCTCTGAAACACACAGGGAGTGTAGAAGACATGCTGGGTGTGAAAACCTCCAGCAGAAGTTGAAGGTCTGCACTCTGTTCAGTAATCCAGCTAATAAATACTCCTTTCTACTTCATTAATTATTTTTGCAAAGCTAACAAACTACCTTTGGAGAGATGTATTAAAAAGGGGAAAAAAATATTTTAAAATATTTTTTATATGCATATTTACTGAAACAACCTCAAAACCCATACCAAATTTTAACTACAGTGTTTCATTTTCAAACAGCAGCACTTTCTTGCCAAAAAAAAATTATTCTCTGTAAGAATAAGGTGTCATATTTTGACGCAGATTAAAAGTCCCAAGAAAAAATTTATATAGAACACTTCAATAATAAATATTTTAATCAACTTTCTTCCCAGTAGTTAATTCTAATGACCAATTTTAGAAAAACAGTTTATGTGCAAGTACTTTAAAGACCTCCTCTGAGAGGTGAAAGGAGCAACTTGAGCGCTAAAGCCGAAACACTGACATTAACAATGGTGTGGATTCAGGGTAAAACTAGAATTACTTTAGGCTTAATGAACACAATATAATGAGTCATCATAGCCCATGCAGATTTAACTGGGGGGTTCACACTTCAGATGATTTTAAGCATTCCTCCATGGTTCAGCTCTCTGCAGATCTATCCCATTTATGCAAAATAAAGCATAAGAAGAATAGTGTTTATAAAATTTGGATTCCTTCAAAATTGTCTTTTTGAATGGGAATTGATTTTTTTTTTTTTGCTTTAACATAGATTTTTAAAAGCTTTTTTTTGATGGCAAGAATTTTAGTACTTTTTTTTTAAGTTGAGTTTATGTATTTTTATCAGTTTTCAATGCTCTGGTGCTGAAGTATTCTGTGCTCTCTATCTCTCCCTACCTCTCTCTCTCCCTCTCTAATGTTTTTGATATTTTTGCAGAAAGTGTTATACCACCTAGTGATTTAGACAACGATATCCAAGGCGTGGTCACTATTCCTCTGGCAGGGCCTGATTTGGTAAGTTAATCATGTTTTTCGTGTTTATTTATTTCTCCACAGGAAAAGAAATTAAACAGTATTAAGATGTACATAAACATCCAAAAAGTTTCTTATGCTCAAGTAGCATATGCGGTTTTGTGCATGCTGCAAGGACAAATGTTCTGTTGTTATACTGCAAGAGATACTGTTTAGAGCATTTACAGGTGAATATTACTGCTTGATTACCTTTTCCAGGTTTAATTATGAAGTAAACAGTGTCTCATCAGTTCAGAAGTACATCTTAATGACAGAAAGTGAGCAGTTTACAGGGCTACTTAAGGCCATATTTCTTTCATCACTTTTAAAATTCCAGGCACTGTGATTAGGACCACAGGCACATGCCAAACCTTTTACACATCCTATGACTTCATAGCAGCCTTCCAGTATCTGAAGGGGGCCTAAAGGGAAGCTGGAGAGGGGCTCTGTCAGGAGCTGTAGTAACAGGACAAGGATAATGGGTTCAAACTGAAAGATGGGAAATTTGTTAGATATGCAGTAAATGTTCTTCACTGTGATGATGGTGAGACACCGGCACAGGGTGCCTGGGGAGGTTCAGGATGCCCCAGCCCTGGCAATGTTCCAGAACAGGTTGGATGTGGCATTGAGCAACCTGATCTAGAGGAAGATGTCACTTACCATAGCAGGAGGTGTTGTGAGTAGATGAGCACTAAGGTCCCTTCCAACCCAATCCATAATATGATTCCATGTTGACTTAGCTATTTGCTGGCTCATGTGGCTAAGGATTATTGCCTTTTTAGCAATGAAACTCAAACATATTAATGAAAGCTGCTCTTTTAAAACTTTTTAAGGAGGAACTCCCACTTGGTTATCCCAGTCCAGCAACAGTGGATCAAAGAGGAGATGTATTTGTTGGTGAATTTACAACTGAAAGCCCTGCTTTAAGTGAAGAGATCAGCATCCCTGAGGAATTTAATAATTTTATTACATCTGAACCTGATTTTCCTACCAAACCCTCCAGAGAACCATTTCAGGACAGATATCCATACACCCAAGTTATTGCTACCGACCTCCCAAGTTTCACAGTGCCTTTCAGTGCTCTGGGCAGCACCAGCAGTCCTCCAAAACCTGAGGATTCCTACTTGCCTCCCCCAGCAGATGGTTCTGCTGGCAAAGACTCACTCACCGACGGCTATGAGCCTCCGGTGGAGCTGGCTCCCGCAGGGAGTGCCGCCACACCCGACCTCCTGCCCGCCGCAGAGGGGGAGAGTGAAGCTGACGGGAAGCAAGAACTGACTGATATAGCAGAACCTCCTTTCAAGGAAGTCGACCAAGACAGCCTGTCTGGACAAGGTAAGACATAAGAGATTTTTATGTAAGAGAGAGCAGGAGAGGTGCAGCTGTTGTGACACATACAGTCATGTGTCAGAGCAGCAAGCATTCCTTTCCATTGTGACAGAAAATTCTCCTTCGCAACTAAAGGTGAAAAATGTACATTTCTGATGGCCTCTTCAGCCAAATCCTTATGCACCTTAGTTCAAGGTTGTCAAACCCAACAACAAATGCCAAAGGATAAAGAACACTTAGTACAGAGTATTATGGTAAAATTTCAAAAAGGCAGAGCAAAACGACGTGTCAGAAAAAAAAAAAATTCTAGATTACCATAAAAAGATTTGGTACTTAGAACATGGAAAGTAAATTACTTTGGGCTCTCCAGACAGTTGTGGATGATTGCAGCAAGAGTAACATGACATAATTTCTTCCAAGCAAAGAGTACCATGGCTCAGAAAATCTTACATATCTACAGGTCTGATAAATGTGAAAAAATTTAAAAATTTCTGTTTTCTGCATTTGCTTATTCCATTTTATCCATGCAGTAGGCATGGAGGCACCCATCTATATGGGGAAAAATACATAATAAGAGAAAAAAGGATATATCTATATCTATATCTATATCTATATCTATATCTATATCTATATCTATATCTATATCTATATCTATATCTATATCTATATCTATATCTATATCNGCTGACCCTGCAGATTAAAGAAAGTTCAGACAAAGACAGTAGGGTCAGCTTTAGGGCACAGGCAAGTTGGGCTTTCCTCCAGAACAGCAAAATATCTGTAAGGTTACTGCTTCCATCACCTCCACCAGCAGCTACAAAGCCATGCCACTGTGTGCAGGTAACTGAATTGTGCAGGGCAGCAGCCTCCACTGGCAAAGCAGCAAGAGCCATGATTTGGAGGAGTTGCCCTCCATCTGCCCCAGCTCTCGTCTGCTCCCTCTCCAATCCTGCTCCCTGACCCGGCCTTACTATCTCAGTGTTAGGTCAGTAAACTTAAATACTATTTAGACTTCAAAGCCTATGCTTCCTATGTAAGATGCAAGAGGTCACTACAGGCACAAGGGAGGAATTAGTTCTTGGATAAATATTCATATGTGCTTTGTCTCAGATTTTTGACTGACTCTCTGAACAGAAAAGCAGAGGGCAGGTAAGCACATCCTGAGAGTCAGCAGGATTCTTTGATGTCCCCACATAGTCTCTAAGCAATACTAAAAAATATCTGCAGAGGAAAACAAACAAAAGGCAAATTCAGGGCAAAATTCCAACAACATGCATTAACTTGCACAACACTCAATGTTTCTGGATCTCTAAGAATGTCATGCTCAAAGCCTGTAAGTTTGCTCCCTGCTGCAGGAAAGTTCCCTGTTCCCATAGAAGGTTCTACTCTGTTCCAGTTCAACCAGCTCCTTCCCTGCCCAGGCCTTGGCCTTTCATGTCCCTCCTGTATTCCAGAAGTCCCCTGAAGTGAGAATAGTGAACTGTCCTCCCCCTTTCAAGATGTTCTTCCTTATCCAGCATGTCCAAAACCAGCAGGAAGGGACCTTCATCCCTGCTGCCCGGCCACATCCTGTAAGGCAAACAGGCGATGCTTGCAGAGCTGGTTGGAAACACTCCCTGCATGGTGATAACATCCTTCACAGTGGCCCTGCCCAGCAGAAGTGTGGAGTGGGGAATGCACCCATGCATCGTACAGCCTATAGGATTGTTGGTCTGGATCCAGCAAATCTCTACATCAGCACTTTAGAGAGGAAAGGATGTAAAAGTTGCCACTTGAGAACACACAACAATCACCTCCCAGCTGGGAATGGCACAGCATATTTCATGGTCATGTTGCTGCATGGTAGTTAATGCACTGAATATAAACTTCCCATTCTACAATCTTGCCTTTATACACAGAGTTTGGAAATGAGAGAAAAGCAAATAATTTATGATTAGCAGAGTGACTTAAAGTTTAGAAAAATCACTTCTGACAAGAAGCAGTTGTCAAACATTCCTGAAAATTATGTTTATGATGAAAAGTTTTACACACAACTATTTTCAAATGCATGCTGAGAAGTCTTGTAGTGCTACTGATAAAAGCATGGCACACCTTCAAATAACATTCATTTTAACTGTGGAAAAGTGTTACATTTGCAGGGAAAAGAAAGTCATGCATTTTTCATTCTATTCACTCATTGTGTTAGGGACTCAATGTCATAAAAACTGCATAAAGTTACACATCTATTTCCCAATTTCTTAAATACCTCTTGCCTATGAGCTCCTAATGATTGAAGGGAAGAAGCAAAGGGTCTTTAACTCACCTGTACTGACCCATTAAGAAATTATTTGCTGCATATTTAGGTTAGAGCCTGTCAAGCTGCAAAACAGAACAAAGTCTAGAGCTGCAAGAAAAAAAGCCTCACCTTACAGTTTTTAGACATCACTGCAATAATAAGGCATCCTATCTTGTTTCTCCTTGTTGAACAAAAGTTATGTCTAAAACAAGCACCAGAGTATAAGAATTCCGTCATTATTTCTGCAGCTGAGTAGAAGGAGAAAAAAATAATTGTTCCTTGTCTAAAAAGTAGAGATGCTGTGTTAGCAATGACTCAAAGCTGTAGCTATTATATTTTCTTAAAAGCTTATAGTAAACAAAGCATACTGCATGCTTAACAGTAAGAACAGCCGTTGAAACCTGACTATTGAGTTTTTAAAATGTATACCCTTTACCCTTTAAAACTTTTTCCCTTTTTAAAGCTTTTTTCAATTCTGGCAGTCCTGTGTGTACGGTATTTCCTGTAGTCTTTTATTTCCTGATATATTGTGCATTTCATGGGAAGTGATGGAATTCAATCTGGAAATTCAGGTTTTAATAAAGTCAGCAGTGTTAGTACTATTAATTTTAATATGGCAAGGAGAATCTACCTGGTACAAAATATTTCACACTTAGTTCCTGGCTGCATTTCATAGTTGCTGTTCTGAGTATTATTAAAAAGAAAAAATATCTTTAAACTGTTATTGGTGTGAAATGGCATGAACTATGCAGACAGTGCTGTATAAGATTGTACAGAAGATTAAGGTCTAAACAGTTGTCTGAAATAGTGAAATTTTACTGTATTAATTTGCAGCCATTTCTCCACCCTAATGTCCAGAAGATAGAGCACATTTTCTTCATCATATGTTTAGAAATTTGAGTTCACTCTTCTTTACTATGAAAGGAAAATCTGGCTACCAAAAATAACATAGTCTGAGGGTCTTTTAGGTATTAGCTCTGTTTCAGAGATGGACTTTATTGTATTGGCTGTCACATATGTGTGCTGTGGGCTGGACATCACTACAGACTCCTGAATATTGAATGTCTACATCCTACATCAACTACTTTAATTGTGTCAGCCTGAGGTCACCGAGCAAGTAATAAAAACACTTTCTTTCACAGCTCCCAAAAAGATAATCAGCCTCAGCCTCACACACATAGGCAAAGTTCTGCATACCACACCTAGAGAAAGGTGAGGGATGAAGAGTGCATGAGAGGTGTCCTTTTAAGCCACGCAAGAATGGGATTTGTCAGCCAGTGGGAGGGGTGAGGCAGGAGCAGGTGTGGGGCCTCTGTCAGCCAGGGCTGTGGTAGTGCAGTTCTGCACAGTGGAGCTGTCCATGGGCAGGCCAGCGGGGATTAGAGCACCGTGCTGGCCACACGGTGATGGCAGCTGCTCCACCCCTTGCACTAGTCCAGAACCAGCAGGAAGATGCCAAGCTGTCCTTAAAATAAGCCTAGTGTTCTGAGACTTCACTATAGAATTAGAAAAAAGCCTGTGGCACGAATTTACAGAGCTCTTATTGAAAAGTTCTGGAATGCCTGCATCAGACGTCACTATTTCAACATCTGACACCTCAGAAAGGTTTTCCTTTGCTGTAGCACCTTTAAAATCTTGTCTGCTTTCCATTTACAACCAGTGCAAAAAAAATGCTTTTTCCCCCCGCTACTGATACCTGATCACTTTTTTTAGCAATCTTCTTTCTTCATCATATTTTTTCTCCTTCTGGAGTTAAAAGTCATTAACATTTCTTCTGTATGGTTAAATTTCTTCTCTTTGCAGTCCTCTTGTGACTATCTAAAACAGTATGACAATTCAAAAGGGAGGCAATTTATGTATTAGACAGATGTTATTTCAAAAAACCAGAAAATTTCAGCAGTAAAACAAACAATAATATTTGGCTTCCTAAACAGTAAGAAGAAATTTAATATGAATTTGTTTTAATTGTAGCTGCTAACAAATTGTACAGTCCAGGTAAATGTTTATCCCAAAATCCTGGCCATCATGGAGGAGGCATTATTTCTGGAGAAGTTATTGCAAACAAAACAAAGCTAGTAGTAAAATGCTTCAAATGTCCTGAAGACGTACAGATGTACTCAGATGTACTGCATCTCAGTTTGAGGAACCTGGGTCATCCTCAGGCTCTCAAGAAAGACTCTGAGAGACAAAGACTCTGCAGGGTTTATTGCAGGGGTTTTTTTCTATGAGAAGAAACCACTGATAAGAAATACATGATGGCCACGTCCCTGTATGTGTAACTGATACAAGCCTCATCAATTATTGTCATACTTAATCTCCTGTTCACACAAACCTGCTGTGAGTTGTCCCCATTAATAATATCCTGCTACCCAGCAGTTAATTAGGTGGCACACTCTTCACTCAGTCTGATTTCCAAATAATATCTAGCAAAAAACCTCAGTTTTTTGCATATTTGTGGATCCTTTCTTTCCAACTCTGGTTCATCCTCAGCTGCCTAAGCACTGTCTCTGCTTAGCACAATTTTCTATTTGGCATAACCAGCATTGTCACAGGAAAGAAAAACCTGTCATTTCTTGCAAGAACCTCTCTGGATGTTCCCAGGACTGGAATTCACCCATTCTTTGTGCCAGGAATGCTCACCATTTCTTTCCCATCGATGGATATAGAGGGTAAGTGCTCTTCTGTTCCCTTGGAAAATTTTATGTTTTCCTTATGTTTTCTTGGATCATAAACTGACAGGATTTTCTTGACATTTTTCCCCATCAGCTTCTCTCTGTGCCCTTCTGCTTGTCTCTTGCTGCTTCAGACGTGCAGAGTGTTTTTTGTGAAGGTTGCCTGATGTTTGGAGAAGTGAACAGGTAGGTCTAGCAGTGTCATTTTCTCAAGCACCTGTTACAATATTCAGCAGTCTGGAAATTGTCTATAAATTGAAGATGAGGGTGAATAGAAGAGTTTCAGCAAGCCCATATCAGGATATGTTGGACTGAAGGAAAAGTTTTGATCAGTTAGAACTGCCTACTCAGAGTATTCCTGAAGAATCCTAAACATATTAGACTAAGTTACTAGCATCTGGTCAGAATTTAATGACAGCATTCTGCCCAGCTGTCTCCATGCTGGGAACAGCAGGAGCAATTGGAATAGAACAAAATCTACATCACATCTTCAAAACATACTTAAAAATGCTGAAATGAAATTACTAATCTAAGCAAAAAATTTGAGAGAAAGTGAGCACTATCTATTTTTCCAATTTAACACATGACTTGTTTAAATTATTAAGTTATCCAGCCACTTCTGTTTTACTTTAAGGTTAAGCTTTTCTTCCTTCAAATATTATTTCTTATTCCTGACCCCCAAATACACAATACAAATGAACCAAAACAAGTGATAATTTTCTTTAAACTCAGTTAGTAATTCCAATGACTCGTTGAAATGACTGTGTGAAGTACTGAAAACAATTTATATTTCTGCTAAGAAAATTTGCTTATCCAGATGCAAATCTTCTGAGCCAGTTGTGTAGTGAAAAAATGTAACACCTCGATGTGCGCCTATGAAAATAGCAGGAAGATAGACCTCAGTGCTCCACCACTTGTTCAGCCACACCTTGTAGTCAAGCCTCCAAACCACCCATAATTCTTCCTCTTTGTTACAGTGCATGAAGGAGCTCTCCCTCCAGGAGGGATATATATGTGTTGCTGCATGTGGTCTAATTCCACTTTGTTCCAGAAAATTAATTTTCTTTAGAACTGAAGGGCTAAAAACTTGTTTGAGGCAGTTTACGGTTTTCGGCATGACTGCAATAATTCTAATTGTCTAATAAACGGGGAATATAAAGGCAGAAATAAGTTCAGGATTTGAAGAGCCAGTATCACAAATAATTTCAGTACATTAATGTCCTGGATAAAATTAATTCAAAACCCCTGGCCTTTGCAGAAATATAATCAGAATGATATTTTAAAACAAATAATACAGACTTCTGTGCTGGGAGTGTAAGGTTAACATTTGTCATTTGTCAAAAATGAATGAAACTGATGAAGTTTACATGTCATGTCGTCCAGTTGGAACAAATATTAGGCAAAGTGGCACTTCTGAGACTAACATCCCTAAATAATGCATTTCCCTCACTTATTAAAAATCCTTGCTCTTGCTATAAATGCTGGGTTTGAAAAAAAATTGTTATGATCAAATAGTAATAAAACTTGGACTTTCTAAATTATTAATCTGCTCCCTTTGGAGAATTCAATATCCTTCCAGCATAGGAGAGTCCACTTGACCTCAGTCTGGAAATTTTTTTTAGTCTATTCCTGGTTAGAGAAAAACTCATGTCACCTGCATTGGGCTGTTATAGACAAGTTGTAACTTGGGTGCTGTGAATCATCTCTGCTCCATCATCTGCTCCATATCTCAATGGAATTTTGTATCTCTGTCTACAGAGAGGGTTTGGCCTTCCAACTTTGATCTTCTCAGCCCTCTCGAGATGCCCTACATTTAAGCTGTTTGTTAGTCAGTTTGAAAAAAGCTATAATGTTTAAAACTAACAAACAAAAATACATAAAATCTTAAATGGAGACATATTTGCAATAATGTTTGTATTAAATTTAATGTGATTCGTGTTTATGAATATTTACAACTTAAACTCCCGTCAGGGGTGTCATATACTTTTTGGTCTTAATTGTAATGTGCAAGTAATTTCTGACTTTTGGTGGAAGATAACATGCAATTTTTTTCCCATAAGTCCTTAACATTTCTTTCTCAATTAAACTTTCTATAAAGTCCTGTAGAGGGAAAAACTAAACTCAATTTCAAGCAATGATATCCAGGTGTAAATTAGAAGGAGACAGAAGCTTCACTTTCATTATGTAGAATGGTAAGATCATTACATGCATCAGTAAAAACATGATTGAACCAAGCCTGGATGCAAAATATTTCATTTCTTCTTCATTTTACTGCATTTACATGTTTGGGCTTCTCTTTCATTTTTCTCCAGTTGGTAGATTTATTAAAATTAAATTACTGTAGTATACAGTATTTGTAGAATAGTGATGCACATGGCAGAATTTTACAGTCAAAATTTTATACAGGGTCAAACATTCCTTTAATAACCATCTTTATTGCCATGCAGTTTGGAATAATGGGCTTTCAAGCCCATTTCTCTTTCAAGCAGAGTTGGAGCAGGGAATTGTTGGCACAGAAAAGCCTGCTGGGGTTGGCTGAGAAAACAAAAAGTATTATTCATGAATGGCATCTTCCCAGCTGAGGATTTTAGTTCCTAAGGTCCATCTTTCAATAACAATTGCCATAGTTTTAATTTCTCTTTCTAGAGATTGAAAGGAATGAAGCTGGGAAAATATTTTAACACATTTCAGTCCTTTCCCCAAAATATAAATGTAGCCTGGAGCAGTGGCTGAAGCCCTGGTTAAACTTGTCTTAAATAACTAAAATAAGCTCAAAGTTCCATTCTCATCCCTATTCTATACCATCTATATCTACACCTAGCTCTCCCTACAGCTATCCCTAGCTTCACCATTTCAGAAATCAGGCACTAACTGACACTTCAAAGTGAAACGATAAAAATCTAAATTATGCTGAATAAATCTTGAAGAACATCATAATATGCCTATATGATACTAAAAAGCTTGAATATAATAATAATAAAAAGAAATAATGTGTCTTGAAGAGAATGATAGCTGAAAGCATCATGGCAGATGATTTCAATGGTGATACATGGCAGGGGAGAGGAGAGGAGGAGAGAGGAGAGGAG
>VXBQ01003037.1:105001-228355 GCA_013400175.1 Phainopepla nitens
GGAGAGGAGAGGAGAGGAGAGGAGAGAAGTATTTTCTGGACAACCCACTAGTTACTTTTTTCCTATTTTTAGTTTCCCAATATATCTGTAAATTCTATCAGCAGTTAGAGTAACAATGTTTCATCTTCATATTGTCACTTCTACTCAAGAACAATTGAAAAACTTAAATGAAACTCATGTACCTTAATCCAAACATTTTATGTAGGGCAATCCCAAATACTCATTTAACTGTCGCTTTTTGAAAACCTAGTTTATGCCATAAGATTTCTGCACCCCAGTGTTGTGTGAAGGCCTCTTGAGGGATTGCAGGCAAACCTGAGGCTGGTTTGGACAATTTTACTGCACTGTGGGTTTAACATGCAGCATTCTGCCTGCCCCCTGACAACACTGCTCTGGCTGTTCTGGGCTGCTCAGCTCCACAGTCCAAGCACGATCAGTGTATTTAACAAGCCAAGTCTGCACTAAGGCATCTGGCCCAAAGTCCTTCTCAGTATCAGTAAGATTGAAATGTATTCCTACAATGAAACATAAAGCCCAAAGGATCTTGCCACTTAAATATCTCCTATCTCTCTCTCACAGAGTCACTTTTTCTATTTCAAAACTTTGAGAAAAATCAGGCTACCTATGTCCAAGGCACAGTTTAGAAGACCAAAATACTACTCATTCTATAACTTTCATTCCATGAATTGTTTTCTCATACAAGTGACTACATAGTACAAGAAAAAAAAAAGTGTATTTAGAGTTTTCATTTTTCTTGGCAAGTCTTAAAGTGCTCACCTGTTTATGAAATTTTAAGAGAATCACTGCTTTGAACTTTCTAATTTATTGTTTTTCTTTTCTGTTTTAGGTCCTTGGTCAACACATTGCTTGAATTTGTATCATGTAACTTTTATTTTGTTGTTGTTTTTTTTTGTTTTGGTTTGGTTTGGTTTGGTTTTTTTTCCGTTTTGTAAACTAATAAACTTTGATACCACAAAGCTGTCTGATGGTCCCATCATCTACAAAAATTTGCTCTGATTTTTTCCTGTGGCACAGTTGAGAAAAATAGAGAAAATGGTCAAGAATTTAGAGAGTGCTTTAAGTTCTGAAGGATTAGCATTGCAACTTGTCAGATTTTGTTTCCAAACATTCCAAAGTAAAATAAATCAGAAAGAGTATTCCAGGTTCTCCCTCTGGGGTGCTCTAAAACCATTATGCAGCAGTGTTTGTGACATTTAAATGGATGTCTCTTTATGGTTCCAGGTGTTTGTAAAGACACAAGTTGTTTTCACACAGATCTCATTATTTTAAATTCATGAAAGAAATTTTTCTTATTTAATTGAGAACATTCAATGGGAATAGGAGATGTTAAATCTTCCTGAAGCTATTGTTTTAAGCGAGAGGTTTCTTATTTGGTTTTGATTCTATCCATTTGTAGAAGTGCATTTCTGTTTGCAAATTCACTGCTGCTTGGGTTTGCTTTCAAGATTAGCATGGTACCTTTCTTGTTTAATATATATTTTAATATGATATTACTATGGTAGCAAATAGTGCAGAACTTCCATACAAAATATCTTACAATGCATAACAGCCATAGTATCCCTGGCATTTTTAACATGTTTTCATGTAAATGTAAAATGTACACATTTTTCATGTAAATGTACTTACAAATCCCCTTACTTCACATGAGCATTTTAGTCTGGGTTGCATTATTTTTTAGCAATTACTTTACTCAGAAAACTGATTTTTAGAGTGCTTGAGCACTAGTATGTAATTTTATCTGGCAGTCTCAGTAGCAGATGAGATAAAGGTTCTGTAAACGGTGAACGTGACTTGTCATGTCATGGATGACCTACTGTCCATACCAGGTATCTGATTATACACCTCACCTCTCTGTATGATGGTCTTATATTCTACTCAGAATTTTGGGTATGCTTTAAACACCAGCTATTCCTGTATTGCTTAAATAATATTTGTGTTTCTGAAATGCTAAATCCTCTAACACGAGGAATGCTGAAACACGAGAATGCCAAAGAAAATCGTTAAGGTTCAACATCTGTTTTCTCAGCTTATGAATTTGACGCAGGTCTATAAAGTAAGATTGCTCAGTTAATATTTATCTGTTGCATGTCCACCTGTTCTACTTAAATTATTAACCTGAAGTCAAAAATTAAAAAAAAAAATTAGATTTATTGATTTCATTGTTTCAAGTCTTTACAGAAAGTCTTTTTCAGAAAACTTTTAATGGAAGTAACAGAAGTCCTTTATAAAACAGCAAATGGCAAGCTGAACTACTATTTCCAGCCGTGCTATGGCCAATGCATGTGAAAATGATAATCAAAGGAAGAATGAATTTTTAATCCCACATAAAACTAGTATTTCAGAGAGCTCTTGCAGGTACACTGAAATATGAAATTGTTAAAGACAGATGTGACTCCCTTCTGCAACAGACTGACTTCCATAAAGTCTAGGAGAGATCCCATTTCCCAAGGACAGATGGGTCAATCAAAATACTGACCCTCAGGCATTACATAAAGAGAATTCTTTATCTGTGCTGAAAACTTTGTGTGAATTGAGTAAGAGAGGCTGACTTGCACCAGTGAAATGTCTATGGACAGTCAGACTGTAGTGAACTGCATCATTTTGTGCCCTCGGGCAGACTTGGCTACTGAGAGGGAGAAGTTGCAGGGCAATAAAAGTAGTCAGGGCTTGACGTTGTTCTTAATGGTTTGCTCTTTATCTTTATGCATCTTGCAGGAACAAGTGAAGAGTTCTTTGCTTTTTATTTCTTCAGTCATTGAAGAAGTAAATAATACTACTGACCTCCCAAAAAGAAATCATGGTAAAGATCCCAATGAGATGAGGGCAATGTCATAACTTAGTTTGGGAGCACACATCCCAAATCAAACACACATTTTGTTGACCTTCACAAATTACTTAGCTAAGCAGGAAAGTCAGTAAAACAGGGTTGTCTGGTACTGAACAGAGGTTGGCCTTGATACCCGTGTGGAGATAGCTGAAGAAGCATCCTTCGTTCATAATGAACACAGACAGGATTGGTAAGCTTTGGTTGCTCAATGCCCTGAATTCTGTAGTGGTTTAGATTTTCAGATCTTGATTTCACAAATTTTATCTTACTCTTTAAGTTTTCAGTGCCAGGTAGAAGTGAATAATCCTGAGAATAATGAGAGAAGACTACCATTACTAAGCAGTATGTTATTAAGATAGAAAATACTCTTCTTGTGACATCATGTGAGAATGACATTTATTTGCATCTTTGATGCTGAGAACATTGATAATGAAGCACAGCTGCAAGGTATAGAAATTTTCAAAATTAGATGAAGGCTTCTATAAGTCACACAGAACACCACAGTAGTGGAGTGAGTTAGCAGAGCTAGAGCTGCACTCTCAGACTGTCCTGTGAAAATTTAGACTGCTCAAAGAGCTCCAGTGGGAATGCTAAGGAAAAAGGTAAATAGAGAAAAGAGTTTTTAGGACTGGAGATGGAGGAGAGATGGTGTGCATTCCCAGTGAACTCAGGTTCTCTGGAGTCAGTGGAGAAAGAGTTCTATGGATTTATTGGACATTGAACCTCGCTTCTGGAGGGTCCATACAGACAGACAGAATGACAGTTTTAGATCATTGTGGCTCTTTTGCCTTGGCTCTACAGTTAGAAAGATGAATGTATCAGTAATCTTGTGTTGGGAGACACTTGTGACAAATTTGGTTAACGATCCTCTTCTCTTAATTCTCTTAATCCTCATATTGCTTGTGCCCTAGTTAAAAATTAAAGGCCTCGAACATAAATTCAGCACTTTGTCTGTACACAGCAGTCCAGCGTCCAGGGATTTAGTGACATTTCAGGCACCAACAAAATATGTAAATTTGAATGCAGCTACTTTCTGTATCCATCTGGTATTGGTATCAGCAGAGCTGCACACAAGATGATTCTTATTCTGTATTATCAACCAATCTCTTTAACTGCACACTCTTCCCTTCTTTGCTTATTTCTTTCAGCCAGCAAGTATGCAAATATACACATAGATATTGTAACACTGTAACTTTCATATACAGAACATGTACAGAATACCCACCAGTGGACTTGGAATATATATCAGTGCTTAGTATGCTCATGAATGAAAGGAAATGCCAGGACCTCTTAATGCATAGCATTCTGGGCCTGCTCATTAATGCAAACCCACTAGGAAAATGTCTTATGGCAATTTGACCTTTCCCAAACAATTACTCCTTATTCATGGTCAATTAGAAGGGTTTTCCTCACTTAAAAAAATATGAGAACCAACTAATCAGATACCTAAAATAAAGTTGTTGAAATGGCAGTCGATTTTTTTCTGATAAGTGAAATCTATGTATTTCATTCCCTCAGCAGACAATAAATGCCTACATGGAAAAATTCCTTTTACAAAGATTTAATATAGAATGGGCACAGGAAATTGCCTCTTGATTTAGTGTTTTCACATCTTTGCCAACAGGTGTTTAATTTTTGGTATAACACTGTCAGTACTATACTGTCCTGCCTTAGCTATGCATTCCAAAAAACATCTGGGGAGTTCAGTGAACAACTTTATGGGAGGATAAGAGGTGGCTGAAATTTGAGTTGCAGTTTTTATTGCAAATACCAGCTTTTAATTCCACTGTATTGTTTAACCTTCAGTGTGGTTATTCTGGGGGTATATTTGATTTCAGTGTCTTATTTTGTGCCCTCTGTGGATTCCCTACACCTAAATGATCATGCTATAGACTAAACTTTATGCTGGAATTAAATATGCTGAGATTGAGTGTCTAAATTTTCAGAGTTTCTACTTGTAGAGGATTCATAAAATAATTGTCTTCTGGTGTGAAAATCTCATGTGCAAAGCAAATTGGTGAAGTTTTACAAATAATTGCTTTGTGTTGAACAATATAAGTGTATTTTGTGTTCTGTTGCAAAATTTTATACATATTTTTATGCGCATATGGATTCACAGATTCATAGAATGAGTTTGATTGGAAGAGATCTTTAGAGGCCATCTAGTTCAACTCTTTTACAATAAACAGGAACATCTTCAACTAGATTAGGTTGTTCAGAGTCCCATTCAATCTGACCTTCAATATTTCCAGGGATGCAGTATCCATCACCTCTCTGGGGAACATGTTCCAGTGTTTCACCAATTTCATCATAAAAAGAGTGTCTTCTTTACATCTAGTCTGAAAATCAATATATATTGATGTTATATACAAATCCAATATTTTAAATGCAAAGGGTTGGGATTTTGTTTTTCATTTCACCGACTGGCAGGTCAAGGGAGGTAATTCATTTCTGAACTCCACTCTTGTCACAACCCACCTGGAGTACTCTGTTCAGCTCTGGACCCCCCAACACAAAAAAGACACAGACCTGCTGGACAGAGTCCAGAGGAGGGCCATGAAGATGGTCAGAGGGTGGGAGCCCCTTTCCTATGGAGACACCTGAGAGAGCTGGGCTGGTTGAGCCTGGAGAAGAGAAGGCTCTGGGGACAGCCTTACCATGCATTCCATGACCTAAAGGAGGCCTACAAGAAAGCTGGACGGGGATCTTTTACAAAGTCATGTAGTGACAGGACAAGGGAGAATGGCTTTAAATTGAAAGAGTGTAAATTTAGGTTAGGTATTAGGCAGAAATTCTTTACTGGGAGGGTGGTGAGCCACTGGAACAAGTTACCCAGGGAAGCCGTGAATGCCCCATCCCTGGAAATGTTCAAGACCAGGTTGGATGGAGCCTTGAGCAAGCTGGTGTAGTGGAAGGTGTCCACGGCAGGGAGGCTGGACTAGATAATGTTTAGGTTCCCTTCCAACCCAAACTATTCTGTGATGAAATGTCTAGATCTTCTATATTTCACCCATAGTTCCTAACTTCTTAGGATTGAATTTTATTGAAGTCTCATGTAGACAGAGGAAAATCTTGTTAAAACCAGCTGCAAATCTTTGTACTGATGATTTTAACATGTCACTTGTGTAGGCAAGTCTTGCAGCCGTAACACAACACCTGTTAGACAAAGAACAGGTCAGTTATCCCTGGGTTTGGGACTGGTGCTGTGCCACAGTAGGTGCTCAGCAGCCCTTGATGTGAGCCCATTTACTTTTCCTAACAGGAACCGACACAAACTGTTGGGTCACTTCCTGTCTCTTTCAGCTGGAGACACAGTGATTGCTAAGAACTGACAGCTGATGAAAACAGGTGATACATGCTCAGAGATCATCTTGGTATGCCCTCAAGGCCTTTTAAGTTACTTTGCTTGTAATACGAGGATGCCAGAAGACCTTTATAGTCTATGTATAGACCACATACATAAATATACACAGCTATATGCCAGGCATGCAACATACCTATGTGTGTTATAGATCTGCTTCAAATTTGCTGCAATTTCAAACCCAATTCAGTACATCTTTCTCCTGTAGTTATCTTTCTAAAATATCATCTGCCTAACAAATGCCATCACAATTGCATGCTCGAGCGTGTGCTCTTGTGCTGAGAGAGATGTCTGTGGAGCTGCAGGCTCATCCCATCAGTAGATCATCCTGCATTAATTCCTCAAGCACTAATGCTACCAAAGCTGTTCTGAGTTCTCTTAACTGACTCTCGCTCCTTATCAGCATAACAAGTAATAGCACAAGCTTTGTAAACAGAGAACATCACTAGGCTTTGCTTTTCTAATCTGTCCGTATCCTTAATCACACAAGAAACACGAGGACATGGCAAGAGAAGAGCATCTGAAGCTTTTAATGAAATGAGGTGGCAGGACAATTGCCACCTCCTTCAGTCTCTCCTTACTGCGGATTAGTGAATTTGCCTGAAGGGGGCTGCTAAGAGTTCCAGGTGAAGAACGGTGTATCACTGGAAAAGGACAAAGTCACCAGTTTGGGTAGGTGGCTGTTGGTGGGGGCCATCACGTATAGTGAGGTCATTGTGGCCAGGTAGCTGCAAGCTGAATTCAAAAAGTTGCATTCCTGACACTTTAGATTTGAATTTCAGCTACAGTTATCACGTATCTTAGATCCATGCCAAGCCCCAATGGAAATATCAGGTGCAGTAGATGGCTTCTTAAGGTTTGAATATTTTTTCATTGCTGCTGCTCTTGTCTTTTGGGTAAGTTGACACAGTTTGCATCTGGAGGGGCTGTATTGTTTTTTTGCAATCACATTTTATGATCACTGGCAAATAATGGCTTTAACTTCTCGCAGAGGGAAGCAGAATGACTCTGGCATACAAGTGTTCCAAGCAGGGAGCTCAAAGCTCCAATCTCCTCTTTCAGACAATATAAACTGACAGTGTGATTATGTACCCTCAGAACAAGAATGTGCTTTAGAGGCTCAGGAAATACTTGCCAAGCATAACTATTAAACATAGAAGCCGCAGAAATCCCATCACTCAAACATGCGTATCAGGTATTTTATTCCAGTAGTCCTTAATGGTGATGGCTTTAACTTTTTTATATTTAGATACTGTTAAACTAGTTAAAAATGTTTCAGTGGAAATACCGCATACATGGGGTTTTTTTCCATGCTTGATGGTTTTTATGCTTGCTTTTCAACATAGCTAATTTAGTTTAATCCTGTTTTCCTGCAGCAGTTAAGATCATGGAAGAACCAGAATCATCAGGTGATGACATTTTTGTCACAGCCAGCACTTATGAAGGGTTGCCTTTCTTCACCGGTGCAAGCGATGTCTCTACCGCCCAGCCCGGAGCTGCTGCTGCAGACGCGCTGCCGGCAGCCCCCAGCCCGTCCCACAGCCCCTCGGAGATCATCGAGCAGTCCCTCGAGCTCCCGCATTCCCCAGCGGCAGCCCCCGAGGGCGCGGGGACGGGAGCGCAGGACACCGGCGCCGAGCCGGACCGGCCGGGCGCGGTGAGCACGGCGAGCACGGCGAGCACGGTGAGCACGGCGAGCACGGCGAGCGCGGCCGCGCTGGACGAGGGCGAGCAGGGCAGCGGCTACATCTCCGTGCTGACCAGCGAGCCCGCAGAAACCACCCCAGCGCCCGTGCTCAAGTACCTCACCACCAGCTCCATGACAACTGCAGCCAAAGGCAAGGAGCTCGTGGTTTTCTTCAGCCTGAGGGTAACCAACATGCACTTCTCTGATGACCTCTTCAACAGGAGTTCGACAGAATACAAAGCGCTGGAGCAGCAGTTCCTGCAGTTGGTGGGTGAAAATCAACTTGAGCCACACGTGTGGTAGTTGGGTGCAGTTCAAAGGAATGCGCTGAATCGTGCGGTAATTTAACAATACTAAACCCAACTACAGTTCAACCTGATAAACTGTATTTTAAAGCGTCCATAAGCCTGGGATGCTCTTAGAGTATGAAGACGAGTTTATGAAGCCAGTGATGAAAGATTTTACTTGATCAAGAGAACCCAGATATATGCCTAGCACGTAATTTATTTGGCTTTTTCTTAGATCCACGTCACCAGTATAGCAGTGCTGATTATATCTGAGGCTTGTGTCTGCTTGCTGCATTTAAAAATTGGCTTTTAAAAATATATCATAGCGTAGACTGTGATTAGATATGGATTTTCTCTGTTGGTACAATAGGGCACAGGTCAGCTCAGTAACATTCCTATTATATTATGCCCTAACCTGCCTGGATTGAATGTTTGAAAATAATTAAAGTTGGCTTTTGAGTGAGGTGATTTTTTTCTCTTCCAGATGAATAAACTTCCCAGCTGCTATGCATTTCATTACAGGGGAAATTGCTGCCCATCCATCTCATTACATTATTGAGAAAAAAGCAGAAATCCAGAAGAAGATACTGCTAAACAGAAAAGTTAATATATTAGTGGAACTTAACAGTTGTATTAAACTCAGGAAAACAAATCTGTGATGTGTGTACTTGATAATGAAAATTGACTATAAGAGAAATTAATACCGGGTAGACACTGACAGTAAGTTAAAATAAAGGCAAATCTCTGTTTTGCAGCTACTACCATACCTTCAGTCCAACCTTACAGGTTTTAAGCACTTGGAAATTCTCAACTTCAGGAATGGAAGTGTGATTGTGAACAGCAAAATGAAATTTGCCAAGACAGTGCCATACAATATCACAGAAGCAGTACATTGTGTTTTGGAAGATTTCTGTGATGCTGCAGCCCAACACCTCAATTTGGAGATTGACAGCTATTCCCTGGATATTGAGCCAGGTAAGATTGCATTACTAATGTACGGGCAAAATCAAAACTAAGCTGACAATCTTTTTTTCAGACTGTTACAGCTTCAGAAGTATTACTATCTTGGAAACAACCACATTAGCAATAGCCTCCCAGTGACAGAGGGTAGGTAATAAGACAAAAAAAGATGTTGCAAATTCTCTGCAGATGTATTTTCATACTGTAATGAAAAGCTGGGTGGAGCTGTTGGGCTGTGCGTGTTCCTCGGCTGCTTTTCAGAGAAAAATAGAGTGATCTCTCGAATCAGGAGGTGCTGGGTAAAGACAGGTATAAGAAATGCTCATGTGCAGTTTGCAGGTGTGACATGCAAATCTTGCACTGGAGTATGGAAACATAATTTCTGATGATTATTGCAATGTTGTAAGCAAACCATGGTTAAGAGCATCATTAAATCTTTTCTAAAGGGACACAGCATTCAAAACTAAAGGAGACAATATTTAGGAATAATTATTACAGATATTCACTAATTGGAGCATGACTCCATAGATTTGTGTTTCTAGATTCCCTCTGGATTTATATATTTCAAATAAGTCTGTAGTCTTTGTTAAACAGTAGAACGTCAGTAACTACACATCTGGACACTATTCTTACTTCAAAAGCTTAGCATTTTCAAAAACTACGCTGTTTTATAAAATTTAAGCCTGAATCTATTTTCAGGCTCTGGTAATTATTTCAGGGTTGAATTTAATTTCATTGTCATGGAGAAGAACAATAGCAAAGGTATGCAGATGCCTCAGGATTTTTGGTTGAGCTATCTTTCTATGTACAGATCTATGACAATTTTGGAACAAAAATCCATTTACAATTCAGGCAGGCAGTTTCTAACCAGTTTTCATTTTACATATGTCTTTGTGGCCACTAAAAGCATAGGTAGCTTGTGGTAAAGAAAGTTAACAAAATCACAGGATTTTACCCTTCAAATACTGCCATGATAAATTGATGTTTGATGAATAAAGTATTAAAGTAGTTCATTATATAAAGAGTGAACTTTGGGCTGCCATATATTCCCTGCATTAGTAATAAATTTTCATTAAATAAAAATTAAAATAAGAAAGATCCTAAAATGCAAATTCAGAAAAAAATTAGAATCTTTCATCTTCATCCAATATGCTTTACTCATGTGGTATTTCAATATGAATTCAAGAAAACAGAGAGTTTATTACAGAGAGTTTGTGGAGAGAGATGGTTTTTTTGAGGCTTATAAGCAGTAGCATAGAGTCAAAATAAAAGAAATTTTGTTTACAAAGCCAGTATATTCCAGTACAGGTGTTTCAAAGCTTGATGCATTTTCATTTCAGAAAACAAACCAAAAAAAAAAAAAACAAAAAACCAATCTGTGTAGCAAGTTAAGGTATCTTAAGCAAATTCCTCTTTATTGTGAAACTGAGAGCCATCTAGTGGTAATGATGTTCTACCAAAGTGAAACATGGATGGGAACTTAACAGTCCAAAATCTGTACCAAGAGTCAGCAGCTGCAAAATACCATAAAGAAGGGCTTTTGAAAATACCTGCATAAAATATTTCATTAATCTAAATGAGCGAAAACTGAAAATATAGCAAAGTATGCACATGTGTGCTAAGGAAGATGAAGTATTACCACAAAAACTCAGCCCAGCCAAATGCTCAAGCCAAGCACTGCTTGTTGTTGGAGCTGACATGTGCACACACTCACAGTCCAGGAGCAAAGCACACATCAAACCAACATGCACACTGCATACAGCAAGGGGAAACGGCGCACGCTGGAACTCACTGGTCAAAAATTCAAACCAGGAAACAGTCATAAAATTATTGAGGGATTATAAGTGAGCAGCTCTGATGGATTCATTTCCACCACTGAAGCATATCCCAGTGTGTGTCTGAGATTTCCAGTACTCCTATGACAAATGCAATCCTCATTTTTCATTTAAATTAGTATTACTGAGCATCTAATAAATAGAGCATGAATGGCTTCAGAAGAAAACTCTCGGCCCAGTTACAAGCTGCAACATCCAGTACAAATCTTCCTTTTAAATCACATAATTATAAAGGGCCACACAACCCAGCTCATACCTGTATATCTGCTCTCATTTCCTTCTCTGCCCTCTTTTCTTAGTTTTGTCCACTTTTTTTTTTTTTCTCTTTTCCTTTCTGGATTCATACATCTTACTGGGGCTGTTTGATGGCAAGAACAGGATTTGTATCCCTTGGTCTGCTTCTCGTCTTTTGCCTTCTAAAGTTTTTGCCCCATGGTACACAGGAAACAGGCTCCATGAGACAAGACAGGTGGATGCAGCCCTCCTCATCACCCCATCAGCACAAGCTGGGTTGAGGGGTTGAGCAATGGGTTAAAATCACTCTTTCTGGGTCTTTTTTTTTTCTTTAATTAATTTCTAGTAAGAAGCAGAGACTGGGAAAGGAGAAGCAGACTTGTGTAACAGCTGTCTCTGGTTTGGGCCTTCCCATGAACATCAGCAGGGTCCTTTTCCCCTACTCTCACAGAGGCATCCCTTACTAATATTAAAAAAAACAAAACAAAACAAAACAACAAACCAAACAAAATAGCAAGCCTTCCCAATGTTAACATACTACAAAATTAAAAAAAAATAAAAACTTACCAAAAAAAACTCAAAAAAAACCAACCAAAACAACACCACCACCAAAAAAAACACCCAAACAAACAAACAAGAAAACCTACACAAAAATCCCAACAGTACAAAGCCTGTAAGGATGTATTTTCTTTCTAATACGACAGTATTTCTACATTGCAGGTCTTAGTATTGTGCAATATTCAATAATCTAATTTCATTCCTCTGTCATGTCCTAAATTATGTGTTTAAGACCATTACAGCTGAAATTATTTCTCACACATAAGGCTGCAGCACAGAATCCACGAGTATTACGATAGCACTCCCAGCGAAAACAGGGTAAAAACACCCAAATGTGAAAATCCTTGTCAGTGGGATGAAAATAGACTCAGTGCTTAACAGTGATGGGTAGATGCGTGCAGATGTCAACATGAACTTGCATGCTTGCTGTGTCCCGTACAGGCAGAAGGCCGTGCGTCCTTTCACGCTGGACGACATCCTGCTGCCAGCCCGGCCAGGGGGCAGGCAGTAAACATGAGCTGCTCTCTGGCCGCCACAAGCCCTGCCAAGGCCCTCTGGGGTAATGCTTCAGTTAATGATTTACCCATCCTTTACAGCTGATCAGGCAGACCCCTGCAAATTCATGGCGTGTGACAAGTTTTCCGAGTGCGTGAGGAAGGAGTGGACGAACGAGGCGGACTGCCTGTGCAAGCCCGGCTACGCCAGCCAGGACGGGCTGCCCTGCCGCAGCCTGTGCGAGCTGCAGCCCCACCTCTGTGTCAACGGCGGCAAATGCGAGCTGGTTCCGGGAAGAGGAGCCGTCTGCAGGTAAGCAGATCGATGGATTCTGTTAACAGCCCCATCAGCTGTGCTAATAAGCCAAACCCTCGACATTCAGATGCTGTAAGTCACACTGCAAATACCCTGCTGAAGTATAAATAGTCTCGCCCTGGATAAATCCATTTCTGCCTGTTAGTATACACGGAACATTATGATCTAGTTATTTTTAAAGATGCTTCAGAATTTTATTAGAAATTCAGCATCATTGGCAGAAATGACACACACAGATGCATTCCCTTCGGATTTCCAAACACATTTTGGAAAAATGAAATAACACATTCACAGTTTTGCTACTGATTACGTGGTAGCGTTTTAAGAAATGACATTTTTCCAAGGTGCATTAAAAGGGAAATCTTTATTCATATAGACTGTGATTCCAGGCTACCCAATAAAGCACATGAAGGCTGAAGCTGCTTTCAGGGCTTTCTGGGAAAGACTTGAAGATTATCAGCTCCTCCTCACTGCAAATATATTCCTTAAGGATTTTTAAATGGAATTATCTTAAGTCAATACTGAGAACTATGGAGTACTCTAACATATTAACTCTCTTTTGCAAAGTATCAAGTTTCTCCTCATTGTAAGACTAGACAATTCAGAGCATTATGTGAAACTGTGTACTAGACTGGCAAATAGTGGCTGACCAGCCATGTACATAATCAAGAATAAAGTTACAATTCTTGCATTTGTTTATTCTCTCTTAATACTTTGACTGGATTAACAATACATCTTTTACCTTACTTAGGATTAACATCAAAAAATAAGACCACTGCACAAATTATTGAAATTATTGACTGTAACAACCCAACTACCAAAATTAATTTTCTTCAATGGGCATCACAGAAATCATATTGAATTCACCACAGATACTGCCAAACTCCTCACTTTTAGAGTCACAGTAGAGCAGCTGCAGCATTTAGTACTAGAAATCAGCCTGTGAGCTAGAAAGGTCCTCTTCAAAACTTTGCTGAGGCAGCAAGGGGTCTGAGCTACTTCTCCAGTACTGATGCAGCACTAAGGAAAATAACCCTTTTCCCATTCAGAAAAACCCTGACTTGATGTACAGGTATAACCAAACCATCATGAGGAATTATAAAAGTATTAAAAATAAGAAATGAAAAATTTTTTGTGAATTATAGCAAGTCACAAATTCCCACCAGTGTCAGACTGACAGTTTGTGCAAACTTGTACAGTTAGAGAGAAAATTATGGCCTACTATTTGCACATGTGTTCCATGTAAATTCACTTTCCCCTTGTCTTAAAAGAGGAATAGAGTCCTGCTATTTGTAGTGGAACTCTTATTTCTACTATAGGCTTTGACGCCTATATTCTACTAATATAGGCTTCAAAGATATGTTCTCACATTACCTTAAAACACACTTGAACTTCTAAATGTTACCTGTGGGGTTAGAAATTTGTCCGAGAGATTTAAAATGCATTATTTCCTTAAAATGTGTAGGTCAGCCAGGAATATATCAGTGTCTTTTTATTTAAAACTCACTCTCACAAATGTAAAAAATATTATCTTTCCCTATCATCAATCACATTATTTTCATGCAGACATGTAACAATTATTTGTAGTGGAAATAATGGCTTCACATTACATTGCAAGTTTTCCTTTCTTTTTGTTTGAGATATTCAGTATTTTTTGCCTTGAAGTTCTGTACATTTTTTTCTCTTCCTTTCCTTATTTTAGATGCCCTGTACGTAAACACCAGCTTTACCAAGGACAGCGCTGCGCAAAATTTGGTCCAGAACCCAAACAACCCTTCATTTTTAAACCTCTCATTCTTGGCTTAGGAAGCCTTGGTTTTCTTTTCATCATTTTAATTATTAAGATAAGAAGAAAATGCAAAAGAAACTCTCATTTGCAGTAAGCTGCTCACAATCTTTCCCTTCACATTTCAAAATACTCCTTTTGTTTCTTTTGCAATTTAAAATCTTATCTAAACAAAAATGTTCTGCATTGTAGAAGTCCTGCTCTCAGCAGCTGCAATTCAGAAAATGCTGTAAGGATTAATCCTGCTTTTGAACACGATGAACCCCTATCTAGCTTTTGTCACACGGCCTGCAGTGTAAGTGCTTGTCTCAGTTCCTCAGAGATCCTTGATCACGAAGCGTTACATGAACTCGAAAACACAATTCAGCCCAGAGGTAAACTGCATGGAAATCCCTTTCTCATCCCTCAACAAACAGCCCCACCTGAAATAACAGGTCCACCCTCGTGTATTAACTCCACAGCTAAATCAAACTTGAAGCTACTCTCTTGCTTGGCAATTTCAGAACTGAAAATACTAATGCATTCATTGCTCTCTACGTTTACTGCAGTGTAGGTTTCATAACAGGACTGCAGAACTGCTTTTCTCACAGCTCTCTTGCATGGCTCTGGCAATCTATCCTATCTGAGTGCTTTCAGTCATTTAGAGAAATAATTAATGGTTTGGTTTTTTTACTTTTGTAGGTCACCAGATGAGTTTACAAAACCAGGACTGATGAGTTAGTCTCTGGAATTCTTCGTTTCCAGCATCAGCCAGACAAAAACAAGGTTTGTGACAATTTTCAAGAAGCTTAAAAATCTGTTGTGTCCCATTGTCAATGTTTCTAGGGAGCCTCTTTGTAGTAAATCCAAACAAAGAAAAGCTTAGATTTTTTGGATGCTTGATATGACAACTACATTTTCTTAAATGTTTTTACGTAACAAAGTTCTATTTTGTGCCAATGAGGCAGTCGCTGGAACATTTGAAGGAAGAATACCTAAAATGGCAAATGAACACAAAGTTAAATCCAAAGGGGAGGTTTAAGTAGCAGTACTAGACCACTTAAAATCTCAGATTACTCAGTATGATTAAACTACATAGAGTTTGACAAGTAGAAATTCTAATTTGAGCAGAATACTGCCCATATCTTAAGTATTATTTCAAGTTTTGCAACCTGAAACCCCTTGTATATCTGTGGGGGAAAAAAAAAGAAAGGAGACAAGCTGAGTCAAAAATTCCTCTAAAACTGGCAGACTGTTTCTGTTGTATCCGATTACATCCTCTTGACAGGTACAAAAAAAAAGCTTTTACTTTGCCATTTTCATTTTTCTGAATACAGCCCAAGTAGGAACAAAAAGGTTCTGCTATAGCTGTTAGCACACGTTGTTATTGTGGGGAATATCAGTGGAGGAGTGCCCTTGGCACTAGTTGGACATTCTGGAAGACAGGATACCAACTCCGTGAATCTCGGGCTCCTTACACGTTTATTGCTGTGTAAATAAAGGAACAAGCAAAGATACCATCTAGAAAGATTTACTGTCACTGATCTTCATCATACCCAGGCCTGGTCTCTTCAAGTAATGCAGTCACAGTTACAGACTGAGCTGAAAATGGGTGGACTGGAATGCAAAGATAGAGATGGACAAAGGTAGAGATGGACAAATCAGCAGGGAATAGCAGCTTGGAAAAGCTCAAGAACGAACTCGCTTCACTGCTCATAAAAGCACAAGCACAGATGTCTGCTATTAGTATTTTACACCCACCTTAAAAGAAATGTGCCTGTGGGCAATTGTAGACCAATAAACTTTCATAATAGCTAAACTACTTAAAATTACTACATAGAAAAGCATTAAATATTTTATTAAAAGGAATAAAACGGCACATCTGTGAAAGAAAATCAGGTCTGTGTCATCTAGACCATATTCGAATTGTCAAAAGTACACTGACCAAGCTCTTCTCAAGATCTAGTTAAATAAATTAATTTAGTGAGAAATCCAACAACCACAAAACTGAAATGGATTTAAAAAAAATAGGTGGCTATTTTTCACTGTTACTTAAGTTCACAGTGAATGTTTACATCACCCTTAGATTCAACATGTTTTTAAAGATTTGAAAAAAGTCAATGGCAGAAGAAAATGAAAGTAGAACAGCTTTCATTAGCTGAAACTAAGAGGAGCGCTTTGATTTCACAATGTAGAAAACTCCTTCAGGGATAAAATAGAAGATTGAACTGAATTTTCAGGAGCATGTGGCTATCTACAGCTTGTAGGCCAAACTGAGAATTCAGTATTTAAATTCTGGTTTGCAATATGTAATGACAGCAGTGACAGCTTTTTAGGATGCATTATCTAGAGTAAGTACAGCTCTGTGTTTATAAAGACATATATGAAAATAGGCATAAAGTTCCAGTAGAAGCTAAAATAACCTTCAAATCTTTCCCAATTATGAAAAAAAAAGTCTCCAGTCTGGCTGTGGAATCACTGCATGGAAAATTATTGCAAAACTTAGTTATCAGAGGGAGTTTTGATCGGATGGAGTTTTACTCAGTCAGTAATTCAAAAACTAAGAACCTTTAACATATCCTGGGATGGCACATCCACAACTTCTCTGGGCAATCTCTTCCAGTGCCTCACCACCCTCACAGTTAAGAATTTCTCCTTACATCTAATCCAAATCTTTTTCAGTTTAAAGCCATTCCTTCTAGTCCTATCACTCCCTGCCCTTGCAAAAGGTCTCTCCCTCCTTCTTGGGCCCCCTTTAGGTACTGAAGGGCCACTGGAAGGTCTCCCTGAAGGCTTCTCTTATCAAAGCTTGATTCCACAATGATCTACAATTATCTTAACGGACTTTAGTGTGACCTTGCCTATTAGCTATTAGATAAACAGTACATTTTCAAACTCAGCAGTACTTTTCAAACATCTTATGGTGCTTTCTCTTATAGGTATTCGAGAAAGAAGGTCTGCATTATTCAAGATTGGACTTCAGGATGAGTATGAAAAAAAAATCAAGCATTCCTAAAGATACAATATTTTGGCTCTATAATCAGTCCACATTAAAAAAGCTAGTTTTACTGAAGGAAAGCAAATGACCAAGTTGTGCAGCTTTTGAGCATGTCTAAAATGCCTGGTAGGAAGTCCCCACTATTAAGATGCATGCATTAAGCTTCTGGTGCTTACACATCTTAACCGTTTTTATTTAAGAGCTGAGGGCTAGAAACAGATTTTCCTGAGATGTGATATTTTTCAATATTGTATGTTAAACAACTGTTCTGGTAAAAATGTTAATGGAACTCCAGTGCATTTCTATACCCCTTCATAAACCTTCCTTACACACACTGATGCAAATGGTGAATGGAAAAAAGAGCTCTTATTGACCAAAGGCCACATTAAAAGCATTTGGGAAATTCATTCCTTCTCTGAATGCTTGCATGGCAAATCACACAGAAGTTGGATTTAATTTTTCAAGGTTTTCGAAACATCAGATTCCTATTTTTCTGTTAATAAACACATCATTTTTACATATGTACATACTCACTTAACTGTTTAATTTCTGGTGACAGTGAAACTATCAGGTTATCCAATATGTGGAGTTTCATCTTTTCAGAACATGAGATTTATATTCACAAGCACCCTCCTGGTAGTGAGTAGATTAGAACTGCACATGAGCATCTACCCTTTAGACTCAGTATCCACACATATAATTTTGAGAGGTTACTGTTAGTTTTCATAGGAGAAATCCAACGTGTTTCCATTAACAGGTGGCCATTAAGTATTTTGTAGATTTATTAATCTATGCACTACGAATCCACAACCCTGATTCAAGTACGAGCATTATTTTACCTTGAGTATCTTTTTCTTGAGTATATATATCTCTATTTATATTCTGCACCAGTGTTGTATTCAGGCGCTGGTTTGCTGCTTGGTGCACACCAGAAGTCGTACTTACAGCTCAAACTGAGCCTCTATAAAGTTCATGACTATCCTGGATGACAGCTCCTCATCCAGATGTGAAACTTTCATGTATTCAGGACAGCAGCTGATTTTAGTGACAATTCTTACTTTGCACCGTGCAGTTACCACAGCAAAGACTGAACTTTAGTTTCCCTTCTCAAGTCTGCTCAAAAGAACTGTTTACCAATTCCAAGCAACTGCACGGATTTGCCTGCAAATCCACCGGAACTGGCGACCGCGTACGATTGAAGGCAATGCACCAAGAATACAAGGTTGAGTTTCTACAGCTGAAATAGTGTTTTTACTTACTTTATTTAAGTAGGAAAGAAAAATTAAAAAAGAAACCTAAGATGTGGTTTTACACAGCACACTTCAAAATAAAATTACTTTAAAAGTACTCTTTGCAGGGCACTGTAAGTCATCCTTGCCTACAAATGCTAGCTTTCCACTATCGCTCATGTAAGCTAAGAATGCATTAAGAATGCTGATAGCATTCCATTTTTTCCATTACAAATGTATTTTTGTATGTGTTTAGTGTATTTCAACTTATACTAGTTATCATTAGCCAGATTTAAAAAATAAGTCATTTTAAAATGTGTATTTTAATAATGGTTATTCATGATTGTATTTATCACTCTCAACTATTAATTACCAAATATATTTGCTGGACGTAAACCTTTTGTATTTCAATAAAACATAATAAAATTATTTACTTGAAAATTTCACAGGGAATTGAAGTGGACCTAATCTTACACTAAAACTCATCATGTAACTTTAAAACTGATGTAAAGTTACAGAAGGAAATAAAAACCGTAAGGAAACTGAAACAAAATTATATTTCCTAGCTAAAGTATGAATTACTTGAATCTTTTTAGATTAAAAAACTACCACTCTAATTTGGCCCTCAAGATGAGAGAGTTCCCTAAGACTCTAAGGGGAACACAAACAAAACCCCACAAAAGCAACACCACCTCTCCATCCCAAACATAAAGCTTCCCCCACAGTGCACACATTCAAGGCAGCAGAGTTGGTGTCACCAGTCACTGAATGACACCATCTAAAATTAAAAGATGCAGAATACACAGCAGAGCAAATGACAGATATATTGGAAGTGACAGCAAAAAATGTTAAAAAGAAGTAATAAAAGTAAAAAAAAATAATTGTTTCTTTAAATACTGAGAAATGAAGTATGAGATTTAAGATAACAAAAATCAGAATTTTCTAATATCAGAATGTTATTCTGGAGGACTACTTACCTTAGAAAGTAAAGACAAAAGCTTTAAAAAGTAGGTTTAAGCACCAAAATATCTCATGGAAAAGGAACAGACAGTAACAGCAAAGGAATTTTTTTATCTTTCTCATAACTTAATTAACCCTTATGCTTCAACTCTTCAAAGACAGAACAGTAAGAAGATACAAGTAAGATTTCAACATAGAATGTGTTTAATTTTTATTTTTAATTTTCAGTACAGTATTAGGAGGTCATTTAAATACTTAAAATAAAGATTTTTGAGAAAAACCCAGAGGATTCAACTAGGTAAAGAAAAACACAACATTATCAGTGGATAAAAGACAAGTATTGAATGACCTTAGGATCTTCAGAGTAGCATTCTCAAGAAAATGCATATTCCTGGGCCACCTGGTCAGGAATGTAGCTTAGTGTGATGATTCTCTTCCTCTCCTTTGTTTTGTGGAGCATTTTAGGCAGATCTCAACTATACTGGACAGCTTCACTGACAGGCAGGAAGAACTTTTTTTTTTTTTAAATGAAACACACAGAGAACCAAGCCAATGTGCTTTAAAAACCTGATTATAATTTTCTCTATAATTAGAGAAGATCAGAAGAGCATCAGGTCGTCCTGCAGTCCTAAAGCTCAACCTTCTCCCCTCCTTTTATATTTCTTCTCCAAATCAAATTACAATTATCTGACACAGTACAAGGGACCATGGAAACAACTGCTAAGCAATTAAATATTGCCAGATATGTAAAAAAAAAAATCTGAAAATAACTGAAAATTGCTTTTGTTTCACAAAAAGATAAGTAAAACTAAGAGCAGAAGCTGCTTTTGGTGAGGAGTGAATAAAAGGGGGAAAAAAAGCAGCCTGCTACTGTGAAAACTAGAATACTCTGATTTCTGGAATGCATCTTCTGCTTCCCTCAGGCGTATTTCTGGAGCAATGCTGAGAGGTGGGAACATCTCATTTGAGATGTCCAGCCACCAGACCCTCTTCCACTATGTCCAAGTCCAGTTTATTTTCATGATAGCTCATATTTGTCAGTCATTTAGTAAATAAAAATTTCCATACACCCCGTTCTGAAAAAAATATTTTCTTTACAATGCCAGTCAAGGAAATCCCGACATAACTAAAGGAACAGAGTGGAAGAGTTCAGATAATTTTATTTAAATTTCCCTGCAAGTATGTTTACACACAAACATACTAAAATATTTAAGCACACATATGTGTATATACCTACACACACATAAGCATTTGAGGTTCTTTGCTTACTATGTTCACCCTTGTAAGATCCATGGATTTTTCAAGATATAAACACTGAGATGGAATGTGTTAAGTCAAGCAGCTAAACCCAGACAGAAACAAACTCAGGTCAGTGATTTTTCTTCCTTGGATCACATGAGTGAGCACAGCTTCTTGCAGTGCTAAGTGTCCAGGGACTGGAAGTTGTCACACTTTGGTTCCAATGCAGTAACACATGAAACCAATAATCTAAATTTCATAAGCTGCACCTTTAAACTCGTGCAACACTGTACAGGTTTGCATACAACTTTCCAGCCAGCAGTCTGATGCACTTCTCCTTTCATCTTCCAGCCAAAAACTACTGTCTGAGTGAAGAATTTGGGTAAAATGAAAACAATTTTCTCATTGCAATCATATGAGCAGGAAGTAGAGTGGGTCTGCAGCAGAAGCTGAGATTCCCTGACGCAGTGGGTGTGTAGAGAGTTAAATATCACTTGAATATCTCCACATTATTCCCACAAGGAGAGCATTTATAACAATAAGCAGACTGTGGCATGCAACCACAGTCTAAGGTCAGCAAGGAGCTTTCTCTGTGCTACAGAGCCACCCCTCTTGAAAATTAACTATATTTATGCATTTAAAAACTAAAGTTTCCAAGAGGTTTCATGCTGAGTAAGGAGTGAGGAAATTATTTTATACTGTAAGCAAACTATGAATTAAATAGGGCAAGAATCTATTTTTAAATCAGGCTACGTAATTGGACATCAAGCTAATTACATTTTGCATTTCTATCAGAGAGATAAAAAATGGTCATGTTTAATTTGTTGAAATAATGGCCAGCAAAGTAAAGCAATGTTCACATAAGTGAAAGAGATGTGTCTTAAAACTGTATGAAATTAATGATTCCCATCCACAAAAACTCCCCAAACAAACTGCTTAATAAGGGAAGTGTTACAAGCTATGAAACTTGACAGAGGAGATTAACATACAGCTCAGCATCCAAATGATTTTCCAGTACACTAAAAATTGTAGCTATTTCATCAGCACATAATATTAAGATGCATTATGTTATTGGACCAATTTTTTACACAGTCTAACAAAAGGTACAGACCTTGTATATCTCGTTACAGTTAAAATAAAGAGTTCTGAGGCTCAGGCCTCAATATTCAGTTAAGTTATACTGCCAGCAAAAAGCTGAATATATTTCCCTTAATGCTATCCTTAATCTTATATACCTTCAGATACAAGGCTTGGACAATTTTGTGTAATACACTGAAATTACACTACCTGGCTAAACAAACTGTCCAAGAATTCTAATAGAAATCCGGTCAGAAATATAAAGTCTAAAGCAGATTTGTACTAAAGACAGAAGGAAAAAAAAAAAGAATCTATGAGAGAAGTGGTATAAGCCCGAAAGAGCAGTACATTCTTTGAGGACCACCAATATTACACTATTTTGATGCATATAAATGCTTTTCTTGGAATGTACAGAAAACCATTTCTCTTAAACCAAGATAGAGAATGCATTAAACAGGAGTTTATAGGTCACAAGTTTAGGAGGATTTCCCATCAGGTTCTAGAAAAACAAAAATCATTAAATACACACAACTAACCAGTTTGCAAATCAGGACATAAAATGTCTCAGATTATATAAAAGTATACTCCAACTTCTCCATAACAGAAGTCAAAGCTAAGGCCTCACAATTCCAGTTATTAGAAATAGCATATTCTCTTTACTAGGCCACCACTTGAAGCCAACTACTCAGTGTTTTAAAGAAGGAATCTTATAAAAAGCTGGTTGCAGTGCAGTTCTTTGCAATATGTACCCAAGTACAGACAGATTGCTTAAAAACTGTTACGAGTTATAACAGAAAAGAAAACGCAACATATAAACAAAATGCAGCAAACTACACTGACTGAAGTTTCTTCAGGGTCCTCATACCTAGTAAAGTTCACTACACAAATTAAACATCATGAAGTACGAATTAACAAACCACATGATTAATAAAATCTGTTCACTTTATATTAAACATCTCTACTCTGATTACAGAACATTTAGGCCCCCTGTAGCACAGAGGAACTCTTCCCTTTGTCGTGGGCAAGGTTCTCATCTCGACTGCTCCTGTGCTGAATGCCCAGTTATTTCAACAGGTTCTGCAGCATCGCCGTGGCGTAGGTGGGGCGAGCTTGTCTGCTTGCAATTGCGTTTTGCAGGTACTGGATGCCACCACAGCGCTCCCAAATTTCTTCAAACTGTCTCGCTAAAATTTCAGCGCCTCGCTTTCGGGTTAAGCCAGTCTCTTCAAGATTAAGCTCACACATATCCATATCATCCTTACCTGAAATGGTAAAGGGAAAAAGAAAACATTTTTTACATCATTCAAAGGTCCCATCAATAAAGATTAGATCCTCGTTAATTACATTTTCTCTCTGTAGATCTGGCTTGCTAGTGGACTTCAGAGCTTATGAGGAAGTCCTCAATTACAGGTGTTTTTCAGTTTCCTGGTTTTTTGTTACACAGAGAACACCAAAGCAGTAGGAGAATAAACTAGTCTCAGATGCTGCAATTGACAAAGTTGTGCTTAAACAGCAAGAAAAAAGGAATAAAGGAAAGAAGCTGAAAGATCACAATCTTGATATATTCTTCTGAAACCCATTACAGGATGACAACCGCATTTGGATTACGTGTACTTTCTGTTTCAGGCCATTTCACAGTGAACTGCTTTAGTTTTGGTTCAATGTAGCAAAGCAACTAAGAATTCCAGACATTGGATCAAGGAGCTAATCTGTCAGCCTACCATCTAAAATAAAATGTTTACCAAATGGGACCAACATAGGCAATCCAATGAAATGATACGTGTATCTCACAAACTAAATTGTAATTTTATTTTTAACAGGTACTTACGACAGCAGTGCTACTTTTAGCTATAGGCTTTGGCACTGAACAGCAACAGCTGGTATAAGGAATTCTACTTAAAATAATTTGCAGAAAACAACTTTTGTTGCTAGTAAAGCATAATTCTGAAGTGAAAAAAACTTGCTATGGCCTTTTCCACAACCTCTAAGTTAAATACAAAAACTCAAAACACAGACCCGTAAGCAGCATTTCTCCAGTGTTTTCTCCCCTGCTCACTATACCCTCCAGAAAAGGAGGATGCATTTCCCTACCAGAACAATCTCTATCTATCCATTGAAAGATTTATTTTAAATGTTTAAGATTCAAAAGCTATTCTCCCATACTAAGTAGCATAAATAGGGTAAAAGCATCAGCTTGCTATTAGCCTCATGCTATGGAAAACACCAATTGATACAAACTGCTTGTAATTCTTTATAGCTAACTAAAAAATAGTATAATAATGAGTAGACCTTTGCCAGATAAACTGTTTTATCTTCACATCGTCTCCAGTTCAATGAATAATCTGAGGACTTGTAATAATAAAATCCTTTACATTTGGATTCCCACTCTGTCTATGGCGTCCCAAACTGAAGTACGTGTACAAGTAAAACACAGGACCAGTTACATGTCCAAACGATATCCTGAAACATTGGGGCACCATCAAGAGCAGTCCCAAATCCTCAAATTCTGCCCAGATAAGAACTGCTGATGAGGGAAAAAAAAAAAAAAGATACAACTTGGGAAACTTGGAACTTCACTCTCTTTTTCTAAAGTCCTTTATCAAGTCAGAACCTTTTAGAAGTTGCAATTTTGCTTTCAATACCAACCTGCCACGAGCAGAATGGGTGCCTTGTCAGGGTGAAGCTCCATTTGCCGAGCAATCCAGGGCCCATCGAAGTGTGCATACCACCAGCCCTTCTTCTTGTTCTGGGGGTCCTTGTACTGGTCCGCAGGGCGGATGAAGGGAATGCGGAAGTAGCGCTGCTGTCTGTTTATTTCAATCTCCTGCTGCCTGCCCGGTAGCTGGGCTGTGGGGTTCTGTTGTGCTATCATACAAAAAATCCCCCCAAAAAATAATTGAACAAAATATTTAGAAAACAAGAAAGCTGTATTACTTGCTTTATTAATCAGCACATTTAAAAACAAGCAAGCAAATCAACAAAACAAACAAGAAAATAAATAAACCCCCTCCCCACCAAGGGATCCTCTCCGAATTCAAGGTCATCTGAAGGCTCTACTCCCATCTCATATAATGTGCATTCTGTTCATCACAACAGCTAAAATACTGGTCAGAAAAGGCCCATGTTAACTGCTATATCTACATGTTGCCCAATGGCATGTTTAAACAAAACAAAGTAAATAAAATAACATGTTCTGCTTTAAATCAGTATTTAAGGTAAAGCTTCCCATATGAAGTTTCTTACCAACCGGAAACATTTCTCAGTAATTGGTTTAGTTCAGTCCATCTCTTTGCAAAAAAAGCTCACAGTGCACAAAAGCATTTTCAGTTACAAACATACAAAGCATCACTTGATGTCTTACAGTCAACATAAAAGGATGTATAATACTGTTAGAAATTACTAATTTGTTAATAGAAATGTTGAAAATAAATACTGCTTATTACAAAGCTGCCACCCAACAATTTTCTCCCTAGATTTCTGTATGTCAAAATCTGGCATTAGAACTAATTTCTGGCTGCTTTCTTTTTTCAAGGAATTCTTTATTTCAGACCATTAAGATCTGATGACTGGACTTCTAAAGGAGAAAGTTACATTAAATTTTTTTCAAGTTTCATATATATTTTTGGTAAATATTTTCCACATGCGTTTTTGGACTTTTTGAAGTCCCCTATTTCAGACTCTGGAGAGAAACTTGCTTTCAAATAAAAGCACATACCATCTATGTTAATTTATCAAATGATCAACCTTCTTAATCCTAGATACACACTATCATAATTAGTTTTAAATAGTAAATGCTCTTAAAAGCAAGAGCCTGTCCTTTAATAACTGCCCCTGCAAGGTTGTTACTGATCTTATTTTAGTGGTTTACATTGCCATTACAGATATCCTATTCAAGAATCTTTACCACCTCTACAGAAGAAAATCAGTATTAACAGTTTATATGTTCCAGCATAAAAGGAATAATTAAAAGCGAATTCATTTTTTTCCCTTGTCTGTTGAGCAACAAAATTAATTTCTGAGCTAATATAATGTATTTATACAGACATGAACAGGACTAATAGAGACTAGCAACTACACCTTGAAATTTCTTCTGCTTAGATTCAAGCAAAAATAATTTTTCTTAACCTGAAGAGCAGAACCTTAAAAAACCCCCATACATATCAAATTTCCTTTTTTTTTTCTTATGTGTGCATAAAAATAAACATAGGGAAAAAAAATCCAGATTTTAACAGGTGACTGCTACTTCTATACATCAACTCTGATAAAACAAATACCTTATACGGAGATGGAGTTTACAAAAAACTAATTCAATTTTCTACAAATTGTCTGAACATTTATCCCAGCAGATCAATGCTTTAGCATTGACAAATACTTTTTGCACTGCAGTGATAATTACTAAGGCTCATTTCTACCCCTAAGAAATATCTAAATCCAAGGGCAAATCTAGAGAACAGGAATGCTAAGCAGCCAAAGGAGCCTCTACTCAGTGCTACAGAACTGGGGCTCTTTATTCAGAAGAAACCATCACCTGAATGTTAGTTTGTGTGCTAGGAAAACAGTTGTTATATTAAACTGAGTCCAGAGTTTTGCTACAACAAAAAGCCATGTGCAGACAACAAAAAAATTGCTAAAACAAAAATATTATCTCAGAGGGTGTGTGGAAAGAAAAAGGAGATTATACCTTCCAGTAATTTACATAAGAAGGTTATTTCACACTCCTTTCCCATGGCTTCTCAAATGCATAGGATTTCATGAAGACAAGTACATTTGTAAATTACTAGAGTAATGTATAATTACCATCAGATGAATAACATTGTCAAAGTATAAAATACTTTTTTACAATTAACTTCTATGTACATGTGTAGCAAAACACTGGATCAATCAATGTTAGTATAGAGCTCTCAAGTGTTCCTATTCTTCAAAGTTAGCTTAAACAACTGTCTCCTCACTTACTTGAGTTGCTCAAAAATGGTGCAAAATCTGTGAACAAATATTACATGTTGAGCAAAACGTGAAAGTGCTGATCCTTAATAAGTTTTGGTTTCATTACCTCAACATTTTTCACCAATGCTAATAACAGACAAATTGGAATTCTAGTTACAACAGAAACACAGATTCTAAGTATTCCTATTCATTTTCTACTTCTATTTTTATGGGGATTCCTGTTACAAAGCCTCAGTGGTATACAGGCTAAGCACAGATTGCTCTGACAAATCTGCTAGTTAATTATTGCAGTACTTTTCTTTTTTGACATTTCTGCTAGAAAACAACTTCCAGACATATGTCAATATCAATAATAACATACAAACCAGTGCTTAGCTTCTATACTGAATGTCTGAATTCAATTAAAGGATACTTGTAAAATTATATTAAAGGATACCGTAAAATTACATTAAATCAATGAAGAGATGGAAAGAAAAAAACTACATCATTTGAAGCACACATCCACTGACACCAGAAAGACTTTTAGCTTAAACACCTAAGAAATCAGAATTCCTTCTTACTCCCTTCTGAGATCACTACAATATATATATGTGAAATGGCCATGTGGTATAATTATTTGCAAAACGAAGAATTATACTGGCATTAACATTAAGAGTCTCCAAAGGCCACTATCAATTTCTTCTGAGCTGCAAGGTTCTCTTCTTCAGAAATATGATGCCATATTTCAATGAAGGTAAAAAAATACAATGAAAAACATTGAAAAGAATGCAGCAAATGTCTGAAAAAAAGTTACAAGAACATGAATATTCTCAGCTTTGTGTGCAAAAATCCAAATATCATCTGCTCTTTGATACTTCCCATCAGCAATATGGTGTATGAATATTTTACCCATTTAGCTCCAGAGAAAACGTGTGAGCTCAAATTCAAAGCAATTTGCCACTTTGCAGAAGTGCTTCAAATGCCTTTTCCTGCCATTTCAAGTCATAAGATTTCTTAAGCACCTAAAACCACATTTCAGACACAAGGATCCATTTTTTGATAATATCTTCTCCAGAGGTCCACATTTTGCCTGCCACATATCCATATTAAAGTTCCCTGAAAACCTCAAACTCAGGTAATGCTCAAGCAGCGCATAACTCACGTAAATGGAGCAAGGGGAAGAAAGTTCCTTTGTACATTAACTGAGATTACCTAGGGCACCTGCATTCCCTGGAATGTTAATTCTCCATGTCTCAGGACAATGCCTTAATCTCAGGCTCATGTGACTTTGGGGAGAGCAATTTCTCCCCATCTTCCCTTTCTTTTGTCTCTTCCATGAACTGTGTGGCAGGACCACAAATATCAAATATCATGGAAGCAAAAAACCAAAAGGAATGATCTGACTAAATTATTCTATGCATTCACTGTGATTATTTGAATTTCTTAGACTCCTTTTATAACAGATGATCACCAGACTTTTGAGGTGGGATGTTGGGAAAAGATTAACAGTCCACTCTGTAAATATCAGTCCAGAAACCAGAATTTTCAGGTCTGGCAGTCTTAAACTCCCACACTTTCTTGATGAATATAAAAGAAAGTCACTTACTCTGATTAGTGAGTTGCTTTGTCAATAAGCACCTGCCTGTGGAAGCAGTAGAATGAAGGTCTACACAAAATTTGTCACCCCATGAGCCCAAACTGCAATATCAACACTCACAGATTTTTTAAAAGAGGATGTAACATGATGTATGTAAGCAGTGATGTAAACAACAGAATTATTAGCACCTTCTATGAGCATCTACATCTATGTCTACATAGCTATATATTACAAAATATTAAAGTAGCACAAAACATTTAACAAAAATGCCAGCACCTGTATCAGTAGACCAAGAATTCTTTTTAACAGATGTCAGCTGGATGTGAGGAAAGGTTTTAAGAGAGCTGTTCAGCACAAGTAGCTGGGTCTACCAAAAGTGTTTTAATTTCTGTGAAGAATTTGCCAGTTTCAATCTTTCCAAAATATTTACCTTAAACCAACATAAAAAACTCCTAAAAACTCCAAGTTTCTTCAACCTATCAAACACAAAATCCATTCCAGAAATGTTTTCTTTAGAATATTATCATCAAAATTATTATAAACACAGAATTCTCTCTCCTCACCATAGTCTGTGACTGATTTGGGAGCACGCTGTTCTGTTTCTGCATTGCGTTTCTTATTCTTGGATTTCCAAGCATGATACACCTTTAGCCTTCGGTGGAACTCTTCTCTGCAAGCTGCCAAGAGTTCAATATCTATCCCAAAAAAAGCAGAAGAGGAAGGCATGAATGAGAAAAGTTAGAAAAATTATTTATTAAATGCTTTTCTGTATTGCTAAGGTATATGACATGAGATCAAGTTATAACATAATATGATAAAATGTAATATAAAAACCCCTCAATCTCTGCAGCACAGGGCCTGTGTTTTATGGCCCAGAAAAGTCCCTCAGAGTTTGATAAACCCTTTTCTGCTTTAGAGTAAAGGCAGTCCCCAAAGTAGCTGTTGTACTGGGACATTTGGAGCAGTGAAATGCTACAAATATTTCTGCTGACAGTATCACAACACAAGCAGCACAGAAACAATAAAAAAAAAAATTAAACTGCACTGCTGAACATTATTTCTGCAACTGACAAAAAAAGAAAAACAGCAAATTGACTGCTTAGATTTGCATTCTTCTATCTTGTATCTATTTTAGTTTTTCCAAATTTCATTATACTAAGAGACTGAATGATGCAAGGTTTTTCATAAGTCATCTCAGAGTATCCAAGTTAGCTCCACAAGGAACGAACTCCACTTATTACTGCAGCATCTACGCAGCTGAAAACACTGCTCCAGTCTTGCATATGTAAAAACAGTAAAAGAGAATGAGTTAGTTTCCAATTTCTACATCCAGGAAGAAATTCTGAGTGATCTTAAATCACAAATTAACCAACTGCTTTCAGTAAGAAGCAGGAAGAAACAGTAATATCTAAAAAAGGAATAATTCTTATATATCTTCACAGCATTGAGGTCAAAGTGATTAATGCTCCATGGTAAGCTTCCAAAAAGAAGTCACACATTTTGAAAATTAAAAAATAATATGAATATCTAAAACAGAACATACTTTTACACTGTGCTTTATGGGACATTTTTGCTTTCTTTATGATCTAGCGACAGTAAGAAGTGATAGCAAAATAATTCTTAGAACATGCAAATTCTAGATAAAGCATAATAACTACTATTCCCTCTGTGGAAGTACATCAAACTGAATGAACTTAATTAAGAAGTTATAACATGTATTTTAAGTCCCAAGCCATTTATTATCATAAATATATAATCCCTAAAAGACCTAACAATGGAAATTCTGCTTCCTTAATACGGAAATAGCTTCATGTATTGCTCTTTTAGGGGTTAGAAAGTAACACTTTTCATATAACTACAACTTGAACTCTCTCTCAGAAAAAAAATCCACTTACCACAGGATGTGTTGATTGTATCGCGAAGTTCCGCGTACTTCCACTTACTGAGATCATGCTTCTTAGTACCAGCAGCAGCTTTTGTGGCTTGCACTGCAGGACCCCTACAATTATTTTAAAAATATATATGTATTTTTTCAAGTATTAAACAGGAGTTGTTTTAAGAAGAGGAAGAGATCTCAGGATCAACAATGTATCATACTTTTTACCATGCAGAATTCTAAGACAAAATATCATAATATTTTCAAGATGTTCAAATTATTAAGAGAAAATGAAAATTATATTTTATGCACAAAATCATATCGTAATCTGATTGGCCTCTTAGAGATTAAAAGGAATTGTCATTAATACTGTTCATGTATGAAAAGATACATATTCTGTGTATCTCATCCCACACTGATGTATGTTTTACTTAGTGCCAACCAAGATGCAGAAAACAAAGGCTGACTCTAGACATTTTTAGTTCCATTCAAAAAACAGACAAGGAAAAATATTTCTGAAGTAGAACAACAAGAAGGAAGAAAAGGCATTTTCTCTGCTATTTAAAATTGGTCTAGGATAAAATCCTTGTTCCAAAGCTTGAGAAAATATTCTGTCTTTGACAAAAATCTAACTTGAGAGAAGAAACCAAATTAATTCTATATTGGCTATCTAATAATAGCAATGTTTATTCTGGAGTTGGGGGTGATGATATTGGCCATCAAGAAAGACGAAGGTAAAAATGATCACTCGGACTAAAGGCTGACCAGTAAAAAGACTCATTGAAATCCAGTGTTTTCCAAAGGCAAAAGGTCTCTTCACCACGCGAGTAATACACAAGTAAGTCAACAGCAAATGCAAGTGAGAAATTATTACCAAAAACTCAGTCATCTTTAAGAAAATGTGCACGGTTTCCATGTACAAAATGAACATTAGATATAAAGATAAGCCTGAATTTATTTTTTTTCCCCAAGAAACACCGTATGGATTAGTGGGAGAACCCTTCCTCAGGAATGGCAAACTTCCTGTGGATTATTTGCTTATAAAATAAGTTCAAAACACTGCAACATTCAGTGATGATCAGCATACCTTTTAAACACTAAGGAATTCAAGAACAGACACATGATTCTACCAGCCTCTGCTCATGACTAAGAATAAAAATTGAATTCTTTCAGCATCTGAGGGAATTTCTACAAAAGAAACCAGATCTTTAACAAGGTATTAAAGTTCTCAATGCAATAAGAAAAAATCGGGCCTTTTCATTGGAAGCTCTGTTTGTCCTTTGTGGGACTGGCACATTATTAATAGTATAATCTGGTGAATATTATTTTAACATTTATTTTTCCATAAAAGTCTCTTGTGGTACCGTGAAGTTTTATGTTTATTTTCCTTTTTTAATTAGTAAAAGTAGTTATAAATAACTATTATAACCTGAAGTTTTTCTTTATGCAGATACAGCAGTTTTGAAAGCAGAGATAACAAATGCAATTTAAATTTCATTGAATAAACCGAACGTTTTTCTTAATAACAACTGAACAATCTCTTCAATATAATTAAAACTACAGAATCTTACTGTTGCAGTAGCAGCTTAATGCCTACTCATACTACTAATCTGAGTCCACACACAGCTTCCAGTTAGAGTGGGAGAAGTCAGACTTAAAAAATTAACTCTGACTTAGAACTACTCATGAGTGTAAAAGAAATAACTGGACAAACTCCTCTGAAATATATACTTTAATATTTTGTTATTATTGGCATACCTGTAGGGCATTAAGGATGCCTGATAAATAATTTCCACTGCCTGGTGTCTAACCTTCTTGAACCTAATTTGACAAATCCTAAGGATTTTCCTTATTTAGCAACATTACCCACCACTGTAAGAGTTTGCTGCCTAATTTAGCCCAGCAGAACTAGGCTGTACCCTCTCTGGTTAAACTAGTAATCTTTAAGAATGATAATCCAATTGAATGGCTTAGTCTTTCTCTTAGGGTACTACTCTGCACTCTGAAGATCACTTGCTTGTTTTCTACATGACTTTCAGCATAACAGTCTGGCAGTAAGAGGAGCATCACAGCTGACATTCAATCTTCACTGCTCCATATGAGACTTATGTATCATAAACAGTATTTTCAGATTAAAAATACAGATCAGTCTCACGTCAAAAGTTTCCAGTGTATGAAAAGTGAGACAAATTTAGTTAAACAAGCATGTACTGAGAGGTATTGCCTCTTGAATTCAACCAAAACATAGAGTCCCAAAGTTTTGTCATTCTTTTGTAAATTAAAAATTGGCCACTGTCATTGAAACTATGTCAATATGGGCAATACAACATGGTCAGTTAAATTCACATGCTACCTTAATTACACACAATGTGGTTTATTCCTATTCTTAAAATAAAACTGCAATAAAAAAATTTAGTTACCAGCCGCATTCTGATCATCCATGCTACCACTAGAAAACCCACCAAACATGTGAGATTGATCATCTTCAGACTATATATACACAGCTTAGTAACTTGTTAAACAGATTCACTTTCAAAAGCTCTAAACAATTTTTCTTCTTCTGTAAGTTCCATAAAATCAATGACAAAGGTTATTTCTGCCCTCAAGTTGCAGAAAACACTTTCTAATTACTTGCTGATATGGAAGACAATCATAATAATTTCTTTGAATAGAGAATTAGTATTTTACCAATTAGTATATTCAGACCAAAATCCATATTTATCTTTCCTTCTTCATTGTGCATAAAATCTTGCATTACCATTCAAGAAATCTCAGAAGGAGATTTTGTTTGGATATCTTAAGAGGGTTTCTAATGGTCTCACCATGATCTTACCACGGTGATTTTCAAAACCACTTTTAAGGGAAGTCTAATTAGAATATTTTCTTATTAAATGCACCAACAGTTACATTATTGTTAAATGACTTCATTAACTTTGCGCTGAATCTGTAGACATACACCCTTAAAAGATGTGGAGCCTTGTGTTCTGTTATCACAAAGGTGAGAGGAGAAGAAAGCTGGAGAAGCATTAACAAAATTACAGAAAATTACAAGGTACGTGAACTATTCTTATTCTTTTTCAATATAGTAAGTTGAAATAGCAAAGAAATAATTGCTTATGAAAAAGGTGTTGGTAAAGGAAATTCATCTGAAAGAAATAATTTACTTATCTGCTTATCACTTTAAAAAAAAACAGATTCCATTACTTTTAATTCCATAATTATTCAACCCATTTCATGTGTGATTTGTTTTTATAAAATGATTGATTCACTGGTGTTATACCTTCTCACCTACCTAGACAATATTTCTGACATTTCTGTGGCCATTTGTTCCCTACAAGAAAATTCGTAAATGAGCAGAAACCAAATATATCGATATAAAAACAGCCTTTATAACTGTGAAAGTATTTTGACAATCAAACTGAAGTTAAATGAAGGGCACAGGAAATGGCTACTTATTTTAAATTATTTCCATTCAGACACACACACAAACATATATATATATGTATACACACACACACACACGGAGTCCTGATTCTGTAAAGAGCAATAAATCACATAGGGCAGTGAAAAATGGATGGTATGTGAAAAACTTTAGAGCAATTATATGATAATTTTTGAATATATGTTATTTGGTATATTTGATTATTAAAGGGTTCATTAGACATAAGCAAAGGAGTGAATATAAGGTATTACAAATTGATTTAGACATTACAGATGCATACTAATAAAGATTACTATGGGGTATTAGTATATAAGAGGATAATATCAATTTATTTTGATTAATTAGTGTGGCTTTTATCTATTAGAGCATTCAAATGGAAAAAAATGCCATACGCAGTCATTTGTGGCTTTGTTCCATTGGCTCTGCAAATAGAAGACATTTATGTTAGACAGACTACTGCCTGGTTAATATTCTAATAATCTGAAGCAAGAAAAGGTGGTTCATAGCATTTCCTGCTCTTTCACATCTTCTTTATTATCTTACGAAATTTTTTTTTTTATTATTTCTTAACTGATTATATAGACTTCCCCCCCCCTCCAGCTTTCTCATTCAATCACGACAAATTATAATCTGGGAAAAAAAATGTGAAAGTGAAAGCTTCCCCCAGCCTTTGTCCCCTGTCTGATCTTTCAAAATCAGAGACTGTGATACATGTTACTGATCTATTTCATGCTTGGATAAGCGTATCACGATGAATAACAGCAATCCTCCCGTAGCTGTGCTGGGAACAGGATGGGTGCTTCTTCATGCAAGCTGTGAACAGACCCCGAGTCCAGCTGCTGCACTGGAAACCCACAGGTGCACACGTGTAGCACCAAACATGCTACATTAGGAATGTTTTGGATTGTTCCAATGCAACACCCAGAATAGAGACACTCACAACACTCTCTAAGGCCAGCTTCTTTTGGTGTCATATGCCGTACTGTATGTTTCAATAAGCAACGTAAATGAAAAATAGTGCCCAGTTGAAAGCAGACACCTATTATTTAAATTATTTGTTTACTTAAGTGCTAATCACTACCATTAATTTGCCCCTGGGTGCAGAAAATCCTGTATTACACATCCTTTCAAACTCTGGATGAGTAGTAAGATTGGATAAAGCTAGAAGAGGTCCAGCAGATCCAGCAAAGAATAAGCACAAATGCAAATGCTGGATCTGCTGCCAGAACAAACAACTTTTCTTCTTTGACAGAAGCCAACAAATATATTTTTCAAGGAAACTGCTAACACTTATGCACCTTGAAATAGCTATGAAAGCTATGAAAGTGAATACAGAAAGGTGTTGTGAAGAAATAAACTAGAGGCACTCATGTTCTATCTAATATGACAACACAAAAGGGTTGCATCTTCCGTAAAATTGAGCACATAAAATCACCTTTTTCTTCCTCTTTTCACTCCACAGTTACCACCATACAATGGAAAATACCCTTTTATTCATGCCAATTTGTAAGCATGAAACCATTTTTTACACAACTGTGTGAAAACACTACAAAACCAGTACACTGCATGAATTCAGTAAGAAGTCATACATGCTTTATCTTACTACAGCAAAATTTAACAGGAAAGATAAATATAGTTAAAGAAAAATCAGTGATTTTAGTGGATCATGTGGTAATATGTCAGTCTCAAATGTAGAAGATGGTAGACTACAACTTCTTTAGACTCTAGCAAAATTTTGATTGGTATCATGTAAAAGAAGTCCTGAGAATTACTGATTTAATTATTAAATCACATATCTTTTTCTAAACAATAGTTTTCATTTCACTGAATTTCTACTGTTGTTACCTTTAAGGCAACTCCTAAAATTATGTGAAAACCTATTCTGTGATTTCAGTAGAAGATACTGGGGCCTGGGTAATGTTTTAGTTTGATTTTAAACAAATCAAAATAAAATCAAATAATAAATTAAAAGTATTCTATTCAGGTTTTGAATGCACTATTAACCATTTGAAGTAGACCTTAGAAATAAGGGGAAAAAATTGTTAATGAGATAAAAAAGACCTCATAGAAGCAGAAAAATCTATCACTTCTTTTCTAGATTTAGGTTATTATCTTGTTCAATAAAGGATTTACATCTCTATGCTAACATGTTCAGACCATTTGGCAGTTTCCAATCACTCAGAAAGGTCTTCAGTCTCCTACCAGCTACACAGCACAACTGTGCTAGCTACACAGCAGAGAGAAACTGGCAGTCAGAGAGTTATGATGACAATTAGTTCATCATCCGTGCTGGGATTATACAAGAAAGACAAATGCCAGAATCACCCATGGGCAGTAGGAAACAGTGGAGATTAGAGCTTCACTGACAGAAAAGTTACTGAATTCTCTGAGCTCTTCTTGTCTATTGCCTCCTTTCTTTCATATTAAGAGAACTCTGCCAGGTTGCAATAGTAGAGTGACTTTGTGTTTACCTTCAAAGTATTGCACAAAAATCCAGACAGGGAAAGTGGTGAGGCACTGGAACAGGCTTCCCAGGGAAGCTGTGGATGCCCCATCCCTGAAGATGTTCAAGACCAGTTTGGATGGGGCTCTGAGCTACCTAGTTTAGTGGAAGGTGTCCCTGATCATGGCAGGGGGTTGGAATGAGATGATCTTCAAGGTTCCCTTCCAACCCAAACCATTCTGATTCTGTGAATGGCGCAGGTCAGACTCATCACAGACAATATGACAGCCATTGTAGAACTGAGGGAAAACCAACTATTTCAGTGGAACTGTCTAAAAGTCAGTATTGAACACGACAAAAAAATTACCTATCTCAAGTAGTCATGAAGTTATTAAAAAAAAAGTATAGATCTAGATGAAATTTGGGTAGCAACACCTGGGAGCTTAAAATTTCATGGCAACATAGAGGATTTTCTTGCACTCATTTCAACGACAAACTGAGTAGAGTTATACTAATGAAGTCACCAATTATGTGATCATGTTATCCAACTTGACCAATGAGTACCATTTCTATTGGAACTGCTAAGTTGCTTCTAAGGCATCACCTTTCACACACGAAGAGCTCTTGCTTTGCAGACAGGCAGTATGGTTCTGTGTATCAAAAGTCAAGCTCCTCTTACTGTGCATCAAAAATTCACATGAAACAAGACTAACACTTAACATTTGAACCCATCTATGTTAGATATTTTCATTCCACTTGAAAAAAACTTACCAGTCAGGGCCCAGAAATTACTTTTATTTCTGCATTCAAAGAGGGCTTCTTGTTCAAAAAAGAAAAAATCCCACACAAATTCACTGTACAAATGGAACAATCAAGTCCTAGCAAAGATGTATTTTATTATTACTTACCACTGAAGAAATTGCATTCCCTACTTTAAATGAGTCCTAAAAATCAGAATTTTAAGTTTGCCATCCTTGTTAGAACTCAAAAAAAGAAAGAGAACTGCAATCATATTCACAAGCACCTACAAAATTACTGATGTAGCAAGACGCAAAATGAAGGAAGTCTAAGCAAAAGCTATCCATTTCTAACAAATTTCAAAAGTCAATTTGAAAAATATTCTAATACACTGACTTAGAAATTCCATTTCATGAACACGAGGTTCCATAAACCCAAGAGGAGTATAGTCTTCTCAAAGGGATGAGGATAGGGAGGAAAAAAACTAAAGAGGGGAAAATTTAACTACTTAACTTCATACCTGCGCAAACCCAAGTCAAGCTGAGCTTCATCACTGATGAGTTCTGCCTCGCTCTGGGCAATTCTCATTGCAAGCTCATGGTCACGACGTTCCTGTTCAAGCACTGCCTGGTGCTGGCTTTCCTCCTCTCGCTCTCTAGCCAGCTGAGCCTCAATTTCAGCCTGGTTTAGAATAAGACACCTGTAACCTTACCCAATCAAAATCAAAATGCTACATAAGCAATATCAGAAAAATAAGAAAAATATGCTAAGTATGTATTAGCTTGTGAAAACACATACAGTTTACAAAACTGAAAAATTAACAGCATTAGAATTTAGCTTGACCCAAGAAAAATGAAACAGCTACAGACTGAATCTTGGTTTTCATATATTTTATCAAATATTGTCCACCACTTATACTACTTTTTAAATAAAGTGCCAAGTAATTATTACTTATTTTTTAAAAACAGAATAAATCTTTTTTTCACTATTATAAAAATTAGTCTTCAAAAGGTTTTAGAATCGTTAAAACTCAAATGAAACAGAGACTATGGCCACTCCACCATAGCACTAACACAATACTTCCTTGATATTCTGCTCCTGGCATTACAGGACTTTGTAATAGGCACTACTTTGGATATAGGTCTGCAGTTAATTTTGGAAAGGGATTAAGACAGACACTGTAATTCTCTGTGGAACTGATCTGAATTTGAATTTAAGCAAATGATAAAACTTCCAACTTAGAATGGTGCAGGAGCAATTCAAATATACTGTCTCTGCAGAGCCAAATAACAACAGCAGTTTACCATCATTACTCCCCAAAAAGCCTTGCACACAAAGTAAAACAGGACCATCCAATTCATACCTTCAAAAGACACACACACCAAGTCCTAGTAGTGCCCAAAAATTAACAAAGAAAACAAAGCTGCTTACCAATCATCATTGTGAAGTTGCACCACTAAAACACTAAAAACTGTACAATTATACCAGTGACTTTACCCTATGAACTCAGATTAGCTGATAAAACCAACTACCAGGAGGAAAGATAATGAGAAATTAACTGTATGTGGGAGAATGAAACAACCTACAGGGTTATGTATCCACTTGGATCCAAACACAGCATTTTAAAGTAAAAATGTAAATTACATTCTGCATTGCAGATATGCACAGCTCAGAAACAAAGACAATCACTATAGATGTTCTTTTTCTCATTAGACTGCTATCCCAGGTCACCCCAGCAATCTCCAAGGAAAAAGGAAAAGTTAGATATAGGGGCCAAACACACCTCAGAATGAGAGCTCATGATGAAATCAGTTAGAATTGCCATAAATCAAGGGGAAGAGTGGAAGAGTGGGGTTTGAGCTGCATGTATTTAGTGTACGTGAGTGTAGCCAAAGGAGTTACCAAGGACAGCCCTTCATCCTCTCATTATTACCAATATTCTGAAAGTGTTTGCAGTTAAGCAAGTAAATGACACAGTCCAAGTCGAGCTGTGACTTTAGTAAAAGAATGCCAAACTTGCCTGACATGAACCACCCACAAAACCTTCAAAGGCTAAACTATGATTCTGCAATGTTGTGTATTTTTAAAATAACTTTTAAAACCCTTTAAAAACAGATGCACCTTCACTCAGAATACCTGAAGTTGCATGGGAACTAGAAATAGGTGATCTGTCTTGGGATGCCCTAAACATGACATTTGCCTTATATTTACTAATAAAGCAACACTGGTGAATGACTCTGAGACATGCCTTTATAGAAAGAAGCCATTAGATTCAAGGGAGAGCATAAGCTATAAAAAAGATCTATAAATAAGTAAATGAATACAAGAAAACAAAAACACAACCCCCAAACCTCCAAAACCACCACAACAACAAAAAAATCCCCCAAAGCCACACACAGCTAAAGCATTAACCTGAATACGCTTTTCTTCCTCTTCCCTCTTTTTTCTCTCTTCCTCTTCTTGTTTTCTCTTTGCCTCAATCTCAGATTTCCTATTACATAAGAAGAGAATGAAATGAAACCGTGTTATTATGACACAAGTGAACAAGAAATAGTAAGAAATACAAAGTCTCTTTCATAAAACTGAATGGTAATCCAGAAGTCAATATAGTCCTGATGACGGGATACTACACGTAAGTCATGAAATTTTTCCAGTTCATCTGTATTTCCAGCTGCATCATATCATCTCTGCCACACGCTCTTCTGACACTTGCCTTATGAATCACCGGGAATGGAAACATTTCAGCACAGTACAGAACACCTGGAAATCAATCCAAGTGACTCTCTAAGTGAAAGTATATCAAAAACAACTTCATTAAAAAGACCTTCTTCCTGTTTTCTTCTCATTCTATAACCAGCAACTCATTCAAATTCAAGACTCACAGGCGTCTTTCCTCTTCTTCCTTCCTTCGTTTTTGGTCTTCCTCTTCACGTCTCTTTCTTTCTTTTTCCATTTCTTCCTGGATGCGTCGCAGCCTCTCTGCTTCCTCCTCTTGCTGCTTTTTCTTTTGCAGTGCACTCAGAAGCTGCTCTGAGCTTTTAACTAAAGCATCATATTCTTTCTGTATCTGTTCTCTAGTCATAATAGTGGTCTGCAAAAACAATAAAGGGGATTTTTTTTTTATTTGTACTTCACTTTTGAAAGCATATACTAAAAAATATTAAGTGAAATGAGATCACTGAGCACTGTACTTAAATTATATATATACCTCAGAGTTGGGAAGCTTAAGCCCTTTCTTACCCTTGTTTCTAAAATTCTGAGGACCCATTCCTCTCCACCTTCCTATAAAACCATACAAAGTAATCCCCATTTCATCACTGAAATTAAACATGACTTCTTTTTAAAACATGCCTTCATACTTTAGATCTTGCAGTTTTAAGCAACAGAAATTAATTCTTAAGATGCTAGGAAGGAAATTAAGGTCTGTCCAGGTGTATTTTACATTGTGTTCTTATCTTCTTTAGTGGTCATTTACAGCTCTGCTTTTATGTCATAGCATAAAATAGTTTTTCTTATTATTTCTGCCAGCACTCAGAAAAAACATTGCACTGTGTTGTAACTTTTTCTAAAAAGTTATTAGTAACAAATGACAGGCTGAAAATGCTTCAAAATTAGCCTTTGCTATGCACGTTTTCAAAGCTTATTGTCACACACAGTTTAATTTCATTTTACAATTCACATCTTACTAATAAAACTGCAATATGGGGTGTTTGCTGACCTTTTCTGATAGTGTATCATGATGATAATCAAATTATATAATTTTTATTAGAAAAGATTGAGAGGTTAACTCTACCATCTTTTCAACAGTAATTTTAAATAGAAAAGTCATAATATGGTACACTAAGAAAGCTGTAACATTGCATGAAACAAGAATTCAAGAAACCAAATTTTTCCTAACACTAATATATGCAATGTGCTTTCATTCTGTCTTTGTGCTTCTGTGGTAAGAAAGAGAGGACTACAGACTCGAAGAATAATCAGCAAGTTGAATTCTCTTTACTCCTAAGTCTGAAAAACCTCATAACTGGAAATGTCTTTATTCTGTGACAAATGGCTTGTTTCAGCCCTTATTAAGTTAAAATATCAGTAATATGCATTATTCCAATACTGAAAGCAACAAACAAATTACTGACAATGCTTGCCTCATAATATCAACATGCATTTTTTCTTTAAAACCTTCAGTGCCAATTTTGACACACAGATACCAAAGTCTGGACATATGCACCTATTTTCAGGATTCACTTCAGTTATAATCACAAATAATTTTAAACAGGAATTACACAATGACTGAAAATTAGGACCACTACAATACAGTATATTTGCTATTAAGAAAAATGCATTTGCCTTCTCCTTTAGATGAAGCTTTCTGAAGATTACAGTACCAAGATATTATTATCACATACCTTAATTTTGGTGATTAAAGCATCAATAGAATCCTCCAGTTCCTTGACCTGCTTGCTTGTCTCTGCTTTCCCTTCCTTCAGAGCACTTACTACTTCATTAAATTTATCAAGTCTCTTCTTCAGTGTACGTACTTTTATCAGACCATCAATGCTGTGAAGGTAAGATAGCTCATTTGTATCTTGAGATGATTTTGGAAGGTGACATTTTTAACACTCCCCTAGTCACTCATGTAAAAAAGGTAGACAGAGAGACAAGTTATGCCTTCTGACAAAACTCACCCTCTTTTCTAAGCTTTGAACATAATTACATCAAGTTATTAAGTAATTGTAAGTTACTAAGTTACTAAGTAATGGAGTTACTAAGTAATGCAGCCTTTTCCAAGCAGTAACTAAAATTACTTAGCAGACAGAGACTCAAAATGGAAAAATGCATTTTTATTTCAAGAATTAATTTGGGTTGGTTTTTTTGGTTTTTTTTCACAGTAATAAATCACTAGTATCCACTAGAAGATTTCAACTGAAAGGGATAAAGGCTGAGTGCCACTTACGCAAACAGCAATAACAAAATGAATCAGATAAAACATAACTACACAGCTGGGAACACACCCTGTAGTCATTACACCCCAAAGGAGTGAGAAAACAAGACTGGGAAAGAGTCCAGGAAAACTCAAGAGTTTTTTTTAAGAACCACTACTGAAGGCCCCACACAGAAGTTACAACCCCGCAGACAATCTTCCTGAACAGAAATCACTGTACTGGGATTCACAAATCAACACACAAAAGTAGAACCTAAATCAAATCATTAAAGATGAGCATCAATTAGCCCAAAAATAAAAAAAGTGTCAGAAATGCCAAGATGCCAAATGAAACATAATTCTCAAAGGATGTAAAAGAATTTATGAGAAGCCCACAACTAGAACAGGGTTGCATCTCTGTCAAAGAACATAAAAGTGTCAGCAGAGCTTAACTATTTAAGTAGTTTTTCCATCAGTATTCCCTGCTATCAGCTAATGGCATTAATTTCAAGAGGAGACAAGACAGTTATTATTTCTAAGATAAAAATTAAAGGGAGCCTATAAAGGAAGGTGTGAATGCGTAAAGAACAAAAATTATTGAGCTTAAATTAAGTTAGACAGACTTAGTAAAATATTTATAAGAACAAGGTTGTCACTGAAGGATTTTATGAACAAAGAGCTAAAGAACTATCTTTTAAGACAGGTTCAGATTTAATCCATTCATCCTTGGGAAAGGGCGAAGGAACACAGAATCTCTCAGTCTCCTTCAACTGTACTTAGCATCATTCTGTGATTTCAGATAGATTTAGTTCAGTAAACTAAACCTCTTCTTACAGTCACAAGAAAATATTATTTAAAACTTATTTTCGTTGCCCAAGGAATATCTCCTTACCGTGGTTTGTGCTTTCTCTTGCAAAGCCACATACGAATAGTCTTTTGTATTTTAATGCAGGCACCGGCTCGATACTTTATCTTATTTTTCACTGTAAACACACAGAAGACAGAACCTTCACACATTTGATGTCTCAAAACTGCATGCAGACTATGTGTGCTTGAGAGCTTGTTCTATATTGGAACCACAACATTTAAGAAACAGAATAGCAGAATTCACAATCTTGGGCCAGGCACAGAGGCTCCCACCCAAAACCAAAGGGAACGATGAAATGTGCGCACACTCACACACCCCTCCAGATTCACAGGTATCAGTAACCTCTGTTAAAAGTCACAGGCTCCAGCAAGCAGGAAACACTCAGCTTGAAGTCTTAGTCCTGTGTTGAAGAGTAATCAAGTAGCCAATATCTGCTAGAGATAATAAAGTGGCTGCAACTTCACTGAGCACTTCTCTACAATACTGGAATGAAAAATACCCTCTAGCTTTTGTTCTAATACAGTCCTCATCTAAAGACGCTAACTAAATGACTGAGACCAAGGGGCAAGTTAAACAGAGAATTAAGGCACTGGCACATGCATGTGTGCTGAATATTTTAAAAGTGCAACAATAAAGGAGTTTTTACAGATTTAGTAGAGAAAATATAGATGCCTGTGGATCCAGACTGCCTTTAGCACATGGCTTGTGAACACAGTGAACACATGGTTTGTGAACACAGTCCAACCACTGGACTTAAGTGGTCACAAAGATGCACTCTGCTTCTTGCTTATCTGTTTCAACTTTGTACTAGGAATAAAATTATCTTCCAATTTCCCATAAAATACTACAAAGAAACAATAATATTATTCCCCTGTGTTTCTCCTTTTTGCACGTGGTGACATACTTTCTGTCCTGTCTTTCTGAAAAAAATAGGCTAAATGGCATAAATGTCTAGGTCAAACCCAAGATTCTAGCAATACAATCTCTGATGCTTGAAATCTGTATCATAAGAATTCAGAAATTGTACTTGCTCCACTACAAACAGCAACAAATAATAATTAATAAGTGACAGCTGTGCTGGCCCAAATGCACAGCCGTGTGTGCACTGGCACGAGGCCTTTTCTTCCTCATTTTAACACACAGATTTCACCCTGCATGTTATCAGAGATTGCTGACATTCTCCATCAGACCTTTCCCCATCTCCCAGACACCTTTACTGAAGCACACTACAACTGTCAATCTGTACTCCACACCACCTTATTCCTACTCTGCACAGTAAACTTCAAGAAAAATCTCACCAACCTTGAAATCAATTACTCAGACTTCAGTATGTAACCATCTGCTATACATGTCCTTGGCCACATTTCAAGGTGATAATAATTGCTTTGCTGTATTTTTAACACACATTTGGATTTAATAAAACATAAAACACATACATTTAATCACCGAGAGAGAACACCACTGAACTTTTTTCCAACGACTGCAGATAAGCCAGCGATTCACTCGTTTAACCAGCTCCGCTAAGTGATCTGGATCAGACTTCATTATCTGATCAAACTCTGCAAACTAAGTGATAATTAAAACAAGTTTTACATATTAGGAGGACAGAGAGTGTTAGACACTATTATTAAAGATCATGCTGAGTTAAAATATTTTTAACATAAACTGTATGTCATTATATCAGCTTTCAACTGAAGTCAGCAGATAAATTTTATTACACTTTATTGTTTAATGATAACAGAAATCAGAAATAACAACTGTAGATTTTTTATACGTTTGTTTTATGGATGTCCAACACTTGACATTTTGAAAAATATAACCATTTACTAATCACCAAAAATATTTATTGCCAAAATTTTTAAAAATCAATTGTTTTTCTACATCCTGGAAATAAACTCTGTCCCTCCACAACTTCAAGACACATCTAATTATATATCTGTGGAAAAAACAATAAAAGCTGAAAGCTCTTCTCTATTTTTAACCTTTGTATAAGGTTCCCATTGAAGGCAACGTTTTCTGAAAATCTGCTTTTCAGTAATTACATGACAGGAAGAATGTTCTTCTGGGATTACAGAAATTTTCCTCTCTCATCACAAAAGCTCTCAACTTTCTCCTTTCACTGAATAGAAGCAGCAATGCTCAGAATCACAAAAAGAGATTTCAGCTATAAACAGATTCTACTAGAAAATATTTCTTCTTGGCTCTGACTTCCTCTTTTTAATAGTCAACATAATTCTTGGAATACAAACATTGCATTAGAAATACTGTAGCATCAGCAACAAGACTATAAAAACAATTGTATCAGTACTAATTTTGTGGTTTATTCAAAGACAATGAACAAAATTATTTACAAAAATCCTGGGCAACCTTATTTAGGTTGGCCACACTTTTATCAATGTGTTAAACAATGTCACCTTCAAAGGTCCTTTCAAACTGATTCTAAGATTCATAATCATGAACTCCAAGAAAAACATTACCTTGCCAGGTCTAAAAAACACCTTGGTTAGCCCGAATTTGTAATCATTTTCATTCAGTCCAAGGGCTTTAAATAGAGCCTGAAACACAGAAAACAGAGAGGATTATATTCTGCCTCCTTCAAAAAACCACAAAAACCAATATCACAATTCATTTTCTCTCCTGGATGATACAGAAGAATTATTTTCTTTCTTACTTTGCAAAAAAGCCTAGGGTCCAGTCGAGCCAATTTTTCAGGCAAGTATTTCTTGTACATATTGTATAGTTCATGAAATGAAGCTCGTGATGGGAAACCACCTTGCATCAAATCCAGAACTGACACCATCCCTAAATTCACAGAGACACGTGCACAAAAGCTGGGATCAGTAACATGCAAATTAAGCAGTAAATTTTATGATAACCAGTAAGTTATGACATAATACTCAAAGACATTGCTCAGAGACCAAAGTACAAAGTTCAGCTGGGATTTGATCAAGCCTGTAGCATTTTTTGATTATGTGATCAGTCACAACAAGAGAAAAGCCCATAAAGTTTTCTCTATGTTTTAGAGTGTTGAGTAACACTCTATCATCCTTAGGATTTATTTTCTAATACTTCTTCTAAAAACTTGTTTCTTTTCCAGCAGATTTGACACTTTCATTTTTTTAAGGGAAGAAAAAAAAGAACCCAAACCCATACCCCAAACCACCAAAGGATGCCCAACCAGGCTTTTATTTTAATCATGTGAACAGTATTTGTGAGACATGGTGCAGATGCAACCTCAAATACATATGCAGTGCTAGAACATTTAGAGTACTTGAAATAGAGGGTATCAGCTGCTAAGAGGTAACTTTAATGCCCTGAATAATGTTACTACTTTTTGGTTGCAACTAAGACACAAGTAAAGCCCAGACACAGTCAGTAATTCAAATTACTTCAGCAGCACAGGCCATATCAGTTTTTATCCACTATTTTACATAAATCTATGAACAGAGGCTGCAGGTAAGTTAGGCCTTAATTTGTTGTTGCTGTCCTGAAACTTAATCTTTGGCATACTTGCTTTCAACAGAAATTTAACTTCTTTACACTGTCTTTGTTTTTCAAAAAGTACAGTGGGGCATGAGCAAATAAAGCTGTAAATTAGAAAAGTATCTAATATTTCAAGAATAACAAAGAGCAACATTTCATCTATGTTGGATGTTCAGCTCCAAATCAAGTTAATAGTGATATAAAGAAACTTCTGAGAAAGTAAACCACTATAATTAAACTCAACCATAGTATCCATAAAATCAAAGAACACTGATGTGCTACAATTATTAGATACCTCAGCTAACACTGTCTCCAAGTGCACACAGGAGTTTCTAAAACTTCAAAGAGCCACAGAAATTTAAAATTGTATTGTTCCAGACCAAACTGGTGCCCTGTTAATACTGTGGGCAACTCTCCTTTGCAAGAAGTCCTAAGGGCAGTTCAGATGAATTATTTCTAGGGTTCTATTGACTAAAATGAATGCTTAGTTACTAAAAATCTGAATAGCTGTTTATAAGGCATAAATAAACTACCTTCTAGAAAACAGTTCAAGCAAGGAAATACTGCTTTCACACTACATATTTCAAACTTAGGGTAATATATAATCACCAAAGTAAAAATCACAGGGAAAAATACCAGAGGCATACATTACCTGAACACTGAAGCTGAGAGAGGATCTGTCCTCCTTCAAAATGGTGACTTGTCATCTTTAGATTAGGTTTGATACAGCGAATAAAGCTTGACCCCTATGACCAAAGCAAGAAGTTAGAAAAATCCATAGATTTTTAAAACTCCTAAAATAGCAGTTAATGATTTAAGACTTATGGGTGGGGGGAAAGATACAAAAAAATAGTATTCTAAAGGAGAAATGCTGACATTATCATAGAATCATAGAATGTTAAGGGGTTGGAATGAGCCTTAAAGATAATCAAGTCCCACAGCCCCCTTCTCTCTCTTTCATATATCAGTTTTGCACTGTAATCTCAGTGTTGATGTAACTGATCTCAATGCTCAAGCTACTAACTGAATCCTCAATTCTGTTGAATTTTCAGTCAGCTGTTTTCCTTAACATGTATGCAATCTATGATTTATGACTCTAGATCTTACTACACTCATTATCCTCTACAGTCACAAAATTAAAATGCCCCAGAGTTCACATCAGCAAACATGCTACACGATTCCTGACATCAGAATCACGCCAGATGAACCTGACCTTCCTTAACTTCTACTTTGTACAACTTCCTTTGGCTCACAGCTTCAGTGTCCCTTCCCTGATGTTGCTCCAGTCTGCTCCTCTGTTACGACCATGTGTGCTACAGTTTTGGCCACTGCTCTCCCTGATCATTTCACATTCATCAAGGATAACATTTTGCCAAGCACCACTCAATTATTCAGCTTTTCCTATAACAGGTGACTGCTAATGACAACTTTGCATATATTAAAACAAAACTGGGACTGAGAAAACATAGCACTGATCCTGGTTTGTAGCAAATTCTCTCTTTCCATCTCTCAGCTGAGAATGGGACCAGCACCTGCCAAGGGAGCGGTACATTAACAATATCTCCTCAGTCATGGTTAGCTAAACTCAAGAGTACAGCAAGCCTGGCCACACACTTTTTTCCCTGGACTGTGCTTCAGTTCCAGATAGTTCTGGGTGAAATAGATCACCCTTCAGACCAGCCTCATGACTACAGTAAAATCTTACATGCTGGCTATACTCACTCTATGTTTCCCTGGATTTTCCATCCTTTTTCTTTTTTTTGACAGAGCATAACTTAATATCTATAATTGGTTAGAACATGTGGTCAACAGAAACAACGCTGTGTTCCTACAACACCAAGTTAAAAAAGAAAATGGCATGTCGTACGTCATGGAGAATTTCACAAACTGTCTAATTACATCAGCCAAATTAACAAATATTCATCAGAGGACTCAGGTTCTTTGACCACCTGTGCATTTACAGCCTGTCAAAACAGCAAAGTGAAAAACTATATTTTTAATGACTTTATGGAATCTGAAAACAGTAGTTAATAATAAATTACTTCTTAAATAACTTACTTCTAAGAAACATTTCTAAATTTTCTGAAAATTAGTCATCAATGATAACCAATTCACAGAAAGAAGTAAAAGTGACAAAAAAAGGATATTGCAGCACAGCTAGATTTCATATTGCTTATTCAAATTGTTTAATTTTCATTCTACAGTTTTTTTGAAGGTTGTGGGTTTTCCTTTTTTAAGTAAATCAATAACCATCACATGCACAGGAAGATGTTCCTAAAGTGCCATGTAGCTGCAAATTGTTAAGCAATTACTAACAACATTTATTGTAAGCCATAATATTGAGATAATCTATTTTGCCTTACATCAGAAAATTGTGAACCTACATCTGTATATATACTTACAGTACTGTGAAGCTTCTCAAGAAGCAAATTCAACTGAGTCTGTAAAAGAAAACAGGTATCTCAAAAGCCTTACCACAGCAAGTACAGAAATATACACACCAAGAAGAGGTACAGCATTACTGCATGCATGTTCATTGTTAGTGAGACAGAACTGATAAACCAACATTCACAAATTTTATTAGACAAAATCATGCAAGTGTGCATGAATGGCCCTGAGGAAATTGCCTGTATTTAATTGTATAACAATACTGCATGGACTGGTCACTTATTACAACATAGTTATCAAAAAAAACCATGCATGTTCATTTGGGAAAATAAAAGATAATGAGTATGTAATAAAATTATATTAAAAAAAGAGACCAATCAGCAATCATTTTGAAAAAAAAAACCACTGAAAATTTGTGAAATCCCAAATTTAATCTATAACAAGCATTATTTTTTTGTTAAATAATTAACACAGAAAGTATATTCTCAGGCTTGTCTTCTGGGGTTTTTTTTGGTTTTTATTTTTTTGAAGCCATGTCAACATTTACCTTCAACAATCTGTTTTTATTTCCAAACTTCCAACTTTTTAATTCTCTATTGATGCAAAAAAACTACAATTTTAAAATTATATTTACCAAGGTTGCATTTAAATACACTGTGATGACAAAAGACTGCAATACTACTATTATCTGGAATCGTCTTCAGGATAACCAGAGACTTAAGGCTATCAGAGAAAACAATTTAGAGTTGCTATTGAAAGTAATTGGTAGGGACTTAAAATATTCCAAAACCACATCAGAAAAATAGCAATATTTTTACTTCAGAGGTGTGTCTGTTTTCTACATAAATTACAGCTGAGCCAGCCTTTCTAGTTTATTAGCAAACTTTAAGTACATAGACTGTAGCAATACAAAATTCATTATGTGCTAACATATTCATTTTCAGCACTGGAAGCAAAATTCAAAGCATCTGACTTTTGACTGAATTTTTTTTTAGCCAGATCTTCCAATTACCTTGAATCCAAGAAACAAGATTTGTGTGAGTAGTGTGCATCACATACAGTTGCCCCTCTGGTAGATAAAATGGGTTTGGGATTTTTTTAACTTAACATGGATGTGGGTTAGAAGAGTGCCACAAGAAGCATGACAAACACTAATAACCTCCTGCTCAGTTCTCACACACACTCTTTATATCTCAACTTGACCATAATTTTGTTTTCTTAAGTTGGAAACACTTAAGTTTGCAAGAGACAGACTAATTTCCATCAACAAAATATATTTCTGCTTGAGGAAAAACACTCCTTCCTTATACTCTGTGATTTGACAAGAAATAAGCCAGAGATTCTTAGGTGAATTTCTCCAACAAAATGTGTCTAGGAGTAAAACATATTTGCTCTTTGAATTGTCACAATTTAATTCATCATTAGTATAAGGTAAAATCATCTCAAATAATCTTGAAGAGATCTGGTGATAAATTAATCATTATTTTCTCAACTGATAATTGAGAATTAATTTTAATTAGTTATAAGGAAGGGAAGTGTGAAGGACTTCTCCTTATGAAGTCCCTGCAACATCATCTAATAACTGATATAATTAGAAATTCTAATTTCAGCAGTTCAGAAGACTGACTTTTAAATTAATGCACTAAAAATTCTTATTCTTAAGGAGATGAAATATCTAATAAGATAAAAGACCTTATTTTGATGTCATCTGAAGTGACATGTTCAAGGCTATTAGTGTTCATCAGCAACACATGCTGTGTCTGGGAAGGTAACACTAAATGAATTACTGGAAGTAACACATACATTCAAAATGCCATGAAACTTGAAAACATTGAAAGAATTATAGATTGATGGGCCAGATCCAAAGAGGACATTAGTTGTGTTCTAGGTGAAGAAGTGAATACCCAAGTTAAAAAGGAAATCCAAAAAAGTTCCCCACTCAATTTCTGCTTCAGTTTAAAAATGCCTCCCTTTTAATTCACCTCTCTTTGGGCAGTGGTATAATGCACAAATCCATATGACCTGAAGGTGGGGCGCTAAACCTGAGAGAAATTGAAAATCCAGATGGAACAAAGAGGAAACTACCTCAAAAGATTCCCTAGTTGATTTCATTTTAAAAATACAGTTCTAAAAATTTGTGGATCCTAGCTTCATTTACAGCAGACCCATGGCTGCAGGGTTTGCTCAGGACATGGCTAATCTGTATGTAACTTTTCAGACTATCTGATGATCACGTATTTTCTATTAAACAAATTGCTACACTTTAATTCAACAACCACTATAGAATAGGAAGGAGTTGAAAAGAATTGTCAGAGCAAAACTCCAAAGAGCAGTCGGCCCAACTCCCAGTTAAATGCCAAAAACACCAGCTTACAGGTTAGGCTCTGTCTCCTACTCTTCCTGGTCCTATGAAAATTTTATTTATGGCTACCTAACCAAACAGCTCCAGTAGGGTGTAATGAGAACAGACTTTGTCAGACTGATCAATAACCTGTCACTCACTACATTAAATAAAATAGCCACAGAACACTGAATACAGTACAGACCTGAAGCAGAATACTATTTCTATAGACAGCTACTATATCCTCCCTGTTCTTCAGCCCCTGCATCTTTAAAGAAGAGTTCCAAACGCTAGCCACAAGATATTATAATGGAAGAAGGAATTTACCTCGCAGTCCTGATCAAGCACTTAACCTTGACATGGAGCAGAAATGCAGAAACACTCTTCTGCTACTGGCAGTGTCTCACTCCACGTGCAGGTTTTTTGGATTATCTAAGATACTGGCATTCCCCAAGGAAGGAAGGAAGGAGTAAGGTGGGTAAGGAGCCTAGGTGGGAACATGAGGTGGGTTTTTGGAGGCCCTAGGTAAGGTAGCACACCAAAACTGTTTCAGCACTCAACTTGAAGGCATACAAATCCTTCATGGATCTGGCCCACATGTGTTGAAAAGAGCTCTTGCTGAAAGTGCTGCAGCTCTACCAACTGTAAATCCATGAGACTGAAAAATTTACCTGCAGCCCACGATGTGCCTGCTTTTCATCTCTTAATTCCCCTATTGTTCTCTTTCTAGCTCATCCTGAGCTGGAATAGTCCAGCTAAAATAAAACTGCTGAATGAGAAAAGGATGCAGAAAACATTTGGAGAAGACAAGGTTTGAAGGTCAGCTTTACAACATCAGAAGAAAGGAGAAAATGAGGAGAAGCATCAGATTCAGGTATTGAGAAAGGAAACATTCAGCACAATGAATATCTTCCTGTGTAAGCCAGACTAAGTATATATTTCAGAAAAGGAAAAACAGTGGTTAGTTAGCTTAGGTATTGAATTTTGAGAGTTTGGCCAACTGTAGGAAATCAATATATCTTCTAGAAGGCATAATTACAATAGGATGGAAGAACATTCTGTGTCACATCTAGAACCTTTTAAAGTCCACAGAATCCAATTTTAAATCTCAAAACCTTTTGAATAAAGACTTCCATGTGGCTTTGAAAGATTCTGACCTAAAAATCACTGTATAATCTTTGTAAGGACTATTATGGAAGATGCTTTTGACAGAAATGCATAGCATGTAGCTTAAATATACCAGTTTCTTATAATTCAACAGAAGAAAAGAATCTATTTAACCAAGTTTTCTTCTGAATCTCAAGTTACTGCTAGTTCTCCCAACCTCAGGGTCTACTTAATTCACGTAACATAAAACTGGCATATCTTACAAGAAGAGAGGACTCTTTATATGTTTTTACCTTGAATTTGTTACCCACACTGATGAAACTGAGTTTCCCAGCTTTTTGCTTGGGATCTTTGTTGTTGTTAGTGTTGCCTTCAAACAACTGTCGAACAAACTTGTCCTTGGATTCACATATAAGAGACTGAAGGGACATGTGCAAAGCATCATTGTTTTTTTCCACAAATTGCATCTGAAAAGACACCCCAAGAGATAAAAGCACATTTGTTTGCTGTCCAAGTTACTTCAGTCTAATTAGAAAACTAAAGGAAACATAGTTGCATACTTAATTCAAAATCAGCAAGAATACATGGGGTAAATATTCATATATTATTTCAAACAACTTTGCAGCTGGATACACAAAACCCAGAGAAAAGACATTCTTAAATTTGAAGGATGTTGTTGGAATTATGAAATAAAGGTTTGGTGCTTTTAAAAGAGATCAGTTCCTATCCTCCTTCCATTTCCAGCACTCAGCACATCATCATTACCTGGGAGTTCTGAGAAGCTTAATTCTTCACTGCTTGTAATATCACTTAAGATCTGTCGCGAAATGGGAATTAATGTGCACACTTTAATTGGTACATCTATGCAGTTTGGAAAATGAAACAAAACCAGGCTATTTTAGTAGTACTATGACTATTTATGAACACTTGATTTAATAAAACATATTGTCCCTTCCTACAAACTTTATATCTCTGTTTTATTTGAACTGGATCACTAACTTTGAGAAGAACAATACACTACATTGAAACTCAGAGATCAATACATTAGTACCCAAGTTCACATTAACAAAATCTGCAATACCTTTTGGTGCAACTTAAAAGAGACTTTGATATTAATGAACAGAAGAGGCCAAGACTACTTTGAAGAAAAAGCCAATTTGCCAGATAGCCCATAAGAGGGTGGTAAGAATCAAAGGACAAACACAGGCCTCCAAAGTTTCCTTGGGCCATGAAGACACAAGACAGGAATATGAATGCAATCAAATAGCTGTCCTCATCACAAATCAGACTGCGAGAACTGCCGAAAGTGCAGTGAGGGGAAAAAAACAAAAAAAAACAAAAAAACCCCAAAACAACACAAAACATCAAACAAATAACAGAAATACTAGAAATACTACAAGGTAGCTACTGTCCAAAAGTTTTAAGGCCCAAGCTAAGAAAGTCCCTCTGAGGGAGAGGATAAAGACAATCATGTCTTTATGTAACAGTTTCTAGACCTCACATCTGATTAACTCTGACAGCAAAGTTTATGTGATCAAATCTGTCTCCTTCCTGAAGACATTCCAAGGCATTATTAGTGTATCATGATGAGGCACATGGTTAAAAATAGAGCACCTGGAACACATAAAAATTGGCTCCACTTTTACTGGAATTTCAGTTGCATTTATTATTTTGGTATCTACTCTAAGCAACCTCAGAAAAATCACGTAGGTAACACAGAGGCTTCAACTTTCTTATTTTATAATGACTCACAGAATGCATCTATTGCAAAACAGCACAGCAATCATTGTTATTCTTGGAGTATTTTGAAACACATAAAGACAAATTCTTCAAGTATATTTTTTCAACTGACAAAATGACCTCTTTGCAAGTAGTGCCCTTCACACATGCTGGAGTTATACAGAACAACAAAGAATTATGAATCTTTATTTTATCTAAAACTTTTGGTTTTGAAAATTGAGGGTCTAGGTACTGGCTTCAGGTCTTCCAACTTTTTTTACAATAAGTAATAGTCATATAAGCACAAGAATCTGGAATGTATTTTGAGAGTAGCAATTTCAGGTATTTTGTGTTTTTACATGAATGAGTCCATTTCCAGTAGAAATGGAAAACACAAAGTAAGGGGGACTGAGTACAACGATAACCATGCTTCCAGAAAGGTACTCTTCACTAACAATACTTTAGTATCATATAGTTTATTCTTCTCTCCAGGATGTGAACACCTTTTAATACAGAATTTGCAGTAGATTGTGAATCAATACATTTAATATTGACACCATTGCCTATAGATTTGAAACAAACTTTTACACACAACACATGTCATTAAAACAGGCTGCAACCTGAAAAGTTAAAAGAAAGTGTCAATTCTGTCAAATACTCCAAAAATTAGTTTCAAAGTTAAGACTTATCAACGTTCAAACTTCTGATCACAGGAAATTCTGTCATTTAAGCTATATGCACTGAACAAATATAAATTATCTACAAAATACACTAAACATAGTGTTCCACAGGTAAAATTACCGTCTCGTAGCACACTGCTCCTGCAAAGTGTCGGATAATAAAGCCTTCATCATCTCTGATATTTCTGTGAACGGCCAACTTAGACTTTCTAGGAATCTGGAATTAAGAAGCTGAATTACAAAGAAGTATTGCAATGGACACTAAGAAAACCTTTATTCTTAGAACACCATCATGATCTGCCAGGAACACTAGGCGTTAAAAATCACATTTCCTGTAAGTACAATTGCACTGATCATTATCATTCCTGTCCAAACCATTATATTCTAAAAACCTAATTTCAAACTCTTCCACACTCTTAAATACATTGCATTCAAAATACAAGTCACCAGGATTGCTAATACCAGCCAGCTGATTTTGGTTTTGCCTTTAATCAACACTTTCTGTATCATTCATTTGACAGCTGATGAATAGCCTTGTTCTATGAATAGGACTAGACAGAAAAACATTTAAGATATGGCTTTAGATGTATAATCTTAACAGGCAAACACCCAGCTGATCATACACATGCTACCAGAATGTTTCATTGCACAGCAATTCAGGTAAGCAGGATTAAGTGGAAACTTAACACAAGGTAAATGGATGACAATTTTGGTAAATGGCTGATAAAGGATGGCTTCCTTTGCTTGCATTTTTTCAGCAGTTCTTTAATTTCAACACAATTCATGGATACAAATTGCGACAATTTGCCTTAATCTTCCACACAGTGCTGTATGTTAAAAAATAAACAACAAAAACATTTCCCTAGTATGATTCCTATTTTCATCTCTGAAGTGTTAGCTAGACACTAGATATGAGTCAATTGTTCTCCAAAGCAAGCAATTTTTGAAAAGAAGAACAATATAACTCATCTGATATGAAACAATCTAAATTAAAATGTGTTTTTACTTCATTTTCATGATTTACATGTTGATGAATTCAAATGTAAGTGAAGAATATGGCTTTAGTTTCAGCAGGCTATGAGAAGGGCTTGAATCCTTCAATGAACTATGGACCAAATCTAATAGCCAAACTTGTCCTTAACAAAGAGGTACAGACTGCAGACCTGGGTGGTACTGATGCCTGGAAAGGCTGAGCTGGAACAGACTAGACACAGCAAAAGGAATAAAACAGGTAATTGTTGAAAGGCATTAAAAGGATACACCTTGGGCAGGGCCCAAGAGCCCAGCCCTGGCTACACACAGGTAGAATTCAAGGTCACAAGTTACCACGCTTTTACGAGTTTTGGTTCATCTACATATTGGGTTCAATTACCAATTACAGCTCCAGGTCATGAAGTCTCAACCCCCCTGGCTTGCCCCCTTCTCTTCACTGTTGTTTATGATTTCTGGGTAAAGGTTGTCCTTGATTCCCCAGTTGGGAAGGGATTGTTTTGTCTAATTGCCCAGTGGACAGAACTTACTAACACTTAATATGAAGCTTCAGAGTTACATACTAGCAGCAGAGAATCTGAAGAGCATAAAAGCTGNGGCCCAAGAGCCCAGCCCTGGCTACACACAGGTAGAATTCAAGGTCACAAGTTACCACGCTTTTACGAGTTTTGGTTCATCTACATATTGGGTTCAATTACCAATTACAGCTCCAGGTCATGAAGTCTCAACCCCCCTGGCTTGCCCCCTTCTCTTCACTGTTGTTTATGATTTCTGGGTAAAGGTTGTCCTTGATTCCCCAGTTGGGAAGGGATTGTTTTGTCTAATTGCCCAGTGGACAGAACTTACTAACACTTAATATGAAGCTTCAGAGTTACATACTAGCAGCAGAGAATCTGAAGAGCATAAAAGCTGAAACCCAAGGCATCAGTATGGTGCCTTTTCTTATGAAAGATTTTCATTAAATTGAAGTATTACTATCAACTCTTCCATTAAAATAAGACAAAAAAAAAAAAAATACCGAGAGCCTGAAATGGTCCTTGTGTTTTTGATGCACAACTGAAGTAAAATGCTGGTCACTTGGTTGGGGAAGACGATTTTCTTCATCCAAAATATCCAGTACACCTACTAATTTTGCTTCAATCAAATCTATTAATAGAAAAACATATATTTAGGAAAATTGAATATACTAACTCGTATCACCACTGAACATTACACATCGAAATGCTGCTGCTCTGATTTTCTACAAAAGTACCTATGGAAAGCCATTAAACAAAATACAAAAAGTAATGGCAAATCAATTCTATATATCTTAACTGGTATGTATATGATACCCATCAAATCTAGAAGTCCTAACTCTTGTAGAACATGGGAAAAAAAGATCAAGAACTGAGGGTTAGATTTTAACTCTTGGTCTGAAGCTGAAATTAGTCATGCAAAAGGTGCTGAAGTCTTCTTACAGTATGATCATAGGTCTTTATGCAATGACTGCTTCAATTGCTGGGGGAGATTTTTAAGCTTTTAATTCCCATTTCACCACATGTCAAAACTAAAAGGTTAATATTTCCATTTGATAATGTGATCCACTGAGAAGTAGAAATTTGTTTTAGGAAAGGCAGACCAGACTTGAGCATACAGCGGTGGTTTCACAACTTTTAACAACTGCATTGCCTTGACCTCTCACATACAAACACCAAAGCCCTTGAAAGCTGACACAGAAATTCATGCTCTTGAAGCTACTAGACACAAAATCACCGTTTCACAACTTTTTTCTATTCTCTGTGAAACTGCTCTTGTAAGTGGCATTTTTACTACTAACTTTTTCCTATGGAAAGGATGAAAATGCTAACGATGCTTGTACTGCAGCAATGCCTATGAACTCTCAAGACTGTGAATTGAACGAGGCTATATATAAAACCATATAATTACTAGTGCTATGCATATTTTGCCTCTTCTGCTGGAAGCTTTTTTCCCCATAAGAGTAACAAAAAGCTTGACAACTCAAGAAGTACATACCTATACAGTCCTGATTATCTACATAGCGAACTTCATTAACCCCCAGGCCTTCTTTCTGGTAAAGTTCTTGTTCCTTAAGTTACAAAAAAAAAAAGTAATTGAAAAGAGAACACACCACTCTTAATTCTTTTTTTAACAGACAAATATTTTTTTTTAATAAACATGAAGTAATTTTTAAAAATGTAGCATGAATCAACACACATTTGAGAATTTCCTTACACAATATATTCCAAGTTTAACACCTTAATGATAAGCCTGTTCAATTAAATATTTCCATTAGGTATTAGTGATTATCCAATCTCTGGATACTTCATTGCTGGTTTCAAAAATTCACAGTCTGTTCTGACACAACCAGATGTCACATAATATGGAAACAGTACGTCAACTGATTTTTTTTTATTCAAACATATGTAATCTTATGAAAAGTAGTGCTACTTTACGTGTCTCCTCAGAAAAAAAAAAAATTCTCAAATATACCAGTAAAAAACCAAATCCTCATATACAACATTAAATATATCATACCTCTTTCAGAATTCTTTCATTAAAAAATTGTTGCAGTTTTTCATTACAGTAGTTTATACAGAATTGTTCAAAACTGTTGTGTTCAAAGTACTCTGGAAGACAGAAGTTAAACTTTTATGATAAAACAATATCCCATGTGTTTATATTAAACAGTAAATACGAGAAGCTTCACAGTGTTAATATTTAATGATATGTTCAGATCCATAGCCATTTCTTTCAGCAAAATGAAATCTTTTACGGATTTCCAAGTTGTACACAAGGCATCTAAAAACACTGCAGCAGACGATATTTCTAAGACAAATGACAGACAGTTGGCAGCAAACCAAAGCAAGATGCTACCATACAGTAAAATTGTACCAATACATCCTCATGCACCTATGATACAACAGTCTGGCACAGGATATCAAAGCTCTAAAGACCTGAAAACCTTGGCAGGACTACAGCACATCACCAAATATGCCCTGTTTTGAATTTTGGTGAGTCAAAGACGGCAAAAGCTTTACAAGAACCATCAGTACCAAAAAGAAAACCCTCCCACTCTTAATGACAAGAATTTCTTATTGAATCTTTGGCGGGAAAAAGTGATTACTAGAAATTATTTTAAGTACACTTACCAAAACCAGCTATATCTAGAACTCCAATGAAGAAAGAAGAAGTTTCAAATGGAAAACACTGGTTTACCCTTTTCACTACATGATCAAACAGATGACTATACACGGTTTTAGCCAATGCATCACGAGCATTGTTTGCCTGTTCCACTTTCAAGGGTACCCTAAAAAAACAAGATACAGATCTTACTTTTCAGAATTCCTTACTGTGAAATGCTGGATTAGACTTTAAACTTAAAAACAGCCTTTCCAATACCATAAATTAGAACCTAAAAAGAACCCCCTTATCTCTAGGCCAAGGCAGGAAACAATCTTGCCAAGTTAGACTATCTTACCTGTAAAAAAGAATAATGTTTTGCTACCACCAGTAGAAATGAGATTCAGATGCTTTCATAATTGTTCATTAGATAATTCGAAACTACAGACGATTTCCAGAGAAAGATATTTAAAATTATATACATCATCATCTACAAAAAATATTTCAACTATTTTTTTATGACTTGTTTTATTAGAATAAAGCCTATAGTTTAGTTTTTGCTCTGACATATTTTCTGCTCTTCACTCCATCACACCTGCGAGGAAGCTGATGGTGAACAAGAAGCTGAGAGAGGACACAGCTGGGACAGCTGACCCCAAATGACCAAAGGGACATTCCCTATCATATGGCATCATGCTCATCAATAAAAACTGGAGGAAGAAGAAGGAAAGGGGAATGATGCTATGAGTTTGAAATTTTGTCTTCTCAAGTAACTACTGCTCTTGATGAAGCCCTACTATCCTGGAGAGCTGAACACCGACCTTCCAACAGGAAGTGGAGAATGCATTCCTGGTTTGGCTTTGCTTGCACTTGCAGCTTTTGCTCAACCCATGTGTTTTGTCATTTTTACCCTTCCCCATCCCACTGGCAGGGAGTAAGCGAGTGGCTACGAGGGGCTGAGGTGCCAGTTGGAGTTAAACCACAACAATAGCTTATCCACACTGCATAATTTCCTTCACTTCCCAGAATTCATAAGCACTAAACTAACTAACAATTACAATTTTTTTATTCCTTAAGGAATGAAGGATAATACTTTTGATGCAGAATCATGAGAGTGACGGAGATCATTTTCTACTGTGACTGGTAAGGCACAGAACCAGAGTCTGCATTCCCAAAGGACACTTGCAGCTACATTACATTTGATAGTAATTAGCTTTAAGGCACAATCTTGTCTTCCACTAAGTATCTATCTTATCTTAAAGTAATGAGTACTGACAGAAATCTCAGCTTATAAATAGAAGGAAGGTACCTTTGCATTCTGTTCTGATACGTTTAAGAGATCAGAATACTAATTCCTGTCAGCTGCAGATGTATTACATAATACAACACATTGAAATCATTCATGTTTCTCACTTACTTTTTTAAACAATAGGCAAATAGTTGTACAGCAAGAGCATGTATTTACAAAATGGTCCTAGTTTTCAAAATAGGAAATTCTGCCACTATTAAATACAACTCTAAAGACTGCACAAACCCTTGTTGTTAAATTGCATACTATGCAGCAAACACACATGGAAAGACAAGGTAACCCTGCAATGCATTTTGCACAACTGAAAGTCAGAATCATGAAATAATGCTAAAAATGCCCTGAGACAAAAGATACACAAGAGCCCCATCACAGAACTGGCATTCAGAACAAGTAGCTTTCTTCTCAGAAACTTGCTTTCCCTCCAGCTCTTCCCTTCTTTGTTCTGCACAAAGACAAATTAATATCTTTCTTTCTCCTGTTTCTTGCCTGAACAGGAAAAGATCAATTCTCCTTCCTCCATTTCACCTTCTTTCCCTCTCCTCCATTTATCAAAGAAAGAAACAGAACAGAGAAAAATATTGTCAAATTCCAAGCACTTCGGTAAGGCTGCAAGAAAAACCCATGTTGGTCTTCATGCCAAATTCTTCAGCAAGATTTCCATTGATCTAGAGTTTGAGACCTAGGGCAAAGCATGGATGGGGTAGATTCAGCCTGTGAACAACTCCATGCAGTTCCCAAACATATTCCAGAACAAATTAACTTTAATTAAAAACATGTATAATTTGCCCATGATTGACAACAACTGAAGGAGAGCAGGTGAAGCAATATCCATCAATTACTCTCATCCAATATGGTTAATGGTTCATAAATAAAGTAGCATGGATGAAAACCATGGATGACATAACCCTACCTAATTAAATATTCCACACAATTAAAAAATATAAGCAGCAAATTTGTAATTTGAGAGAAGCTAAAGTACAAAATAATGTAGAAAAGTATTTTTTGAAAAAGTTTTTCCAATGTATGCTTCAGTCGCATCACTGAAAATACAAAAAGGAAAAAAAGGCATTTTGGTAGAAAATGTACTGCAAAAGAAGCTGGAAGGCCTGGAATGATGCAGATTAATTTTTTTCACCCTGTAAAATAATTTAGTTTGTGATGATGGAATACTCTGTGAAAATCTTCTTGGAAAGGAAGAAACTGACCAAGAAAGAAGCACAGTAGCATATTTACAGTCTAAGAGAAGCACCAGATTTGGAATCCTAACACATTATTTCTCTCTGTAAACACACTTCACATGGATGGCAAAAACATCATCCAACAAGGTAATTATTATGGGGTTTTGGGAGACAAGGACAGATAGATACAGTGCAGCTGTCAAGTCCCCCAGGCAGTTCACTGCACATGAGTATTTAATAAAATTCAGCAAGGTTGCATTTAGCATCAGCCTCCTACTGTTCCTTGTTGGCTCCACTGTGCCCAGCAGAACAAAGCCTTTGTTATACTCTGAGCACAGTGATTTCAGCCGAGCTATTTATTCACCGTGACCTATCAGGACTCACATGATCTACTTGCACACAAAAGGTCCCTAAGAAATAGAGAAAAATGACCAGCTCTTTCTGTTGCTGGAACAAAAAAAAAAAAAACAATGTACTTGTCAAAACTCTAATACCGATAGCAGTCAAGTAGTTTCTAAGCCACACTACCATAGAAAAAATGGTGTCTATTTAACAAATATCTAAAATAGTCCAATCCACTTTCCTTGTACATGCAGTAAGCCACTTGAAAAGATGATATTGGTGCATCTATTAGAGTACGTTTGCTTTTAGATTCACAAGTTTACAAAATGCTAGTGAAAGAGGCTTAATGCATTAATCATTGAGATGTTGTTAGGAGTCTGCTGAACTCATTTTTGACACCCCCAAAATAAAACACGAGAAAAATAAGATCTGCTGGCATAAAAACATAGCTCCTTGTGTTTGCAGACTTTTGAAAACTGCACAGTGCAAATAACGCTCCAGGCTTATCAGAATAAATATGCTGATCAGAAAACCTTTACAGTTTTAATCCAAAGTAAACCCAAAGCTGTAACAAAAATGAAGAAACCTCCCTTGACAGCGTCACTTGAGAAGTGATTACACGGTGTACCTCATAATGGTGGTAGCTTGATATGTCCCAATAAACATTCTCAAAAGGAAAATATACAGACAAGCCTCAAGTATGTGTTACATGTACAACAGCCAAAATGAATCTGCTCTCTGATCAGAGGCTGAATCAGCAGTTCACTGAGAGCATTTCCAGTGGGGTGCCATCTGAATCTGACATGGATACAATTTGTTCAAAGCCCTTCTGCTTCTATTTAACACTTTCACTTAAAAGGAATGTAAAATTAAGGATATTCTGAAAAAACGGGCTCTAATAATACTGAATTAAGAAAGCAGAAAATCTTGGTAATAAGATTAGCGTACAGAATTATTTTCAAAAAATTCTTAATGAAAAATTCACAAGATATATTTCAGTAAAGGAAAGTGGGTGGTGGTAAACTGAGGAGAATTAAAAAATAGAAATGCAAGACAGAGAATAACCAGGTAAGCAGTAAGTCAACAGAGAAAGATCAGCAATTATTGTGCACCTCAACCTGAATTAAGTAAAAAATGTTACCGACTTCCAAAACCTGCAATGTTCATATTGCCATGCATTACTATGAGTACCATCTGTACTGTACTATATGTAATTTTCTACTCTAATGTTATCCACAATACTGATAAAGCTTCTCCTGGATGAATATATCAGATTTTGCTGTCAATTTAGACAGTCTGGAAAAGAGCAAATAGTAAAAACTGGTCAATATTTTCCACTGGAGACACTTTTTTCTGCAAGATTGACATCCTCCTACACATTAAGCTTGTAATGAAGGGAAAAAATTACTTGTAACACTCCATATAGTCTGATACGGTAGCAAGATGACAATGGCTCAAAGTCCCCAATTTCTAGTAACTGGTGGGAGAGAGTGAAGAGGAATTTACACTGGGCAGGGAGAGAAGAATTTAGTCTCCAGAAATGGACTATTGAATACACAGTTAAGGGGTCTAGATCTTGAGCTTTTAACTGAATGCAGAGTAACACATCACCCTCCCCCACTCCACCCAACAATACTTACCATTTGTCACTGCATTAGAACTTTTTCCATAACAATAATTTCCGTAATAAATTTCCAAAGACAAAATATGCAAGGAATTTAAATAAACCCCATTAATACAGATAATGATGAGTTTCATATACTAAACTTTTGGTGTAATGTGAATAACGTATTTCCAATTCACTAAAACAATCTGATTGTTTCCAAAAGTCAATAAAAAGCACACATGTATTCTTCCAAAGAGTGAATGAATGTTCATTAGCTTCCTAATTTAAAAAATTGATACATTTAGCTGAACACTGAGAATTACTTTTAATGTGCTCAAAACTGCTTAGTCCAAGTTCAGTTTTTGATGTGATGTTTTCTTGAACTCCAGAAAATACTCAACATAGAAAACTAAATTTTAAAACACACAATTCAGTTGCAGGCATTTAGCTAGCTAGCATCCCTGACAGCTTGTGCACTAGGATGAGTTTCAGCAAGAGAAAATTTGTGGTGGAAGCTAGAGGTTTTTCATAAATAAAAGGTAAATGTATTGCCATTGTCATAAAACTCAATTTGCAAGAGTATAAATTCATGAGTTTGAAATGTTATCACCGGTATCATATTTACACATGTTCTTTGCCCTTATTTCTTTTCCATGTGCACAAAGAAAGAAATAGCTATCTTGCTTCTGTGCCTAGGAAGTTACCTTGATAGCAGCTTCAGAAAAAAAAAAAAAAGAAAGAAAAATCAAAATATCCGTGTTTTTGTGAAACAATATTAGGAGTCAAGATTAAGTGTGTGTTTACCAAAAACAGCAAAAAGCGGCACATTTCTGGATTACCATTCAGGGGTGTTTTTAAAGCTGGAACTTGATTTCAGAAGAATTAAGTATGACAAACACAAGGACACCAATCACTGAGACATTAAGAAGGGTGGATATACTACCCTCTGATTAGAGCATCCCAGCCCTAATTATTACAGGGTAGCACTCACGGGAGCACTTTGCAGCCCTCATGACAAAGATTCAAGTGCCTTCTGAAAGATTTTAGGTACCACATTAGCATTCCTTGATAGAGTGTATCTGCATATAGAGTGTATCTAGCATATCAAATTTGCCAGCAGGCTGTGGATTTAACCGGCTGACTGCTATACTTTCTTTGGCCACACAGCGTAGTCACTGACACATGATTTTATACAACACGGGAGTTAGTTCTTCGAAGTGCTTAGCACTGTAAGCCTGCCAGCCTTCAGCACCCTGACTTCCGTACGACCGTGGGGCTGTACTTGTGCTTGGTAAAAGAAGCGCTTCAGTCAGTTGTGCTGGGGCCGAGCGCACCTCAGCTCACCCCTGCAGCTGGCTGTGCGGAGCTGGGGCCGATTGCGTGGCTGGGTGAGAAGGGGCAGCGCGGAGCTGACCCCGAGCCCGGGCGGCCCCTCCCGGCCCCGGCCCCTCCCGGCCCCGGCCCCGGCCCCGGCCCCGGCGCCGTCACTCACTTGATGACCGTGCCCTTGGCGCCCCCTGCCGTGGTGAGCATGACGCGCGAGGTGAGGCTCCCGCGCAGATCCTCCTCGTCCAGGCCCAGCAGGGCCGCGCAGCGCTCCAGCGCCGCCTGGCTCCGCGCGCGCGGCGTGCAGCCCCCTGCGGACACACAGCGTCAGCAGCAGCCCTGAGGGATTTACCGGCGCCCCTGGGAATCGCCTCGTAGCAGTTCGGCGCCAAGAGTCAGTTCTCAGAACCTAAGGAGCCCCCTCGACATGACCACAAAAATAATACCCCGCCCAAAAACTACGCATGAAATTCCGTATTTCTAGAAGGCTGTCCCGGCTGTTCAAAAGCCATCCTGCTTGCAGGAAGAACTGTTCCAAAAGGCAGAAGTGCTAACCCCTACAACCTAACTCCAGGCTCCCTTGCTATGCAGCACAAGTGCCTGCTAGGGCAGGCTCCTGGCACTTGGATTTTTGAGATAAGGCTCTGTACGTGTCCCAGGGAAAGAGCCGAGAGATGCACTCCCTGGTGCTCTCCACCTGCTTGGCGCCAGGGCTCGGCCAGCAGAGATCTTCAACTGAACACCACCCACTTTAGAAAAATCTAGCGCTTATTTACATGTATTTCCTGTTGCTTGCAGTAGAGCAGCAACAGAATTTTAGAGGGTCTCTGGTAAGAGACTGCCTGGAGGAGTGCAAATGCACACCCTGTGTGAAGACACACAAGGTGAGGGAAGAACAAAATATGTATTTGGAATTTAGAAGTTCAGTACATTCAATTACATTTTAGAAGTTCATTTACATTTTAGAAGTTCAATAATTTATTCCATAAAAAAATGGGTCTGAATTTCAGTATTTAGAGGACATAAGTTCTCTGGTGACATTCCCTTCTCCAAACCTTGACTTTCCTTGCCATCTGTAGCTCCTGCTCTTCTTGTTCATTTCCTCCTGAAACTTACATTTCTGCCTCTTTCACTGTTCCACCTTGTCAATGCCTAAGTCACAACTCACAAAAGGCCCAAACAGGGAAGCCCTCTGGGAAGCTAAATGTTTTGAGCTACACGAATCCACTACCCATCTCTACACCTGCACCTTCCCAGATGCATTTTCATTAATCATGTTCATTTCAGTCATCTTCATGAAGATGGCAACAGCATGAACTGACACTGGGGAGGTTCTGATTTTATCTACAGAGTAGAGAGCGTAAAAAAAAAAAAAAAAAAAAACCCAAAAAAAAAAAAACCAAAAAAAAAAACACCCACAAAAAAAACCAAAAAAACCCTACAAAACACAAAAAAACCCCATAACCCACCTCTGTGCCAACCCTAAGCTACCCAGTATGAATTCCACACTGGCCCTGATTTGACACAGGGGACTAGAGCCCACCCATGATTGCTTCTAAACAGAATGTTTTGTATGATACTGTGCTGATTCTGTACTTGGAGTCAGGAGCTAGTGAACCTGTAAGGTTAGCACTCATTTAATTCATCATTCAGAACACCTTTTAAAATGTTCTTTGGTCTGCTCTTCCAAACAACTCCACCAACAGCCATACATACTTGAAACAGGACCAGGAGGAACCAATTTCATTCCATCTTGCAACTTAAGACAGACCTACATACTTAAGTTTTCTACTATAGTTGCATTTGTAGTACACCTAGACCCAGAGGAATCAGTCCTTCAGGAATACATGGTCAGTAGTTCTCAATTTAGAGAGGCAGACTGCACTAGTAAGGTAAAAAGGACAATTCCCAAATCATTAATTCTCCTTCATCAACCTTCATGCACATTCTGCAACTAAGTCCCAACTACACTTGTACTACTTCATCTTGTGACCATCTTAAAATTAGGAAGTTATATTTACCTAAGTTTTTGCTGTAACTTTTTTTCTTCACCTCTCAAAATACTGATGTTATTTTTAGAAGCCAAAGGACATACTGCCTTTCCCTACAGATGGAGTTGCTAATTTCTAAATTCAAGATATTTTCTTGACATTAGAGAGAAATTGGACTTTAAAGCTATAGTTAAAATACAATATTGTTTTAAGACACAAAATTACTTTTTTCTTTATAGCAATCTTTTCACTGAACAAGTTCTTAAACAATTTCAGTGCAAGCCTGTTTGCTTTCAGAGCACACAAAGAAGTACAACTTTAAAAAAAAACAAAAAGGTAAACTTGACTTTAAAATGAGGTGAATTAAGATTGAATTACCCATGAACACAAAGAAGCTTTCAAAAGCAGTAATTCACATGCAAATGAAATGTCTCTAATCAAGAGACATTTTCAATATTTTTACAAAAACCAGTTTATATTTCATCTAACCTGAAGTACTGCCAGCTTCCTCAAAATCGATATTTCCGAGGTGAAGGACACCAGCCACTACTCTAAAAAGGTCAAGCTTTTCTTCATCATCCAGTCCAATCTTTTTCATTGCTGTGCACATTCTGTTGAAATCTCCATGATCATCTAACAGTGGATCCTTCAAAGAACCTTCTTTAAGATACTATAAAACAAGAAAAAACAAAAATTCTGTCTAAGTGCTCTAAAGTAAATGTAAGCAAATATTTCCAGTCAAGAATAAGTCATAACAAAAAGCATACAAAAGCATGCCAAACTAAGTAGGGATTCGAGTTCTTCATACCATATAGGCTTCGCAAGGACCTTGATTTATTTAAAATTGTTGATACTTGGAAGCATGATCTTCAAACTTAAAATTTCAAAGCAAACTTCAAGCTATCTTCAGAAAGCAGAAGCTAGAGAGAATGTGACTGCAAAGGACAGAGGAACAGGACATAGTGAGCAGGGGGAAGGAAGCTTTTGGCTAAGGCAGCTGTTGGAGCACTTAATACAGAGGAGTCCTTCTAGTCCCACGCAGCTGAAAGAAGATGGAGGTCCTTGCATAGGATGACAGAAGGACAGGAGTACAGGATAAATCAGAACCAGGAGAGTTATCCCTATTCTAGACAGACTTATTTAGAGAAATGTACTAGTTAACTTTTGCTGGTAATTAAGAAACAGAAAAGTTGTTTGCAGTGGTCTGTGGGTTAGAAGAATACTAGCTATGTTCTGAAGTAGTAATTTAACATTTTGCTGATTTTTCTAATTGAAATACATTGAAAGCTATTTCAGCTAGAAGCCAGTTTAAATAGTAGAAAGTAACACATCTGCATGCAATCAAGAAACTACATGAACATGCACAGACTGAGCTACGTTTTTACATGTACTTTTAAATGTTTTCAATTAAAAAGAATAATTGACTAAATAAAAACCTTGTTAATGTCAAATAAGCTAACATGATTTTAATCAAAACAAAACACCACATGCATCTGAAAAATTCACTTCACACAACATGTAGGCACATCAGTAACATTAAACTACATGTTAATTATGTAAAATGATCACCTCATCTTCCTGATAAGGAAAACACAAAAATAATTGAAATATTAATTGACTATTCCAGCTATTTTTATTCAAATAAACAGTCTTAATATTTTTTTATAAAATGACAGAGCAAATACTAAATTTCCAATTTAAAAACCTGAACAAGGCAATATATTTCCTGTTTAAACAGCCATACTAGGTTTAAATATCATTTAACTTTGATCCTTTATTGAACCTTCAAATGGATACGGCAGTTACATGTAAGTATTATGCTATCATATGTTCTGCTCCTTCATGTCTTACATATATTTTCAGAACTGTTCTCTGAGTATGTTTTAATTTAGACAAACACTTATTTCAAATCAAATCTTCTCTTGTTTCAAGTCTGTCAGAGGACAAGTTTTATGACAACACTCACCTGTAAATCACATCAATAACAGAAGCTTGCAGAGGTTCATCTTCCAGTAGCAAAAATAAGTGAATGTTGATACTCTATGCCTACTCACTACAATTCTTCATGAAAGGCACATTGGGTAAACTGGGCAAAATTCACCAATGCCAGCCTATGTGCTTGAGAAGATTGAAGTATCTACCAGCTTTCTGCCTCACAGTGATGTCAAGTTAGTATTTTTGTATCTGACTCTCCACCATCCCTAATTGTAGAAAATAGCCTACATTTAACAACAGAAGTCAGAACTACCTGCTCAGTGTTACAATAATACAAGCACTAGAAATCCAGGGGTAGATTTGACAATGTTGACGTGAGTAAAGGAACTATCTATACAGTCTCTCATAACTGAGCACAAGCTTCAAGACCAAGTTATGAAAAAGATGGCATGGCCACTTGGTGGAAAGAGGCTCTTGAGTAAAGTTATTCTTGTCATATATATGCAGCTTACCATGCTACTGAATCACAAATTTGGATTTGATTAATAGGTGAAATATCTTCCAGCTACACAAATGTGAATTTCATACTTTAAGTAGATGAAAATTTTATTAGAGAACAGAGTAGAAGTTTAATTAAGTGTTTTAACAACTTCCAATTCAAATATACTATTAATTCAGAACAAATTCTTTAGTATCCTCATGTGAACAGCTCAAAGGTTTAAGTGCTACAAATTCCAGTAATTCCAGTTCTAAAAAATGTAAACAGAGATGGAGCAAGAAGATATAAATGTTTTGAAGCTTCAGACTTTCATCCAGGAAATTCCATGCTCTGGCATAACTAGCAGTTCATAGCAAGGGGAAAACAAAAACCTTTGAAGTGCACTGAGGAGGAGAATATAGCCATGGCTAGAAGTGAGGTTGCACTACTGATTTATAGAACAGTTTGGAGCATCATTTCAAAACTCCAGGTAGTAAAAATGGCTCCAGAAAAAAACATTGCTTCTGGCCTATTCCTACCAGTAGTTAAGATTTTAAAAAAGAAAATTACAAAAAACCAAAAAGTACTAGTGTTTTGTTTTCCACAGAAGACAACATTAAGTGTTACATTATTATAAGAATGAAGAGGAAACCATTTTATACACACTGTTCCATTTGGGATTTTATGATGCATGTTAAAATGTATTTCTAGGAGTGAACTCCAAAGCAGAGATCTGAATGCAGCAGCTTTGAGAGTACCCTCTTAGACCTATAAAGATGTGTAAAATGAACATTTCATTCCACACTGTAAAACTGTAATCACTTTCAACTCTATCTCCATTACTCAACAATACAAACTAACTGAAGATAAAAACATACCTCAGGACTCTTGCGATTCTGCAAAATCTGCTTGTCTGTTTCTTTATTAGCGAAGAATCTGGTACAGCCTCGATTTAAATACTGCAACAATAAAAAAGTGGAAATGCATACTTAAAGACAGAGGTAAAGAAAACATATGCTTTTATTTTAGCCTTGCCCTACATGGCTTGATTTAACCATTTGATACAAACATCAGGAGAAGTGCTCATAATTCAGTCCTTGGATGTGTTTATTTACATCTACAAAATTAAAGAACTGCAACAGTACCAAACTTCTATGGAAAGTTTCTTTATTTTGACCACAAAAATACATTTTGACACAATGGGATATTCATTAAATCACACAATATTTTTTTACTTTTTGGTTCTATTAAACCTATTCAAGGAGTCCAAGATTACAGAAAAGACAACCAAAATTAGGAAAGAAAAGAAATAATTTTCTGGCCTACATGTAATATGAGACTACTAATTTTTCCTCACCAAATATTTCTATAGGTAGTAGGAGACACTGTATTAAAAAGCCTGAAGAATATTTAAAGCTTATAGCATGGTCTGAGCAGAAGTCTTATTTAGAACCTGGCTTCTGATATCCACCTCATGTTGTATAGTAATCTCAGATTTACTGTTCAGTAAATCAGACTGAATTTAGATTTAAATAATTACTGTTGCCTTCCAGCAAAATGGGATCGCCAGCTTTTTCTTTCTGAATTGCTCTTCTGAATGTAAGAACTCTGTCCAAAAGCTTGGACAGAGCCCTTTGTCTGAAGGAAGTGAACTCATTCTTTACTCTTTGATTGAACAAAGATGTTTTCTAATAGGTGAACACAGACAATTCTACTCTCTGATTAAAATTTACATGCAAAATTCCAAAACCCCAAAATATTCTTCAAAGCATTTCTAACAGCAGAAGAAAACTTGGTGACAAATTTAATATTGAAACCAAGTGACTGTTCAGAGCTAGCTTGGTGTTTAACAAAGTACTGAAGTTTTCTCTATCAGCCAATAAGAATGCAAAGCACAGCGTATTTTAAACACAATATATCCCTGTATTACAGCATTAGTAACACAATCCCAGAAACTGGGGATGGGAAGTGAAAAAGGTCATACTTTTTCAAAAAGAGTGTGGAAACTTAATCTGACAGGTTGAGAATGAGAACAAGCATGGTATTAAATGATAACCTACATAAAAGACATTTAATCACAAGATAATGGCTTTCATTTGAAAGCTAAAACCTTGAGTAAATTTATATACTAAATTAGGGAAAAATTATATTTTTAAAAGAACACATAGTTTCAGGTTATCATACAGTACATCTAAATACCATTCTACTTGGGTTTTGATTTGTATGGTTTGTTTGATTTTTTTTTTTTTAAGTACAACACACCATAGTAACTTCAGTGACCCAAACATAAGGCAACCTGACTCCTCTTCCTGAAATTTAGATGTCAAAGAAGTTCAGCTTCTCATCTCCATCTACTGTTCTCCAGGTACAGAATTACTCCAGATACAGATTTACTGTGCAGCTTTTCTTTCACAGCCATGTGATTCAGTCCAAGGTATAAAGACCTACGAGGTTCAGCACAGGGTTTCCCTCATGACCTTGAATTTCTGAAAACTTCTGCAGGGCAACCCAAAACACGAGCACCCAGGACTGCACGCTTTCATGTGGGTTGTGCTGGAGAATGAGTGCGTAAGGATCCTGCAGAACTGCAGGGCTATTTGCATAATCCTTGGCCAAGTAAATTCTCACTTCCCCAGGGAACCTGCAGGGGAAGGATGAACTAATGGAGAGGTAAAGGCCATCAGTGCTGCTGCAATCCAGAGGACAGTCAGGCAGGTGCAGTCAATGCAGTGTCGTGGTTTACATGCCCAGAGCAATGTGTCCCTATGCCATGATGGCCAAATGAATGGGAGGAAATTCCAAGGGATCACTTAAGTCAAAGGGAAGCAAGCCCAAGAAGTGAAGAGAATTACGTTTATCTTTTAATAATGTTTTGCTTCTTTGAAAAAGAAAAAAAAATCAAATATGAGATGGTCCTATTTCCAACAAAGTGTACTTTAAAGGAACCAGGCTTGAGTCTTAGAACTCAGGCTGGCCCTAATTTGGACTTTGACTCAATAAGCCGTAAGGTTCAAGACAAGGGGCACAGTAGAGCCAATGCAAAACTGTGACTTAAGGGATAAGCTTTTCTAAATAACCAATTTTGGAATTTGAGTTTTTTTATTAATATCTTGCTTGTAAAAAAAAAACAATACTGATAGGAAAATACTGATCAATTATCAAACTTTGCCTTATATAATATCACAATTATCAGAAGCTTGAAAGATGGCATTGCTATGAATTCTGAATCATGCAGTTAACAAAACATGGTAAAAAATGTGATGCAAGCATGCTTATTCAGAACCATTTTATGATGAAAACTGAAGCAGCAAATGAGAATAAAGAACACAAAAATTGTAATGACAAAAGAAATGCAAATTTAGGAGGAAAACTGATTTTTTACAGTTTTTTTCCTAAAAATTTCCCATAAAGTGATACTTTGAAAATTTAGTTTTGAATTTTTAATTTTGAAAATTTTTTTACTATGAAAATTTAGTGCAAGGGTAATAAACTTTTAGAATATTTCTATTCATTTACAAGCTTACAAAGATGAAAATTATCCTAAGGTTTTGGTTTTTGATTTTTAAGTAAAGATAACCTACTTAATGGGAGAGAAAAAAAAGTGTTAATTTTTTTTTTTTAATTTAATGTGCAGAATGGACCTTTGACATGCAAGGAACTCAGAATTCAAATACTACCTTATGGGAAAGCAATAAAATCCTTAATAGAAATTAAAATGCCTGGTACAATCTTAGTAGAAGTCAAAAAAAAATCACGGTGTGCTAAGGCTGGTGTGACTATAACTCTTTATACATGAAATAGGCAAAGAAGTGTCCTCTGTAAAAGAACTCAGGCTTTTAAGTACTGTCCTGCACCAGCCTGATTTTAAGAAGGTTTTAAGTCTGACCCTGACATCTACAACCTTGCATGCTCTTATGAGCAGAATTCTTGATTAAAAAAAAAAAAAAATCCCCAAGAGTGGTTAGCAGCATATTCTAGAAATAAAAATCTATTAACTTCAATAAATAAATTTTAATGGAAAAGTGGCTGCACAATAAAAACATGTACTTGAAAATCTGTTCAACATTTTAGCTTTAAAACATACAAGAGAACACTGCACAGATTAACTGCATAGTAAAGAAGAAAGTTTTGAAAATTAGCTCCACATTTTACAAATATAAATGGTGTTGGGTGGTGTTAAGTGTTGTGTTTGTAGGGTGTTTCAAAAGAAGAACTTTCCTTCTAGAGAATAGAAGCAGTTCTTTCCTAATAAGCATCAGAACAAGTTTCTATCACATAGGTGAGTATGAGTAGACAAAATATGAAAAGATACAAACTAAATATTTAAAGAAATAATGTAAGGTCTATGAAGACCCCTAGGAATGCCTTGAGAAAGTAAGGAAACTTGTCCTAGAATACTGCCATGGCTTTTAGAGAGCAAGATCACCTTGATACCACAGCACAAATGTACAATGCACACAATATGGAAGTGCTGCTCTGTGCCCATTTCCTGGCTCACCCATAAGGAGAGAGTGACTTGGCCAAGCCAAGAGGCAGCAGCTGCCCGTTTGGCGGCCAGCGTACCCCCACCTTCCCCACAGCGAGGACACTGATTCAGGTCTCGCCTGTGCAGCCCCACTTTGCACTGAACTGGTAGGACATTTGTATACCTAAAGCTTCTAGCTCTCTGCTGAATTTTGATGGAACTAAGTACAAAAGGGAGAGGAACAGATAAGCACAGTCCAAGTTTTATTTAGAAATCCAAGTAGGAAGATAAACCAACAAAGAAAACAGTCAGCACAATAACTTAATTCTTTGTTTGCAGTGCTTCTCCTCTCATTTAAGATCAAGGAAGTCTAAAGAGATGACAGTCATTTTGCTTATCTCCTTGTAATTCCATATTGTTGTCTTACAAAACTCCTCAAAACCCAAGAGATTTGGTCTCTGTATTTTAGGAATACAAAATTCCACTTCCATGATGTTCCCAGCGAAATATAAGGCAAGAAATGGTGAGAGATGGGAACAAATGACAGAACACAAGCAAAGAACTGACTGGTATTTACCAGGAGATTTGATTTGCACTGAAGAAATTAACACCTGACTTCTCTAGAAGAGCCCATAACAGCATTACTAACAGCTGGGTATGCAACTGTACATTTTCTGGAAAAGCACAGATTCCTTAATTTTAAGACAGAGAAAAATTATAGGAATTCTTCCAGTAAAGAAAAATATCAGGTAGCTTTATTCCAAGATCAAACAGATTTAACAAAAAGAAAATCTGGTGTTTTTTTTAAATAGGAATGAGTCTGTCAAAGATAATAAATAGAGATTCTAATATGATCTATGTGAAAAATCCATATATGATGATATGACAAATGGTGACTCTGATACTCACCCTAAAGTTGTCAGGAGAGCTTAGATACAGCTTTTCCCTAATGTCTTCTGGAGCACCAGCACAAAGCCTGTAAAAGATATGATAATTCCTCTCTTCTTTGCCTTGCACACAGATCCTAGATTTCTCCAGAAGATAGTGTGACACAAATCCACCAACCACCGAGTTCTAGGAAGAAGAAATATTTTTCTGATTATCTGAATATTTGTTGCATTATTTGAGATTCAGGTTTTCAATATACTTTTGCCTGATCATGACTCGCTCAATGGAAACTGCTCCAAAGAAGATCAAAAGCTATCTATACCTAATACATATTAAGCCTAGAAAAAAAAAAAACCACATTGCCTATACCTAATATATCTTAAATCTAGGGAAAAAAAAATTGCCTTTACCATTACTTCTCTCCCCAGCTCATGTATTGTATACATATGCACTCTTCTTAAAAGAAGGGCCTTCTTCACCCCACAAAGCAGAAATTTGTAGCAGGACCTCAGGAGTTACAGCAAATAACATTGCTACAGCCATCCTTACACTTTCTGGATGACAGTGCTATTTCAACCTTCTTTAGTTGCATTTCACTGAGATTCTTGTAAAACAAAAGGGTTGAAATTATAGAGTACACATTTGGACAACGTCTTAGGCAAATTAATTATGACACAACATTTTATTTCCAACACTTGCACTCCTTTATTGAGAAGAAATTCTGACACAGATTTTTGAGAGCTATTTGTTATCTGGCCTACGATAAAATTCCCTATGCCTAGGGAAATCTTAATAGCAAGGAAATTCCTGAACTTAATGGCCATTACAGGAACTAAGAAGGATTAAGGTGACTGACAAATTTGATTGCAGTTATGCAGTCATTTCCTTATTCAGGAGGTCACAGTCTGTACTCATATCACTTTGAGAAACCAGACCTAAAAAGGTGACCACAAAGTGAGATGTGATGTCTTGTAAAAACAGGGCTCAAGTAAACAGGCTGATCTTGCAGTGGAAAGCTGAAACAAGCTTTGAAGCAGTTTCTGAAGATACTCAGAGGGCTATTTGCTTCAGCTGAAGCAATTAAACTGAAACACCATGTGTTGATGGGTAGATGGACAGATCATGAATCCATCATCAGATCATGAATGCATCATTTTAAGTAAAAATTTGGATCTTTTCCATAACTTTATTAAAATGAACCAGACCAACAGATAAAGTCTCTCTACACAGAAAGGAATTTAGTTATTTACTATCTAAACTATTAGAAAAAGCTCTGAAGTTAAATTACAAACCAAGTGATGAAAACTTAGGAAAAGACTGCAGGCTCAAGACCAGATAATGAGCTTTAAGTTTGCAGAAAAAGAAACAAATTCTTGCAGTTTGTTTGTCCTCAGTAAGAAAGATAAAAAACATGTATGTAATCTCCAGAGAACATCAACAGGAGTCCTCAACTTGGACATACTGACAAACCATACAGACATCCTTAACTGTGGAATGTGTGCATACATATGCCACCCAAACAGAACTACACCTGAACAAAGAAAATTTTTCTTAAGATACACAGTTGAATAGTATTTTGATCAAAAAACCAATTCCTTGACTCCTGTCACACACAGATCACTATGTGAGGTCCTGACATCTCATACAAATACATTAAGAAATGAGTAATTTGTTTCAAGTCAAAATACATTTATGTCTAATACACAACTCACAATTGAGCATTAAAGGAATGGATGACTGCCTTAGAGTGAGTGAGTTAGTCTTCATATGAGAAGACTCACATGTGCAATGCAGGGACCCATTTTTAATCTTTTGTGGGTGGAAGCAATTTTCCTACTGACTTGTCACTGCCTTCCAGTAATGAGACAGTACAATGTGGTTCTGTTTTTTCTTTCAAGGTGACACAACACAAATCGAATCTGTAAAGTAGGACAATGGCTATTTGCTGCAAGACTAGTAAGTCTGTTCAGCCTTCTGCCAGTCTAGTGTTTCCATTATATGGCAAAAAAAATCATCACTGATTATCTGTAACAAAATTCCAGTACCTTTTCATTGAAGTGAATTTCAACAAATTTCCCAAAACGACTGCTGTTGTTATTGCGAACAGTCTTTGCATTTCCAAAAGCTTCCAACAGGGGATTTGCTGTTTAAAAAAATCAATTTTTGCAGCGTTAAAATTCAATCAAGAAACTACCAAAAAGAAAAAGAAAACAAATATATTATAATTAATCATGGAACTTATTTGAAATAAGGTTTGAAAGTCAAAGGACAAATATTACCTATTAGGAATAATATATTTTGCAAATTATACTAGATATATTGTGGTGAAACATAAAATTAAGTATTTAAGTATCTTGTAACACTGCAATGTACTTGAATCAATACTGCAGGAAATTCAGATACAAATACCAAAAATTATTCAATTATGTTCTTCTATAGGAAGCAAGTAAATAACTGATACATAAACTACATGAGACAACACAGAATTTGACACTTTCAAATTATTTATTATTCATGAAATCTAAACTACCCACTTATTCCACAGACAAAAATGCCACTTAAATGTCATGTATGCAATGTATTAGACTGATTCAGGAATTAATAAATATAATATTAGAAAAGTGTGTTGATTTCAAAAACCACTTAACACTGCCCTTTCAAATTAGTTCAATTAAGTGACTGACTGATTTTATTATCTACTGGCTGCTGCTTTTCAGCATGTTAAAGCCCATACAGAAGGAGTGGCAGCAAGCAGTCTAATTCTCATATACATATGTAGACACACTGACACAAACATCCTGCACAGTTTAAGCAGTTTGAAACTGCTTATTAGTCATAAAATAGAAGGCCTCTGAAAGACTTCATTTTACTAGCTTTGAAGATCAAAGAAAAATAGTCTACTCAATCACAATAACAATAAACCACTAAAAATATCTGCAAGATATTTTAAGGCTTCTAGCTAAAAATAAGCACTGGAATTTAAGTGAGCAGAAACTCAGATTTAAAACTCCACAGACAACCATTTAAATATCTATTCCTACAGAAATTAAAGTATGATGGAATGACATCAATGCTTGGATAAAATATGAGTGATAACACATCAGGTAACAGGACATGAGAATTAACTTTTTTGGTTTGGCTGTATTTTCATTTTTTTAACAATTAAAGTTTATAAAAATGAAAATATGACTTTTATAAGATCTTTATAACTATTCAGGCATTTTATGTAATATTAAGTTTTAAAGAAAGAATTATGAATAAAACCAGATTGTACAAGGTCTTTCAGCTAGGCTGAAGGTTCCTCTAGTAATACATATTCCACAAGCATATTCATTAAAATCATGCCTAAAAACCTTCAAAATTGAGGCATCAGATGCTGTTCTAAATTAAAAAGCCCAAACTCTTTGAGGAATACCTACAAGCACCAATTAATTTGCATCAGGCATTATCCCACTTTTGCTCACTTTCTGAGTTCCTTTAATGCACAGTGGATTTCCCTAAGGAACTGGTTTAAGCAGACCTACAGCAACAAGAGATTAAAGTCTGCAGTACTCCTCCTGAAGAAGTGGCTCGAATTTGAAAACAGGAAAATTTAAAGCAAAAGTAAATAATTTTTTTTTAAGGCAAAGACAGAGTCAAGAAATTTCAAAATAAATTTATTTTATGCTATAGAGGACTAAAACTGATGTATGAGGAATTATTAGATGGGCTGAGGGTTGTTTGTTTTTCAGCTATTTCTGTTTTCTCAAAAAGCTGTCTTCTGTTCAGTTAGGAAGTACATGCAACATTAAAAACGCTCAATGAGAAGGATCCAACACAGTGTCTCTTCACCTTGTTTGGGAGTCTGCTGCAAAGACAGATATAGTCAAAGTGCTGTTCTGAATTATGTGATTGCTGACAAAAAATGACATAGCAGAAAAAAAGAGCCAGAATCACAATTTAAAAGAACTTCCCTAGTTTATTTGCCTTTGAGAACTTGATAGTGAAGAGGAGGAATTACATTTTCCTGATACTAAAAGATAGTACTGAAAAAACAATCTTGTCCTTGCAGATTTTATGCAGTTTAAAATTCCATTTTTGGGTATCACCTCGAGTACATTACGTGTGTAAAGTTCAATTCAAACACACACATAAACATCTTCTAGATAAACAACCGTATGATACTATAATAAATAAAAATCAAGTAAATCACAAATTTAAAAAAATGTTTCAAAACCTAGGATCAAGATCAACTACTTGTAAATTATGCTCTAGAAAGTCTGATAGTACTTTTATGCTAGCTTTTATTCGCTTGCTGCGAGAGTTGCATTTCTGAAAAAAAAATAATGTTGGAAACTTTAGTTAAATGAAAAACTTCAATACCTTCTACAATTCTATCATCAATATCTTGGCCACTGCCATAGGATTCTGTCAAATACCTGTAAAACAAGATAAAAATATCAGTATCATTCATCTCATGTCAGGTTTCCTCAATTAAGCAGGGTCTAACATGGCTGTGCACAAATACTAACTAATTACTATAGGGAAAGCATTCTGATTTTACATTTCAAGTAGCTGTGCACTTTGAAATAAACTTTACTTTAAACTTTTAACTTTTCTTTTTTGTTAAAACAAAAATATTCTTGCACACTTCAATTTTTTTTACTACTCCAAGGCCTGCTAGAAATTTCTTTTCAACATGCATATGAAAATTACAGTTTAACAGAAATATAATCAATTACTGTATTATCTGTATTTATTTTATTAAACACATAAGGTTTCATGTCTATTTCCTGAATTTAAGACTGTTGCCATCCACACAGTTTCTGTACTCATAACTATCAGTGTTAATGAAAGTCCACATGGAGATGGTGAGGATAAGATATTACAGGTGTATAGTTAAGGCAAGATTAAATTTAGCAATTGAAGAAAGAATTAGAAAATAAAACCACAATGTACTTGCTCCAAAGTTCCAGTCTTTTTTTTAAATTTTGTTTTCCCTGATCACAGGGTATGCTTTCTGGAAATTAACAGGTGAATCTGGCACAAGTTAGAAACAGTTCTTGAAAATGGGGCCTTCCAAAAAACTTCAGAAGCGCTAAAAGAGCTGTACTAGTACCTTTTACTTTCTAATCACACAAGAGTAAAATCTTCTGGCTTTTAAAAGTCAGTTATGTTTTGTACATGGACTCTATGGTGGAGGGTGGTGGGGAGGAGCAACAGCAATGATATTTGCCTGTTGTGTAATGAGCTCTTCCTTGGCTGAGAAGTGGAAGAATAATCTCCTTTAAGAGCATCTCTGTGAGATATTCTTCCAGTGCCTGCTGTCTCTTTTTGTTACTCTTGTCAGGATGTCCCCTGCATGTAAAAAATCATTACCAGTACCTTGCAGTAATTCTTACAGCTATCTATGAAAGGCTGCACAGGGGCAGCGCAGAGCGGTATGAAGGACAGACAGGCAGTTGTGACAATTCTTCATGGGATGTGGAAAATAATACTACTACTGTAGAAAAATACTAGAAAATACATGGTGTTAGGGGAAAGAGAATTAAATATTTATAGAGGGAAACAAGTCCAAGGCGGGGCAAGGGAGCATATTTACATTGCCCGCACTGTGCTTCTCTGCATAATCAGGCCACCTGTGACATAGGTGTATTTTAATGGAGCAGTTCTTTCCAGTTACAGTGTTCCAGAGTGATAAAAAGCCATTAAAAGATAATGCAAATATCGAAGTAAGGCTGATATATATTAGCAATATGATTTCCATGTAGTTTCCATACACTTGATTTAGTATTGATCATACATGAACGCCAATAAATAAATAAATCCCACTATTCAGTCTCATTCAGTAAACTAAGGTAAAGTTTATTAAAGTTGATACTCAAGCAAACTAAAAAAAAAAAATATCTTAAGGGAGAACACAGAAATACAGATTTATGGCAAAACCAAGAGTGTCTTGCAAGATACAGTTAAAATGTCTAGTTACATTTTTTTATCAACCACAGTAGCAGATGTGCAATACTAAAATGACTGTATCATAAACCATAATAACTACATGATGTCACTACAATTGAGTTAAAGTTTCTGTGAGTATGTAGCTATTTCTGCACATTATCCCATCAGCATTTAAGTTTAAATCAATTTCTTGTAATAAAGTGCACGTAGAGGCTAATATATATCTTACTGAATTGTATCCTAAACCCACTGATTATCTTAGTTTGCTCTGCCTCTGTGCCAACCAAATGCACAAACACAAGAGATTCACATACTAACTTTGGTGCAAACATACAAACCTCAAAACAAATTTAGTGTTTTCTGTCTTGCCAGCTCCTGATTCTCCAGAGACTATGATGGATTGACTCATCTTAAGCACTTTCATGTCACGGAATGCTTTATCAGCTTAAAAAGAAGAATATGATTAACATGACAAAAATTAATACTCAGCAGAATTGCAAGGATAAAGTTAAGCTGCAAAATTTAAAATGTAACATCTTCAGGAATACTTAATCTTTACAATTTACACTTTATTAAATTCTGTTTCCCTTTAATTTATAGTACAGTTGTAATTCTTCCAAGACTGACATGTAAGAACTCAAAGTCTTAAAAACAAAGGCCTGCTCAACTATATCCAGAATAAAACAAAGAAAAAAAATCAACCACCTAGAACTAAATCTTTTTAATTAAATATATTTACAAAATAGTAATCAATGTTTACTTTATCTATTTTTAAAAAGGATACATTCAGTTGTACTTTGTAACAAGTAACATCTGAGGAAACTTGGGAAAAACACTCTCTTGCTATGCAAAAGCTACTAAAACCCCAGCTTATTATATTTTTGATTTCAAAATAAAATACAAAACAGTGAGAAGGCTTTTAACATGTCAAACTTTGATTGTACCTTCCAATTATTTTTTTATTGTCAAAAGTGACTGAAATCAGATTTAAGCCATAAGTAACATTTCAATGTACTTTCTGTCCGTAACACAATACAAAAGGAAACAATGTATGTTCTCTGGCGATGTAATATAAGGCAAAGAAAATTACTACACTGAAACACAGTGCAAATGATTATTAAACCTTTTTCACTTATAAAATTTGAATTTCTTTTTTTTTTTAGTTGTATTTTTAATGGTTGGAAATTATATTTAAACTGCTTAGACTTAAAACACTGGAAGTGCAAAATAATCCTAAGAGAGTTGTCACAGTTGCTTATTTCCGAGTTCTTCAAACTGCATTTCAAAGATTTGTAATTTTAGCCATTAGACGTTTCCTTTTATAATAGTTCAAAATTAATTACTGCTACAGGTGGCAATTTACAGATAACTCTGAAGTATTCCATGTTTGTTTTTTAAGACACAAATACAGGCTTAATACATACCAATTGCAAAAACATGTGGTGGCAATGTTCCCAGTGATCTACCCTGGTACTTTTTAATAGTATCTGAAGAATAAAACTTAGGTATATCAAAGTATGGATTCACTGCAATAAGAATGTTGGCTACATAGGTCTGTGAAGAAAACAATGAACAGCAAATTACTAGGCAGTACTCAAGCAAGTGGTTAACAGCAATTGTCCATTACTATTGCAGATGATAGCCTCCGTATTACAACTGCATTTATGATTCTCTCCTGCTAATGCAAATACAAGACAGGATATATTTTTTGAGTTCCTTTAATTATCTTCTCAGCATTTCTGTGAAACTATCCTGGGAAAATTTCCTAACCACCGAGCTGTGGAGTATGTCCTGAATCTGACCTTTCTCCCAATCTCCTTTTAAATGATTTCCTATTGTCTGCCTTACTGGATCAAGGACGGGACGCCAAAACCTCCTGCTCAAAAGTGAATAAACTAAGCCATGGATAGCATAACACACTGTCCTCCAGTGAGCAGGATAGCTTTTCAGTGTCTAATGGAAGCAACTCAGCAGGAAGGACTGACAGGATCCTGCCTGGAAATGCATTCAAGCCAGGCAATAAAAGCATTCAGCCAAGAGAAAATTAGTTATAGCTGCTTCCACAGAGAGAAATACAGAATGCAAATATTCTCTCACAGAGGAGGAATTTGAGAAGAATCACAGACAAAGGCTACTTTTACCTTTCCATGGGACAAGGAAAACTGAAGAGAGGGGTATTTTTTTTAATGTTTCTGAAAGAAACTCACAGCTTGCTTATAATTGCCAGGTTACATACAGGGAAGAAGAGGGGTCGGAATCAAATTAAAAATCAGATTTGCAGGAAAAGATCTGAAGAAAATGAGGTAAAATGACCTTCAGCTTGAGTAACTTATTTGCTTTTCTGTTACTGAGAATGTCCCTAGAAAACTGAAATTTGGACACTATTGTGTGATACCTTAATAGAAGGCAAGATCACACAATATATGACGTTTCTTAGATAGTTCTAGTTTCAAGACTTATTTCACCAAAGGAAAACTTTTCTTTAAGAGTTGCAAGTACTGATATTAATTTTCCTTTTAATAATAAGATAAATATTGTTAACCAGGGTTTTTAAAAAGGCATAAAACTGCTTACAAGGGAAATGTAGCTAAATTAGAAACTGAGAAAAAAAAAGTGTTTTTCTTTTTCTTTCAGAAAATACACATATTCTGGAAAACATATTAGTAGTACTTGTTTACCTTGAAGAAAGGTTTTATGAACAAAAATACTATCCTACCCCATGATCAGTTCATATTCAGAATTTTACTTCCTTGGGGGGTTTTATTGTTTGGTTGGGTTTCTTTAAGGATTATTTTTCCAGAGCAGCATTCAAATGGCCATTTTTATTTATTTATTTTAAAGCCGGTGCTTGATCTTGAGCCATAAAAAATTTAAAGCTATGTAAATTAACTGCAACAGAAGAAACAATTATACTTTCTTTTTACATTTATCTAATAGGGTTTAGTTAAATCAATTTTACAATATATGCTAGAAGAAAAGTTGATTATTTTAACACAAACACTTAAAAATATGTAGAACTGTTTTGTATTATCCCTAGCCAGGTTTCTATCAGGAAAAAAAAATAAGAAAGAAAGAAAACTCTTATCTTCTGCTTCACAGCTGTCAGTGTCTGGGCAGATGGCAAGGACAAAATGTAATTTAGTCAGAATTCATTAAGTACAATTAGGCAACTTGATAGCAATATAAAAGATTAAGATGGACATCTGAGCTAGGAGGTGTCAAAGACAGCACCTGTTTGCTTCGTTCAAAAATAATGAAGAAAGAAAATCATCTTTGTTCACAGTAAATTAAGTTACCTGTAGGAATATTTGTGATACAAAGCTGTGCTATGGTTGCACACGAACAATCATGTAGAGAAAAACCTTTTGCTCTGCCTGCTAAAAATCAGATGGGTTCTGATCTAAAAGTATAATGTAAGGGAAAAAAAAGGCCAAAAAAAGGCGTACAACCTCGACCTTTCCATGTTAGCAGTTCTGTTATAGGAAAAAAACCAGGAGTGGAAACACTTGGTGAATTTTTGAAAGGACATCTCTATTAGACTGGTTGCCATGGCACACAATACTTACGTAAATTCTGTCCTTACTGTACCGAACTTTGATATTGTGAAGGAGAGTGGCTTCATTTAAATACATCAGGGAACCTGCAAGCAAAAAACAATCACATTACCATTAAGAGCTCAGGACTACCTTTAAGTACAGACAAAACACTACATCTTGAATTAAGAAGAATTTTCCTCCCCTCTCTTTGTTTACAGTTTAATCCTATCATTCCTTTACACTGTCTTGAGGCAGGAGTACTGACTCAAGATACATTTTAAAAACCACAGACCTGCTTTAACTGTACAGTTGGAGTTACAGAAAGCTGCTGAACAAAGAGTCGGACTGCAGGAGCCTCAAATACAGGCTCTGCTGAATGTAAGCTCCTTTAACCAGCCTGTCAGGCAAACACAGTGCATCTGCCTTCACACCAGCTTCTAAGCACAGAACCTGGTGCCTACCAAAATCCCTACCAATGACTGTTTCCTTCCTTCCAGCTCCCCTCTCCAATCTCAGCCACTGTGTTCCCAGGGTAATGCCACCCAACTGACATTTGGAGTAACAGCTGGCTCCTGGTGATTTTGATTTGATGAATATAAACATCTAATCTGGATCTGGAGGCCGCAACAGCAGCATCACAACACCAGGCACTAACCCAGCCTTCCCTGCTTCAATTCTGAATTTTGTGAGTACTAGGCTTCGTCAAAGAACCTGTTAGGGGAAAAAAACCTGCTAACACACCTGTTACATAGCTGTATTTTTCTCCTTTGTTCTTCAGCATAAAACACCTGACCCTGAGATTAGCACAGTTGGTTAGAACATGATGCTACTAAGATCAATGTTGTGGGTTGATCTCTGTATGGGCTATTATTCATTTAAGAGCTGGACTCAGTCATCATTGTGGGTCCTTTCCAGATCAGAACATTCTGTGATTCTGTAACTGCTGAAATGTTACAAGATGGTGGCACTCACAGAAAGCTTCAGACTGGATAGGTTCACATTCTGGCAAAATTGATCCTTCTTTTCTATTATAAACCATTGAAAAGTGTCAGCAGCCTTAATCCAGAAGTAATTTCCAGTTCCCACTGTGACACTGTTAAAAATATTTAAACCAAATGAAGGCACTCATTATACAGCCTCCATTTTCAAATATGCTCAATTCTTTTTATCTCACTGCTTAAAATCAAATGTACAACATTGTTTTGTCTAGTGACAACTGACAGACTGCCACGCTGATTAACCTTACAGTAATACAGTATAAAAATTTGTATACATCCAACTACTGTGGAAGGAGTAAGTATTGTACCACTAATGTCTTTCCTTTTTAAGGAAAGACTGGACATGGCACTTAATGCCATGGTCTAGTTGACACAGTGGTGTTAGGTCAGAGGTTGGACTCAGTGATCTCAGAGGTCTATTCCAACCTAATTGGTTCTGTGATTCTGTAATAGTAACTTCTACCTTGCACCTCACACAACGGTCACATACACGCTTCTCACCTATAATGACCAACAGAGTTGTTTTATGTTGAACTGACACCCTTTCTCAAGGGCTGCAGCAGCAAAAAAGTATTCTAACCTATTTACACAAATGTGCAAAAAGGGCTGCCAGTTTGCATGACCTAGAGTCAACCTGCTCAGTCACTTTTCCCTGCAAGCATACCTGAAGTTCAGTAAGCAGCTCTTAACACCTCTTTCAATACTCCTCCTGCTAACCGAAATATACTGGCAAAGGAAAATGGGAGTTTCTCAAAAACATCTGTGTTTTGTTTTCCATCTTTTACCCTTCCTCCTGCAGTGGACTGAGGAGTGGCTGTGGTTCTGTCCCCTACTTACATGCACTAACTGGCCGGAAGCAAAGTCAGATTCAGCAGCCAACTGCAGCCTCCTTTTGGCTAGCACAGCTCTTCTGAATAACAGCCCTTCCCTCCATTACATGGCTAACTACAGCTTTGTTTCAAATATCTGCAACCAGTCACACTTCTCAAAGGCCCTTGTAGCTTCTGGCTTGTTCAGAAGAAACCACCTTCCTCCACAAAAGCCCTTGCACTCATATTCCTGTGTCGGCAGAGGCACACAAGGCAAGCTTTAGCGTTACCCTGGGTAAACTCTCTTTTAGGATTCTAACAGCCTTGAAATCATGGCTGTGCACAATTCCTTCATGAAACAGCAGGCTGGCCTCCATCACCACAGTTCCTCCTCTGCCACCACAGCAGACACACGTTCCCCACAACCCCACAGTCAGCAGCAACCGAGCACAGACACCCGCGCTGCACAGCAGGACTCATCCTGCCCTCCCCCCGCATTCTCAGTTCACATGGCTGAGAAAATGGCACTGGCACCACAAACTGCAGGTCTGCCTTCACCTCTTTTTTTGGGGTCATCCCAAGAGAAAGAGACATTAAAAGGAAATGGGCCAGAAACAGAAACTGCTGCTTGCTCTCATGAAAGCTGAAGTCCCCTTCTGCCCCTGTATGTGCCCGGGAGGGGACAGCGTGGTAAAAAATTAGCAAACTTGAAGTCATTTGGATTCTCAGTACTGAGATGAGAAACTATTACACAGTAATTGTCTGTCACCACCCTTGACCGTATCTTTGTAGGAACCTCTCAGAGTCTGCAGTCCTTTAAAGTAAGCAGTTAATCAACTTTTTATTAGGTTGCTTATCTAAAAAGCAAAAGACCCCAGATTTCGTTGTGTCCCCAGTGCTCTCATTGCAATTACAGCAGCTATACCTGCAGATTCAATGTGCAATGGGAGCTTGCTCCCCAAGGGAACGTCACCCCCTCAAGACATGCAAACTAAGGCTTATGTCAGCAAATTCAAAATACATCTTCTTTAGAATAAATCCTTTAGAAGAGGCATCCATATCCAAAGGCAGGGGAAGTCACTGGAGTGAGAGAATTCTGAATATTCATATGGCTCATGTCTAAGTATAACCAGTATGTGTATTTAGTTGTCCATATATTTACTTACACTCATACAAAGTTCACATAAATGAAGTGAGGCACTAAAAACTAGGAAATAAAAATGCCAAATGTACACACAGTGGCTATCCTGCACATACCACAAAGTAGGGTTTCTACTGGAAATGATTTTACAAAGTAATTGGAAGACACTGCATCTGTAGAACTGGGGGCTTTTTAACAGTCTTATCCAATGCCCTGTCCTTATACCCACTTTTCAGGATTTTTTGGAACAGTGTTATAAGCACTCAGTATAGTATTTTGTCTTAAAAAATCAATGATACCAAACACAAATGCTCTCTGACAGAGAAGGAAGTTGAATATGGGATTCACACACTCTGCAAATGAACCACAGCTTGTGAGCAGCAAGATAGAATATGTTAGGAAAGTTAAAATAATGTTTAATACAGCAAGGATTATTGAACAAAGTATTTTTAAGTTTTATCTTCTCAAGAAGCCAAAGAAGATATTTTCTCTAACTAAATTAGTTGAATAGTATTTTGTTGAAATCTTAAATTATTTCCCTAATCTCATTCCAGATTTCAATTCCCTGACTAGGACACAGGAGGTGTCAGGACATCTCAGTAAAATCATTGGGACAGATTCACAGACTAAGTGCATTTCCCTAACAATCACCATGTAAAGAAAATACAGATAACAGCTTTGAAAAGTTTGAGCCCACATCCTTTTTGCAAAAATATAAGCAGCTGGAAGCACAGCTACCAGCTTGGTTCTAACAACACTGTGCCATCTAAGTTAGATTGTAAGACTCAGATCTCATCTTTTTGTCTCTTATGGAGAAGCTGTAACAGCTGCATTTCCTGTCATGAGATGTAAATACTAAACCCTATTCCAGGACAGGAACTGAGGTTACATCACCTAGACCAGACCCCTAGCCTCTATTTTAAACTAAGAACAATAGAAGATATTTTTGCCCACTATTTACAAAGTCTTCAGTATTTTCACCAAGCAGTAAACACTATAAGAAGTTTTAAAATACTTGCCTTCATCCGTATTCAAGACAGGAGAGACTTTGTGATCTGCTCCTAGAGCGCAGCAACAGCAAAATATTCAACAGTTGTCTAAAAGCTGATCACAGCACTCACTCAGTTTTCTGAGTATTCTCTCCCCTCTCCTCAGATTTGACAACTGTTTCCATCCACCTAACTATAAAATATTTAACAAAATAAAAGCCCTGCAGATCAACACTGACATTTATTACACAAGCTCACCTCCAAACTCCTTCTCCACCAGCACTCCTGCATCCAATTCAAGTCTATCCATTTTCAGTGGTCCTGAGAGGTCCAGATTCCCATCCCCAGTTTTGAGAAGGTAATCTTAAACTTGTTTTCCATTACCTCTACTTCCACAGGAATGCTATCTGAGAAATTCCTTAAATGCAGGAAAATGCTACACAAATACAGGTGTTGATAGACACAGAGTCTTTGGCCCCACTATAAAAAGTACAGTTACACCCACAGTGCTGAATGGAGTATTTCTGAAATCAAGCAACAGTTCTATATGGGAATTATGTAACTATCCCTTCCTCTAAAGTATTCAAATGAAAACTAAAACCCACAATAAATTATATTTTGAATGGACTTCCTTTAAGAATTTTAAAGGACTAGCAAAGGTCATACATAAATTCGAACAAAGACGACAAGGAAGAAACAGAAAGCATGTAAGGAAACAATATTCATTTCATTGCAGATATTTTTTTCAAATGCATAATTTATTTTTAAATTCATAACTTACAATTATCTTCCACATCCTTTTTGCTATCCTCCTCTGCAGGAAACACTTGATTGATAGCAGCCTGGAAAGTCTGTTAGATAAGAGACATTAACATTGTCAGAGTCCCATAAAATAGAAATATAGTTCAAAGACATCTCATGCAATCATACAAGTGAGTGCACTGTAATTGTGCTTGATTTCAAATGAAGTCACCAGAAGTCACCTTTATACTTCAGAACTGGAAATTTTACTGAGTTACTAGATGCAGACAAAAAGCTGCTGCATTTATATTACTACACTACATTATAAAAATGAATTCACTGTAATATATATTTTAGTGCAATAATATTTGATTCTCAGGTCAAAAATTGCATGTCATGCTGTGCAATACAAAAAATAAGACTAAGAAAAGTACTGAAAAGATAACAGCATTATAAATGACACACGATTTCCTTGGTTTTGCAAAGAAGAAAGAATAAAAAGCAAATCATTAGTTCAGTCAAAGGACTGTGCTGTCATTATGATATGCTGTTTTAAAATATTCCTACTCAAAATATTAATGTTCAATACATAACATCCTCTGCATCACCAAATACTGTAGCTTTGGTTTTTGTTTATTGGGTTTTTTCTCTTCAATAAATCAATACTAAAATAAAACAAGACCTTCCTTCAGCCCTTGTATTCCAGTTATACAAAACGACCATTTATCAAGTGTTACCATCCAACTGGAAAAATTCATAACAAAAGCAACTTTGTTTCTTTTTTCATCTCCAGAAATCACAATTTACATTGCTGTAAAAAAGGAAGGAAAAACATCCAAGCACACATGCATTACAGCCTCTGCACAAAAATACCTATTGCACAAAGGAGATTTTTAATTATATTTTTTTGTTTACTGTAGTAACAGCTCGTTTGAGCCAGCAATGAATGAACAAAACCCCTGTTGTACCAATTAAACACGACAGCCACCATGCCACTGCAGGCACAGGCTCCTTTTCCCCAGGGAAATGGAGACAAGAAGTCTAGTCTAATATTTGAAAAGGCAACCAACTGGATCTAAAGAATGAACTTAATAAACAAGTATGTTTGCTTGTTTAACATTGTACTCAGCAAGGTAGTCCCATGAGAAACATCTCACAGGAAAATTTAGAAGACAGCAACTTGTTTCGTATTTGCTTGAGCACAACAGCATGAGAGGTCCTGGGGCTTACACCACCATTAACAGTCACAAATTCCAACTCTCTTTGAAGTGGGAAGGGTTAGAAATGTCTCAGAGCAGAACAAATTGCTGCCAGACGGAAAACATTAAATCTACAATATCCCTTCCCTACCACGTTATCATAATGTATGCAATTTGTAGCCATAATAAAATATATTTTGTCATCCCCTTATCAGGATCTAATGCAGAAAAATATGCACAAGATGTTTTCCTAAGGGAAACAAAGCTGCTCCATGATGTTGGAACATCTGAACATCCATCACACCAACTTCCTACGAAATATCCTTTATCAGAGTTTGTGAGGGCCATGGAAGCCTTCAACATCTTTACTTACCTCAGAAAGATGCCTGCTGCTATTCAGAATTTAGGCAGGGCAGAGATTCACCACACCCTTTCCTCCCTCTCACAGTACTACTGTAACTACATATTATTATCATCATAATTTTCTCTACAAGTTTGTCAACAGTAATGGTAAATCTTGTTTGGTAAAGATTTATTTGAATACAGACGTTCCTCACATGATCAGTTCCCTGTGCATGAAACAGTGGGAAAGTTTAAAAACAATATGACCTGCCTCATGAAAATGTAACTTTACTTCTTGTTCTTGTCTGCTGATGTGTAAACCCATTAGCCACTAACAAATACAGGAAAGAATGAACACAATTCCCAGCCATTCTGTGAGACTCTTCATAAACTTCTGATATTTGAGCATTTCTGGAGCTCAAGTCACCCATGCTAGAATTATCCCAGAAGAGGAAGGGCTTTTTCAATGTCCTCACCACTCAGCCCTCTGATTCAAGATAAATTTAAAGGGGAAAAAAAATAAAAAAAGAGAATTTGGAGAATTCATACTGTATCATCTATCTGAAAGCTAATGTTTTTCTGTTGGATTTTTTTAGATAAGAACATAGATAATAGTTTCAACTATGTCAACAAAAAAAAATTCCCAGCTCTATGTCACAGTTGGAATACTGCTGTATGTAAAGTAAGGTAGTTGTTACATAGGTAAGCATGATAACTAGATTTGCAGAGCTCTGAGTATTAAAATTGACTATTTTAAACAGAAAATGAGCAAGATATCCTAGATCTATCAATAAGAAAATATCCAAAGAAATTCTTCACTATACTGTCCCATTTTTAATTTTCTTTATACAATTATTTTAAGGAAAAAACCCTTCAGATAGCTGAGGGAAGACTTTTGCCTTAATCATAGCTTAGGACAAGTTTGTTCTAAGAAGGTGGAGAGTATTAATCTTATGAGACAATAGTCTTAGGAAGCAAAACAATGTTTAGGGAATTCTGATGGTTTGTGGGGTTTCTTTGTCTTTGTAATGCAGCAACCCTTGAAATCCAGTGGCGATCTTAACTATTCTCCCAGAAACTAGATGAGTGAAAAAAGATATCTTTCCATTCAAGTAGGATCTTCTTTCTACTGTGTAATCCAATACATGTAACCATGCCTTTCTTTATACCTTCCAGATAGACAGGAGGCATCTCTACTCTTAGCTGTATTTCACAAACCTACACCAGAACAAACTGTGTGTAAGACAGACAAGAGCATGTCTCACTTGCGAAAGCAAGTTGCGTTCACTGTTAAAAAAAACCAACCAAAAAAAAAAAAAATAAAAAAAAAAAAAACACCACCTTAGCTTGAAGCATTGAACTTTGAACATTCTGATCTTACTTTCAAAGTACATTTATTCCTTTATACCTAGCTGGGAAAAATACCTTTCTGGTTATTCACAGCATACCAGAGCAGGTGGCCCATAAAGCCTTCCATGACCCTTCAGAGGGGGCACGGAGCCATAAGATGTCTCTCAGTCGATGGCAGGAGGAGTGTCAGCGAGTGCCTGCAGCACCTCACACCTTCCCAGTGACTGCCAGAAACTCATGACTGCTGATACTCTAAGAGAGTCGAGTCACTCCTCACTGCCCCGTGGTGCCCAGAACGGCATCTGAGGGTGAAAGCCCTTCCAGTGAATCTCTTCCTAATCACTTTATTTGCATTTGCTATCTCCAGGAAAAGAGTAAATTCCCCATTTGGCAATTTCACTGCCATCTGCCTTCTCCTTGCTTTAGCCTCAAAGAGCAAAAATATATATGCAACAGGATCCAAGACTGCAAATCCCAGTATAATCAGAAAAGAACACTTTAAGGACAAATGCAAGTGCAATACTAGTTAAGTTTAACAGCTGGTTCCCTCTCTACCTGCCTCCTTCCTTGTACCACCAGCATGTGACTGCTGGTGGGCCATGGGCCAGGACTGCCAGCTCTGGTACCACCAATCAAGTTTGGAGCCTAGGACTCCAGCTCTAGGTGTGACCATGCTCATTAGCAAAGCACTCTCCAGTTTCTCTGGCTTTTTTTCCAGTCCTGGCATTTATAAACCTTGCAAGCCAATGATGTAGGTTTTGGGAAGAGGTTCCCATCACGTAACACATGCATCCTCTGTTCAAGTAAAACGCTCCTGCTGTTCACAGTACTGTTCTTGGTGCAGGGCAGGCTGGGTGACTCAGATCCCCACCTCCCTCAGACACACAGCGTGCACAGAACTGTAAACACTTGCGGATGGGCTGTGGTGCCCAGAACTGCCACTGCCGGGGTTTAAGTGGTTTGGTGTGCTGGACATGCACAGCCTGGACTGAGTAACTTGGTTTCATAATGTGAAGCAACCTGCCACCACAATGGCCTCAGCTTCTCTGCCCCACTTCCCCTGCTTGCTGCCATCCTGAAAACTTTCCACTTCTTCAAGGTGGACCTGTTCTCTGACCTGGTTTGGGGTGTCACGCACAGCTCAGCAGGCGGAGCTGGGAGGGTGCCACTCTGCAGTGCCAGAGCTGGCTACGGATGGGGATGGCAGGGAGGGAGGGGTTTAAGACATGGTGAAACTGCTGCCTTGCAGCATATCCTGCAGTTATTGACAACAGTGTCATAAAAGGCAATAATCAAACACATGCATACACATTTCCTTTTCAGACTGTGACCTCTGGTAAGCTACCAGTGCTACAGAGAATATATATGACACAGTAATTACCCAGATTAAAAAATAATAATAAGTTACACTGCCCAGATGGGTTTACAAGATCAGGTTACTCCTCCTTGTAATTATCATGAGCAGCTCTGGAGGTGCTGGCTCACGCATTCTTGCTGAAGAGTGCTTCTGAACTACCATTTTAAGGAAACAAAATGATAATGAGTATTAATGCTGACTACTTCAAATGAATGCTCTAAGTGCACAAAGACACAGTCATCTCAAAAAGTCAAAAAGCAATAAAAATGTTGCTCTAAAAAGAAATCAATGACACCTTGAAAAGACTGAGAAGGTAAGCAAGAAAACTTTTTACTCCACCTTTATTAATATACGGTTTATTAATTAAGTTTGATAGTTAAAAATATAGGACCGTAATCTCTACAGCATTTAGACTGTGAAGTGTTTGTTCCCTTACATGAATGAACATTAGGCTCTTAATTGATCTGCTTAATTCAAAACAGCCAGCAGCAGAATAACAAACTCCCCAGACAAAAGAGATTTTTCCTTTTTTTTGGTTGAGAAAAACATGAAACAAATTATTTGTATTTTAGGATCATTTTTTGTTGTTTTGTTGGTTTTTTTAAATTATATATGATCCCTGAAAGGAGCACATGTTAGAAATAAATAGTGACTCAGAAATATCCTTATTCTTATTATTGTTTCTGTTTCAGTGAAAAGGCTTTTGCTCTTCATGACATCAGAACCATTGGGGAATATGAACAGAAAGAGCAGTAGGGGTGAAATTTAAGTCATTTTAATATTAAACATAGATTTGGAAGTCTGAACAATCTTGCTCCTCCTCAAACTGACACTACTACTAAATGTACAGACTTTATCTCTCTCACTCAAAAATCAGATGTTACACTTGCGTTGTATTTTTAAGGAAGGAAAAATCAACTTCTTCTCCAAGATGCATAAAAAAGAAAGCCTATAAACATTCCCCCAAAAGGAAGGACTGCTACATAACCTTTTGACCTGTGACAAGGCATTCTCTCCTACTGCTGACATAAAAAAAAAAGTTACAGAAAACATTGTTGTCTTTTCACATCCTTGAAGTTAAAGAAAAAACAAAATTATTAGAAAGGGCACAAAAAAATGTATTCAAAAAGACTGAATCACAACTTTTAAGGCAGTGCTCATCTTATTCTAGCTAGTACAACCCAGGAATCTGACCCTTTGAATTAAGATAATTGATAGCTGCAAGGTGCTCCCTGTGAAAACTGACATTTAGTTACAACATACTGAGTCTGAAAGATGTCATGATAAATCAAGCCATTGGAACACACTAATTAGGATGAATTAGGTCATCATTTTAAAAGTTACATTTATTTTGACTTTAATTTGATGTAGCAATTCCACAGGATCTTTGTTTTACATCATATTACTTCTCAAGGTACTTGAGTTAAGAGGATCCATCTCTCAGTCTTCATCAGTCTAATGGTATCTAATCTTAGCCAGGGCCCAGCACATCCCCTGTAGGACCCTTCCTGTGCATGTAAGGAAAAAGAGAAGCTAATCTCAACAGCAGGCTCTTAATCAGTGCCTAATTGAGAAAAATAAAGCATACAGTACTGAATCAAATGGCTGCAGAGATTCAAACCTCATCTCTTTCATGAGTACGTACTCAAGGCACACACAGATAACTAATGAAGCACAAACTTCTCGTCAGTGTGGGGGGTGGGTCCAGTGCAGTACAAGCTAAAGCTGAACAAACACCCTTAGCCAAACTTAGAACACAAAACTGATTTTACACACCTTCAGGCTGTGTGCAGTTGAACATAGTGGCAAAGACCTGGCCTACAGGTAGGGTGGTTTCCTGTATGTTTTTTCTCTTTTCCTGTGTTTGTGAGACACTTACCTTGCCTTTCTGATTCAAAGGCTCAATAGTTAAGTTGTCAGGGCCAATGTCCACAATCATCCCCATCTGAAACCCATCAGTTGGGTGTGGAGCCCAGACGGGCTTCCCATCTTCCATTGTGGGATCTGTCCAGTATTTCCTATAAGAAAAAGTAAAACTAAAATTAATCAAAACACTTGGTATAAATTGAATAAATCATCAGGATTTACTACACAGACTTCAGTTTATTATGTTTATTTCTATTATTCAGCATGAAAGGAGAGAGCTGCTGCAGTCTGGAGCCAGGCTTTCTCCAATTTGCAGTGCTTCACCTACAGAGGACAGCCCTTGGACTTCTGCATGGAGAAGACTGAAGACCAGAACCACTTTTTGTAGGATCCACACACTGCTCCCTGAAGCTCTTTATCCAGCTTACCTAACTTGTGACCCAAGAAGGGAGTCTATCTCATGATCAAATAAGAAGTGCAAGATAGATTCAAAGCCAAGACTATGCTAGGAGTGTGTATATACACATGTATGGATACCCATGTAGAGACACACACATATATATGTATGTGCATGCAGTGGGTCATATGCCTAATGGATACTTGTCTGTACTTGAGCTGGTGTACAAATATTTGTATTTTTGCAACAGCACGTGTTGAGGCATGTGAGCAGAAATCCAGTCTCCTGGCATTTGAGACAAATGACTGTGTTCACTCTTTTTGTGTGGCTGAGCATATGGGTTTCAAATAACCCACAAATATATTTGGTCTCAATTGATTTATCATCCTGTAAGTCTTTTAAAAACTGACCCTCCTGATATGGTAACATTACAGGTCTTCCTCTTAAGGAACTTTATTTTCTATTAAAAAATGACATGAAAACTGTTTTGAAATTATTTGATCTGCAAGTGGAAAAGATGCAAAGGCCAAGATATTCAAACATTATGCTCTCAAGTTATGCAGCTAAATAAGCTCCAAGTTAAAAGGGAGTATTTGATTGCACGCAATACTCATTGAGCTAACCAGGAAAATTGCCAAGGCTGGCACACTTTGAATGGCTAATGGTGCCATTTTAAATATGCTGAATTGGTCCCTTTTTTGTTGTTGTTGGTTTGGTTTTGGTTTCTTTTAAACCTACTTTATAGTCCTTACCCTAATAAGAATAGAGTCCACTCAGCTTAAAAGGCTCACTTCTCCTGGCTGTTCCTTACTCCCCTCCAAAACTCATTCACATACTAAACTGACATGTTTTAGTGATTCCAAAATTTGTAAAAAGTAATCTCATACCACCAAGGTGTAACTTGCCTCTCTCAGCATGAAAGAAATAAGCCTGCCAAGCAGCAAAGAAAATACTGGCAACAAACTCCAGAAGTCAAGGGAAAGCTCAGGAAAGTGTCCTGCATTTTTCTTTTCCCACAGCTGAAGGAAAAAGAAGATTCAAAATTTCTCACAAACAATGAAGGCTGCAGCTCTCTTTGCCATAAGCAAGGAAAGTAGCAAGGAAAAAGAGTGATAGGCCCACCAGAAAGCTGCACAACTAGGAGCAGAAAAGAACATTCTTGCCCCTCAGAGGATCTGTCAGCATATGCTGCACAGGAGCTGCTTTTTACTGCCTCCAAGGACGGGTTAGAAAAGTTTGAAGGGAAGGAAAACGCTGGCTGTGATCTCTTTGAGAATGCTGCTGGTCTCAGTTAACAGCAAGCTGTCTTATTCCTTGGCAACTGTAATGTGAAATTACAGGAATACTTGTGATTTACTTTTCCCCATGAACAGAACATAGTAACTTCTTTTAACTACACACAGAAAGTTATGTTCTAAAACCTCCAGTATCACATTTACTTCTATTTACTTCCAGCCTTTCACCACAACCCATGAACTCTACAAAACAGCATCTTCATCATGTGTTGCCATAGGATAAATCCTGTAAACAACATCTGTATTCATTCACATCTGGCTGTTGGTCATTTTTTCTTTATTTTATGATACTGAAAAAGGAATTTTTTTCCAGTCAGACCTGACCTCTAGATCCAACTGCCACTGTGGGCATAGTTGCTAAACAGCTGAGTTTATTTCTGGATATAACCAAGCCTTCATTTTTTCACAAACCTATCATTTGCTTTCAAAATGCTAGTTCAAAATAGTAGTTAAACGATATGTCACACAACCACTAAAAACAAGGCTGTCTTTTATACCCCAAGTAGCATGGTCAGGGCTCCGGACATAACCATGTTGCAACGAGAAACAAACTCTAAAATTACTGCCAAAATTTCAGCAAAAGTTAGAATCCAGCCTCCCCAGTTCACATCTAGATGCTTCTGCTTTGTTCACTCTTTGCATTCTTACATATTCTTAAGGCAACTTTATACTTATTAATAAATTATGAACAGGGGAGTGTCACAAGTTGAAAAAATCCTCTTGAAGGACAGAGCAGTGATTTAATTCAGCCACCACCAGGAAATGCAAGTTTAAGAAAAGTACCTGAGGCTTTGCAAGCATCTAAGATGCCGCTGGATGAAAGCAATCTAAATACAAGTGAGTCAGTTATTAATGGGACAATTAATTTTAATAATACAGTCTTCTGGCTGAGTAGTGACATAAAACCAGTTAAAACATTCTGGGTTTAGCACCACTCCATCTCTGTCAGCTGAGACTCTGTCAGAGAGCACACTGAAACTGGATATCAAAACCTACCAGGTATTACCTGCTCTATTATTTACACCCCCATCTGATGTATTGTGCCCTTGCCTTGAGACAGATGCATGAAGTCTATTCCTCAACAAGCTCTTGAATAGCCAGCTTACAGACCAGCATTTTACAGTGAACAGAAACTAGCAGTGGGAACAAACTTTCTTTCCCCAATATGCATCCATCTAAATCCAATCTACATGCAGTCCACCACACTGCTAAAAGAGCACACCGTTTCTGAAAACAATGAAAGCAAAGAGACTCATGCCCAGGCTAAAAGCTCTAAGGCAACAAATTTGATAGCAACGCCACTGAACACAAGGAGTAACCTGAATGATGCTTCCAAAAAAGGAGATGAAAGAAGTTATCGTCCATGTTTGTATTTGTATATATGCACTCAACATATATTAATTGATTTTAAATTGCTGGATCATTTTGGTCTCTACAATTAAGACATCTCCAAAATTAAGAAGAGAATTTGCAAAGGTTATGCTTAGAAGTGGGAAGCCAGCTGCCCTTTTCTCTTTCTACATAGAAAGACCTCAGGAATCTAGTATTGGAGTTTTTCTCTCTGTTGAGCATGAGAGGGATAGTAATAAAATAAGCCCTTGCCTGAAGCTGGTAAACTTAATAGCTGTTCCTTCAAATGTCAGATTTTATTTCTTCATAATTGGTACAGACTAATAGACCTTGCCTTAATTATCAGCAAGAGTACTTAACACATTCAGCACTGGCTAAACACTAGAACTAGTGTTCAAACAACTTGCAAGACAAATCACTGCTCAGATTCTAAAAGAAACACCCACCAACATTTCTGTAACTTTTTTTCTGCATTATTATTCACCCTTTTGGAGAAAATTTTTTGAGGGAAAAAAAATCATTAAACAATCTACATAACACTGAGTATAGGAAACAACTAAGAATTTCTCAGTTGGAAGTTGATACACTATCCTCCCACTTAAGTTCACCTAAGTAATACTGATTTTAAAAGAATGTAATACAACTACATTTGGGTGTTATAGACTATTCAAAAGGAAATCAAACACTACCATCTGGTGAAAGAATTCTATAAAGGCAAAATATACTAATGTAATTTTAAACCTGTTGCCAGAGCCCAGAGGCAGGCATTTGCATGATCTGATCCTACTTTCTATCCTTTGAACAGTCTGCTATACCAAGGCACTGTACTGATTGCTCAATTAACTAATTAAAACAAATGAAAAATTAGACTTCATTAAACAACCAACAGTAACTCACTAAAACGGCCAAGTCCAAGGAGAATAAACTAATGAGAATAGTATAGAAGTAAATTATCACTGTAAAACGCACAATTTTTTTATATGAAAGCCACCTTGCACTTGTGTGTTTAAGAGTTCTCAAAATTCTACTAATTACAGCAGGAACCTGAGAATGGTCTGGGAAAGGTCCTATAAACCTACAGAAGAGACTAGATAGCAAAAAACATTCATACATACTGTCAGACAAATTACTTTTGCAACCCTAGTTTACTGCTCAACTAAAACTTCTCCAAATCAAAACTCAAGGTAGCATGCAGCACTCTACTGCAGGTGACACGGTATTTCAGATGAACTGCAGATAGAGATTTATTTTTATTTGAGCTAATTACAACACAGTTATAGCTGCATTGTTTAACTGAGTATTAAACCGAAACAATTTTTATTATTTACTTTTCCAGTGCACTACAAAACTCTGCCTTAACACATTCTCGTTTATCCATGTCACATGGCAGCTTCTTCACACCTAAAAAAAAATCAGCAAAATAACTCTGTCAAGCAGGGACTTCCGCCAAACTGGAAAAGAAGAAATAGACTGGAATATAATACAGCACAGAAGTACCTTCAAAACCAACTTGCTTTGAAAATCTTAAGCCCAACTTGTTAATTGTCCCCACCTTTTGTAGATGTATGCAATGTAAAACAAAAAGTAATCATTCAACATCTGAGAATTACTAGATAAAAATTTATTTTAAAGCTACTTGCTCTGATTGCTTGGGACAACTTGAGCACAACAGCAGATGAAATTATTCTCATGCATGCTCATTTTCTTGTGCATTTGCATGTATCAGCATTTTTTCAATACTGAGCAGCCAGAAACTGATTTCTGTAGTATTTCCAGATGAACCACTCTTTTGTATTTGTATTCACTTGTATTTAACATTCACATAGGAAATACCTTCTCTGCTGTTGTGTTTACTATTCAATAAGAAAAGACAAGACAGTCCCTCATGCTTTAAGGGACTACATTAAACATGGCAATTCTCAATCAGTAAAGCACAACTGCAATATTCTGTTTGATTTCTGAAAACACTTTTGCCTGGAACATCCGTGCTTCTGGAAGAAAAAATTTTAAGGAGCAGAAGAAGGGGTGTGGTAGGGACAGGATAAGCCAAAGACCTGTACAGCTTCCTCTAAACCTACTGACCCTCCTGTGTGTAAACTGCTGCTTGAGCCATTTCACCCCAGCTACCCTCCTGGCTTTGCTCCCTGCTCTGCCTCTTCCCCTCCTGACCACCTTGAGAAGTACTGATGCAGGGCAGGAGATGGTCTGAGTAAGAATGTGTACCTTGAAAAAAAAAACACCCATACTACTTTATCTGCAACTATTTAAATGGCTATTGCATCAAAATGAGCTGTTAAAAAGAACAAATTCAATTAATGGTAGGAAATTTCCCAAACAGCAACTGAATGTTTCGTGTGTGTCACCATCCTGAAAATGAGGTGATACAGGCATTGCTCAAGAATCCTCACTTTTGAAATATATGCTTTTTCAAATGCATCATATTGAATCAATCAGCACTTTTGTACATCTATGCACTTTTCATATAACAAAAATGTAGCCCATTAAAAAAGCACTTATTGTAGGAAGCTTATCCAAAATAATCTGTACATCAACTGAACAGATTTCTGTAGGACCAAGTGTCTTTCAGGTGTTGCTTACTAAGTGCAAAATTCTCAGTATTGCTCAAGAAATAAAAATAAATCTCACATGGACAAGGAAATCTGTCATTGGAGGTTACAGTTAAGCTTCAAGAAATCCAGAGGAAGGAGATTTTAGGCAATTTTGACAAACATACCAACTCTGCAGGTATGGCAGAGGAAATGAGTTCACAACAGAGGCCTTACACAGTAAAAGATCACTTGTGGCACACCAGCAGAGGAGGAACAGCAAGCATTCTCATGAACTGTACTACGTGAGAAGATGACAAGGAGGGGGGAAGATGGAAGACTGAATGAGACTTAGCAAAGGAAGACAGCAACATATATGCCATGTTAACTAGCAAATATTTGTCCAGTCCAACTACTGTTATACAGGACCGAGATGAACTTTGTACAGCTTGTAAAATTCCAGCCACAGAGTTGTGTTGTCTTTTGACTATGACACTGAGAAATCATAACTCAATTTGTGTTAGAATCAGCAAGGTCTGATGATTTCCTCTGTGATTCCTGCTCTTCTGCCGGATTTTTAGGCCACTATTCTCTCAAGAACATTAATCTGATTTTAGTTCCTACTAAGAAAATAGAGAGGTCTTTGTCCCAATTCTTGTTCATTAAAATAACCTCAGTGGAGCTTCCTGACAAACCAACAATTAAGTATAGCCAAGGGGATCTGCATAAGCATTTTCAACCAAGAGCAATGCCTACTCCAGTAATAGCAACAAGCAGAAAGAGGAAAAGTAGCAAAACACAATGTCAAATTTGAGCAGCAAAGTTAAAATTAAAGAAAAACCTCCTTAGTTATGGTCTGGACACTACTTCAGAAGCATTACAAAAGAGAAATGAGGACTAGAAAAAACAGAAGAAAACTAAAAAGGCTGTAAAAGCACTTTTAAAAGAGGTTGTTCAACTTAACTCTTTCAGGCTTTGCAAGTCAGCCCTAGTAAAACCAGCAGGCAGCGAGAGGGAAAGAAGACATATCAAGGCAGAAGTCACCAAACAAAGACATCAAAGCAAAATCAAAAGTATCTTAAGCCATCTCACAATATACAAAGAACACACAGGATGCACTCCTGCAGATCTAGCTGGAGTAGTTCAAGCAGACAAGGAGAACTCTGGAGTTAACCATCCCTATATGGCAGCAGTCATGCTGTGTGACCACTGGCAGCAGTGCTCAAAGCACAATGCCTTAAATCATTCCGTAAGCAGCCTCAACAAGGTCAAGTAACTTCAAACCCCTTCAGCTAGCACTTTAACGGTGTATTTGTTTATATCCTCATGTCCCACTTTTTCCAAGTGTAAACATGAGAAAGAGCAAACACTTCTTGAAGTTTGAGGATGACTCTCTCTAAGCTAATGAAGTGTAAATTCTCCTCCGGTTATGTCATTTTTCAGCCTTCCCCACCCATTCATCTTCTACATCTCATACTCTCCTACTGTCAAATTAAGTGTGCCCTGTTTCCCCACCCAGTGTGTGCTGCTGCCAAGCTATTGTTCATCATCAGGTGACCTAATAGGACAACTGGTATGTGTATTCTCTTTTAAGCCTATGCACCCATCAGTCTCTCTTTGAGCCTCGTATACAGGTAGAACAAAAGCAATCAACTGGCCTAAGTTCTACCAAATACAAGGGACCTCACCTCCAGCACAAAAAGTAGAAAATCTAATCATGCAAATGAAAAACAAAACCCACTAAGAAAGTCCTTAATTTGATTCCGAAATACTTAAATGGAAATGGATCATTTTATCATAAATATTGCTTATTTATCATATAAATACCAATCTCTGGTCACTGGCTTCCACAATTTGAACTGCAGAAGCTGCCCATTATGATAAGCAATTAGGACACCAGATTTTTAATCCTCTGTAGACCACCATCAGTGCTGGCTAAAGCACATCTTGGTGTACCCAGCAAGGTCTTGAACCAGCATATATTGCATTTTATACCAGCTTTTGTGCGACTGATTCAAAAAGAGGCTGAGGTAGACTGAATCCTAGTAATTTATTCTAACTCCCATGGAACACAGATAAACCCAAAATAGTTCATACCCTCCATACAAAAAAAAAAAAAAAATCATAGGAATATTCCTAACCACCAATTTAAGAGGGAAAAACCCAAGTCAAACAGAAAAAAATAAACCACAAAACAAACCCCACTTTTGAGTGCTTTTGAATTTTTGTTAATTCACCAGCAATTCAAGAACTCTGCACAATTTAAATATTTTTCCATAAAAATACCTGCACTGCCTAGTGACAATGCCATCTACTTTGTACTTCTAGATGAGTGACGCTAAGCCCTTGACATTCAAGGAGCCCTACAATTCCAGCAGAGAACGTCAAGAGCTGAATCAAAAGCTAGAGCCTATCGGTAACTTTGTTCCCCATGCCTTCAGAAATACCCCAGGGAGGGGCTCCTGAGCATGACCAACACACCCTCTGACCTCTTCTCTGAACCCATGTCTTGTCAAGTTTTGAACTTCAGCTATATAACCCTCTCACTGCAGAATAATCAAATGAAACCAAGTAAATACAGAAATAGGCAAGCAACCAACCTGCACTGAGCTTTATCAGTTTGATAAATACATACACATAAATAACTGAACAGAGACACATTTGCCTGGTAATTTTTTTTAATGTCTAACAGTAAAAAAACATTGCCAAACACTTCCTGGTATGTATCAGTGAAAATGGAACTGATATTTTAGAAAAATAAGAATACATACTCAGCCAGGAGCCAAGTCAAGTCAAATAAACTAAGCACTGCAGATGGCAGCATCAAAGGGTGCTGGAGGGTGTGCAGGAAACCTCAGATGCTTGACCTCAGACCAATACAAAGAACCTGGGTTGGGAAATATATATTTGTACTTTCTGACTTACAACAGTATAACAAATAGCAACTAAATCAGATGTTTCCAAATGGTACTAACTTTGATTTGGTCACTTTATTAGAGGAGAAAATACTAGAAACTAATGACAATCAGCATCTGTGAATTAACAGGTATAATCCAGGAACTGTTTATTGCCATCCCTCTCCGTAGAGAATCCATAACTCTTTCAGAGACAAAATCAGTTCCTAAAAACGCTTACATTACCTGTTTCAAACTCCTTTTTCCTCTCTCTATATCAGCTTGTATTACAAAAAGTATGGGTACAGTTTATCAGCAACGAGCTGAAACATAGATAATCCACGACAGACCAGTGAACACAGGAGAAACTCTCCCTTCAGAAACACGCAGCTAAAAAAGGATTCTTGTCAAAATCTACTCAAATATTGTATACAAATAAATAAATATGTGGAATCTATTGCCAAGTTCACAGATCTCATTGATAACAGTAATTCTGAGGGAGGTGACTGAAAGCTTTCTCTTAACATAAAAGATCATGAGAGACATTTGAGACAATTTTAACAGCAAAGGCAAGAAAGCTGCTCCAAGTAGTGACACACAACATGTTTTGTCAGCAAATCCATTTGTTTCCTTAGGAAGATGAACATAGTGGGCTCATTACTATGAGACAAAACAATCGTAATCACAACAAAAGATAAAGATCATTTACACTATCTCGATCTCAAAAAAATTATCTGGAATATATAATTTAGGAATAAAATACATTTAAAACCTATAAAAATTATCAAAGGGCTAGAACATGTCTCCTATGAAGAAAGGCTGAGAGAGTTGGGGGTGTTCAGAATAAATAAGAGAAGGCTCCAGGAAGACCTTATGGTGGCCTGTCCATAAATTAAGGAAGCCTGTGAGATGGAGAGAGACTTTCTGTCAAGGCCCCTAGCAACAGGGCAAGGGACAACAGTTTTAAACTGAAAAAGAATAGCTTTAGACCGGATGTGAGAAAGACATTCTTTACAATGAGGTTTGCCTGAAGGATCTGTGAATGCCCCATCCCTGGAAACCTTTCAAGGTCAGGTTGGATGGAGCTTTGAACAACCTAGTGAGGACAGAGAGGTTACACTTGATCTCTTTAAAGGTCCTTTCCAACTCAAACCATTCTGTGACCCCAAAATAACCTTTAATTCTTGTACTGTTCATGAATAGTTTGTATTTTCATAGAAGGCCAGGTACTGTAAAGGCTTGGCATCTGACCAGCAACAAACCAGACAAAATCTTCTATTAGCACCGACAGGATTTTGGCAGCAGGGAAAACTGCAGGCCATAACAACTTCCACATTAGCCACATCCTGACCACAGCTCAATTCTCTCATTTTTTTGGCAAGACACTGCTCTCTGCAAGGTTTGAGAAAGTTCTAGGCTTCCCTAAACCTTGGTACAGGGTCATGCAGATTATAGTCTCTGGACTAATCTTTGCACAGGTTTTACCACAGCCAAAGACAAACAGGCTGTTTTTCTTACGACTGATTCAATGTCTCAGGGAGCCACAGAAATTGGATGATGCAGCTGCCATAGCTCCAGTACTTTTATGAACTATGAGTTTTAAGAAATCTAGCTCAAGAACATCACGCTCACTTCTTGTTCAGAAAATAGCAGATTGAGATCAAAGTTCAACTGCATTTTACCAACTGATTTTAACACCTCAGATTACCTGAATGTTACTGCCTGTCCTCATCACACATAAAATGTTATTTATTAATTTAACATGCATGCTTCAATTAAGTGCATCCCTGCTCACGATTCTGTTGAAGTCAACAATGAGTTAAAATTACCAACCAGCAACACCACAAAAATTGTATCAATGTTCTGCCCAAGTGTTACAAGAGACCAGGCTTAGCCAAATGCATATTTTAGAAAAAGTCTGGGATAGTTTTAAGGTTTTCAAAAGCAGGTGTCATCGTGCAGGCAACAGAGCAAACACTTTGTCTCTTCACAGGCAGCAGAAGAGAACCACCCCTGAGGCTGGGAACTGCACGGCAACCACAGGCACACACAGTCTCAACAGATCTGATAGGAAAGTAAACCGAAAATAACTTATGCAGAATCACGGCTCCCGGGACCAGCCTTAAGCATAATTACAAATTCTATACAGAAGCTCAAGCAGAGGACAAACCACCACAGTCACATGCTAAGATCAGCCTATTTATTTTGGCAAAGAAGCAAGAAGTGGACTCAAGGAAAGCTTTTAGTGAGGTTGCAAATTCAGACACAAAATGCAGCTCAGGTGTTTTTAAATTCAAAACTTCCTGAACAGTTACAGCTGGAAAAAATTTCTGGGAGAATGAGCACTGTCATGCTGCCACTGCTATTTCCCAGCTGGCGTCAGCAGCTCAAAGCATTTATTTGTGGCACTTGAGTCTTCATTTCAGACCGTGCAAAATATTTTATATGAAAAATGCATCTCCAGAGGCTAGGAAACTCATCTAAGAAATAACACCAGGTCACCAAGTCCTGCCCATGAAGCCTTCATTTAATTCAGCCACAATGGTTTCAATCTAGATGTCCAAGAACTACTGTCCATCCACTGAAAATCTGATGGTTAGACATTTTTAAGGAAGTAGTGGATCTAAGATCAGACAACAGAGTGAAACTCTGCTAAATAAAAAGATATTGCAATTATCATGGGCACTTTTTCAATTACATGAATATTTAGTTTCAATTTAATTTTCCTCTCTTACAAATATTCAAGAATTTAACATTGTGGTGGGATTAGGAGCATATAACAATAATTTTCACCTCAGGAACAAAATGGTAATGAAAACACCTGTATTATTTTCAACTCTAAGTAACACTTCTTTCATTTTATTGCTTTGTAGTCCTTCCTGCAATATTTTGAATTAAACTGAACGCACTGTAGGGCAAACAAAATATTATGCTTTCAAAATCAAATATATCTTATAGTAGACTTGAATGGTCAATTTAAGACATTTCTGGTTTGGATTTTTTTTTTTCTTTTTTCACTAATTGTAAAGATTTTAACAATAACCATTATGTCAATAAAAGGAGAATTTCAGAAACAGAGGGTGTATTTATTTACACTTTTTTTTCAAGTCATTATTTTTCCTGACATAAATCTGATAAGTTTTAAACTCAAGGGATACACCTCTGTTAGCAAATAACACGGTAGAATAGGAGTAACTGCGTAACAGTGAACCAGCAGCACCGAGGGACCAGCGCCCATACTCTGCACATCTTGAGGGTTTTACTAATTCTGGTTTGTACCACGTATCTCTAGTCTGGTCCCCCCAACTGAACATGAATTCACAGCTGCAGACTATCAGGTGTTTTTTTAAGGAGCATTTTCCAGGGTGGTTTCATGCAAATAGGATCCAATGCAGAGAACCAGGAGGTTCAGTACAATAGTAAACTCCTAAAATGAACTAAAACCACTAATGGAGACACACCTCTACTCATTCTTTATCCAGCTGCTGATGGTTACTGGCATGAGAAAAGACTCTTGCTATAATAATGACAAACCAGGTTACAGTACTTTTTCCCCTTTTATCTGCACTTTATTGCCTTTATTATCTAGGCTTTATTCTTTAATATGGAGTGTTCATATGATATATAGCTACCAATCATACATCATCACTTAACCAGGAAAACAGCCTTAAAACAAGCAAAGATAGTTGTTTTAAGTAACATAAACTAAGTTTTTCTTCCTTCTTTACTCCTCAAGGACAGACTATTGCTACTACAACACGAAAATTTTGTCTTAGACCTCCAGTGTTCAATACTTTAAATTTACACTTCTTCAAACACCAGCTAAACACAAGTTCCACCCTTCAGAGCTTATATAATTGTAGTGATCTCACCCTCTGCACACAAAGTATGATGAAAATTATCCTTAGTTCCTCCTCAGTTGTCCCAAGATGCTTTGGCAGTCAGATCTTGTGGAGCCCCCAGCAGGCAGCTCTCCCCAGTCCACCCAGGGACGCTGCACTCCAAGTGTCTGTCAAGCAGCCCTCACCCCGGCTGTGGAAGGACACACAGAGATACTGCTGTCTAATCAAACAGCTCTCAAAGTAAAACATCACTTGCATGCTCAGCTGGTAACTCACCCCATCAGACGTTGCTGTGGACTGAAAATGTGGAAGCAACAGGAATGCAAGTAAGTCCTGTTCCTGCATGTTTCGACATAACCCTGTTCAGCAGTCTGAACAAAGGCTTGTACTGATTCAGCCAACAAATAACTTTAATCACTGTGTTTTGTCTAAAACTGGCGTATAGATTCCTGTCTCTGCTAATTAATCTTACTGCTGCTTGTCAGACAGGAGAGATTTGAATTAGGGCTTTAAGTCAAAAGCACAGCTAGTATTTGCAATTGTGCAGACCTAACCATGCATCAAAATTTCTGTTCCGGCTCCAACATCACATTATTAAAAGTAAATTTTATTTAATTTATGGACAATATATAAAACACAAATCCAAACGGTTTCAAAAACACACTGAAAGACACTATTAAAAATAATCTCAAGGGGAGTGTAAAAGGCTCACACACAGAAACTTAGGTTCCCAAATAAAAGATTGGTGCAGTGTTAACTCTTCCCCACAAAACCCCAGATACCACCACCAAAAAAAACCCAAGTAAAGCTCTCTCATCCCTCTGCCAGGACAAGAGGTACCCAGGACAAAAGTCACATTTCCAATTTCTTGGTACCCTTCTTCCCAGCACAGCAACAACAGAAAAATATCTCTGCCCCCATGAATGATCTGTACTTCTATGCAGTTCTTCACTGACGGGGTGGGGAGGTGCTGAAACAGGTTGCCCAGAGATCTTGTGGCTGCCCCATCCTGAAAGTGTGGCTTTGAGCAACCTGGTCTAGTGAAACGTGTTCCTGCCCTGGCAGGGGGGTTGGAACTAGATGAGCTTTAAGATTCCTTCCAACCCAATCCATTCCATGATTCCAGGTTAAAAATAAATAAAGTTAGTCTGCATGAACTTCAAATTACAAGGAGACTCAAGGAGCATACAATTGTTTTGTAGACATAAGTGTTTCCCTTTATTAAAAGCAAAATACTTGATACAGCAATACAAGCATATCTAAAGTGTTAAGCATGTTTTTATAATGATTCAGGTTTAAAACTCAGACCTTCCCAAAGTCAATGTTTTTTCCATAGCTTGGAAAATTTTGTTCAGCAAGTGCTCTCATCTTCCCAACTAATATTACCTGCAAAATTTCAGAAAAAAAAAGAAAAAAAAATTTAAAAGAAGTCTAAAATACATACAAGCATGGCCTGAATTATTTGGCCTGACTTCAGATGTTCAAGGCCAATCTTGAAAATCATGACTTTGATAATCAGAAAATAAATACAAATTTTTTAACACTTCCAAAAGAAGAATGTACATATAGTATTTATCAAACAACTGTGTTTTTGTTCTTGCGTTTATGCAACATAGAGGGAAAAAAGGAAAATGTAACAAAACCTCCATTAGCAAGCCTTCTAGAACTTACTACCAAAGCTTCCTTGAATATCTCATGTCAAGGACGGTTCACATTCATTGTGTTTCTCAATTGTAAAAGTAGGGCATTTTTTGTGGATCACAGAAGTTTGGCCCATATAAAATTTAGGCTTTAAATAACAATCCTCTAGAACAGTTAAAAATAACTGCTGGTTTGGCAGCCCCAGAAAAGGAGATTAAGGAAAAGTAATATTTCAAAAATTCCACACATATGAAATTTATGCAGAAATTCAGCAGAATGAGGCTCATCAGAAATTTCAGGGGATCCAGAAATCAAAAAGACTAAATGATTTTTTGATGAGCAAACCTGACATCATAGGTTCAAACCATATCTCAGCTACATGCCTACTTATACCACAGGCAGTCAATACACTCAATATCAAAACCATCAAGAAAGGTAATCAAATGGATTTGCCTAAATGAGTGAGAAGGACCAGAAAGCATGAAACAGACATTTCCACTCAGTACTTTCATCTAATTGACATTCTTGAAGAAATTTTTGATTTTCTCAACACTATTTTCAAGAAACAGGCACAACCCAATTTAATGCAATCTGCTGTACATCATTAGGATTCACCCAGGTGACACAAGAGGAAAACCCAAACTTAATTAGATCATTTCAGATCAGTTGCTATGAAATCCATGGGTTTTGTTATTTGGTACATTTAAACCTATTATCCAGTTAATCAATTAGAGAAGAGGATAACGTGAAATAGTTCTTAAGCATGCTTCAAAGATACTTAAATCTTCTTATATTTTTTCTTTTAATACTAACACCTTCTGTGACCAAAAGCAGCATATTTAAAGCCTTCCTCCACTTCCAGAACAATCTAAATCAATAGTTTTAAAATCCTTCCCACTGAAAATACATTATTACTAATTTCCAAGCTCAAAGACACATCCCTTTGTTCTTCCAAAGTTAAGGCAAGACTTCTCTTTGCACAACTTTCCTCTAAATGCTCAGTACCAGCCACACAGAAATTCCATCTGGTTTTAAACAATTCTTTGACAAAAAAAAAAAAGGTAAGGGCCATGTAATGTAGGTTAGGTACATGTACTATTTACATGGAAAACAAACTACAGAATACTTCAATCTAGCAGAAAAAGCTATAACACATAGCTGGTGGAAACAGAGACCCCACAGACTAGAAACAGGAACTATTTTAAACACAATTTTGAAAATGGTTTGAAGAATCACTTTTACACAGATTTTAAATTAAGACATTTTTTCTAGTTTAATATTTCTCTGTCTGATTTACAAGATGTCACACCTAGTCTGCAAAGCAACTTCTTTGGGGTTTTTTGGGTATACATAGACACAGCTAAAGGTAAGCACTAGTGCCTTCTGATAGAAACACTTGAGCACCAGCCAGATTCCTAGCTGGTTTCAGCATTTGCAGATATTCCATGGACTCAGAAATGTTCATTATGTCAATCAAAAAGCCTAGAAAACAGTTCAAAAAGTCACATGCAAAGTCCTCATATTAAAAACATTTAATTGACCCTCACCCTGCTGATTACGAAATAGCAAACCACAAAACGGCCCCTGATTTTTGTCCATGGAAAATAATACATAACTAGTTTTTGAAAGACAAGGAATATAATGCAGAAGAGACTGTACTGCTATTGAAGGAAAGACTGTGATGTCATGTGAAACTTATCATCAGTGGACCCACAAAAAGACAACTTGATGACTCGGTGTCTCAAGGCTTTACAAAGTGTCCTCTTCAGCTTCCGGGACCTGTGGTGCACAGAGCAGCAAGCCAAGTTCACTCAAGCACTCTATGCAGAACTCCAGTCTGGAAGTCCTCAGCACTTTCTATACTCCAGCAAATATGTTTTTTATTTCAGATATACACATTTCTGTATATTTTCCTTCACCCAGAATTTAAGCTTCATGGGAGCTTAAGCTCCATTGATCAGGAACTCAATATGAAAGTTAGATATGACTAATTCAAATTCCCCCTTGTGAATAGAAACGTTTCAAATTTGCTTTCATGAGGGATATTTCTTTACGCTGTTGAATGACCTGAGCATCATCTCGGATGGGCAGGGGGAAGCTAACTCCTCATAGTAAACTCCTCATAGATTTCCTGTGTTTTCTTTCTAGAGTAAAAAAGTCCTCCTTAGGGATGAGTTTTCCGGTTTGAATTATTCATGGGAACTAGAAAACTAAAAGCTTTTAAGTACAGTTGTTTCACATCATCATATGATCAGAGATCTTCTAAGGTCATCTTAGAAAAAGTTCAAAACACAGTGTAAAAGAAACAATTGTGTAGAATGTGAGTGTGATGAAGACCCTGGAGGACTATTACAAGTCAGGCGCTTCCCCAGGAACCCAGGAAACTCCAGTTCCTTTGGTTTTGAGACAGCAGCAATCACGCGGGGTTCAGCCACCTCCCAGTGACATATACAAAGTCTTGAGGCAAGAACTCAAAAACTACTGAATTCAAAAAGAGTAAAATGTAGTACAGAGCAGCCCAACTGATGCAACTTTCAACCCACTGAACTAAAAGAAAGCCAAAACAAAACACAACAAACCAACAGACCTATTTTGCAAAACGCATCAACATATGAATCAGTACCCATCACACCACTTAATGGAGACTCCACCTCTCTTTACAGAGAGTCCTGTTCCACCCTCCACAACAGCATACTTGTCTTCAGTTACAGGGATGTGCTTCCTTTTACTGACTGAAGGACACAAAGTCTGAAGAATTATCTTATTATTTCTACTGATAAATAAAAACCATGACATTGCATTTTGATATCAATACTCTGTTCAGAGGAGATTCATAGCTTCCAGAGTTTTTGCTCTACTTGGGTGATTAATGAAAAGAACTTGCTGGCTAGAACTTATGGCTTACTCTAACTTAAAAAAAAAAAAGCATGCCTCTTGAATAACTCCAATAACTTGGGAACAATAAAGGAAAAAAAGATTAATCAAATGTCTTCTCAAATGCCTACACATCCAGTTTCTATGCTGCCTTTAGACACAAGGGTGAAACATGCTGGCTAACTTCCCAATGTTATGACCTGTGAAGAATACAAATCTAAATTTCCTAAAATAAAAATATCACTGCATGTCTGTTAAGAAATAATAAACTTTTTTCTAGAAGTGACAAGTTAGCAAAAGTTGCTGACATTCAAGCACAAGAGAGAAACACAATTATATTTCAAAGGTTATCAAAAAAAGCATTTGCTTTTTCAGCTTCTACTCTAAAAAACTCATTCAAGTTTCACTGGATGCTGTAGTTTACCTCATTTCTCCATACATCCAGCAGCCTGTGCTGTGTGATGATCCTCCTTTGATACAGAAGCTTTTGACAGCATTCTGGAAATGTGTCCAGCATAACAGTAATAACAGCATAGGAAACCTTAATACACCAGGTGTGGCTTCAGAGATGAAGGCTGAGCCACCCAGGAAGTGCTCTAATAATTACACCAGCCTTCCTGCAAGTTTTTACCACTAAGGGTCTCTTGAACTAGATTTATACTGAAAAGCATCAGGGAGGTACTGGACAAAGAGCTGATTTTTTGCCTGACCTGCTCTTCTCTTGTAGTAGGGGAATAAAAGATAGGCTTTGATTGTAGTGAATTATTTTCATCTTCTTTGATACTTGGTTTCTCCCCTTTCTCTAGGTATCTCTTAGTTTATCTTTTCTCCCAGATTCAAAATGCCTTAAAAAAAAAAACAAAAACGCTTCTTTCTAGGAAGAAACTCTCATTTAGAATTAAAACCGTTATCTAAAAAACTCCTTGCAATGCTCTGGACTGCTTTTTGTTTTGGGGAACACAAGAGGCCCAGAGCTGCCCATTCTGCCAGTGGAGCTGTGCTAATCCTGCCCTGTGCTGAGCCTCTGAGCCCAGCCAGCCAGCAAGGCTCTGCCTGGAAGGCCAGTCACATCTGCTCAGCCTCCCCTGTCCAGCATGCACCCAGCTCAGCAGCCACTGTGCCAGACTGTGCCTTCCCATGTGGTGCTTCAGCCTACAGCACCCTGCTCAACACCAGCATTCATCATTCTGGATGTCTGTAGTTACTCCCCTTGTCGAGCCCTTCTACTCTAAACTGCCTCATCCTTACACATTAAGCTGCACCTAAAATTAGCCTGGAAAGCAGATCTCCATCTCAAAGCAACAGTATTCTCTCCACTTCCTTTTTTTCAAAACAGGAAGACTGACTGCTACTTTGGTCCAGGAAGGTAGTGAATCCACATGCATTTTAGGAGGTAAAAGGCATAGGGCTTTCTTTGTGAGGGTGCTCTGAGCACGGTGACAAGGAGCTTTGCTGACCCAGAACAAGCTCAGCATGTTGTCATCTGGTGCAAGGACCACTGTGAAAAGCCAAAGGAGTCTCCAGCAGAGCAGCAACTCTCAGTAGCCTGCAACAACACAAAGTATTCCTTCCTGCTGACTCACATGGAGAGCCAGCACATTCTACTGCAGGGCTTCTCAGGCAGTGCTGGGCACACATGAGCAAAGCTTGCCATGACAGGAATGTTCCCTGCAGCAAATGTGTCCTCCACATCACTCTCCAAACCTCAGCCTGATGAGCAAGGTTAACTGTAGGTTGACAGCTTTCAAGTAATTACAACCATTCCCAATCCAGTGCTAACTGGTATGACACTGGTCATTCTCCACTATGGAAGGCAGAAAACAAAGAAGAAAACACAAGATTTTGATTAAACTCTCTTCCCAAACTTCAGATTCTGCTTCTACCAGATGTTCTGCCCTGCATCTCTACACTACCCTTTTGACTAGACACCAAGCCTGGCTGATAAGTAAAGCAAGAGCCAGCATCTCTTTCATCCTCAGAAAGCCACACTGATGCAGCCAGTTTTACTTGCTCTGTTGTACAAACTCTATTTGCAATCTGTCTTGGTATAGGCAGTCGACAAAGAGCATGCAGAGCTGCATGCTCATCTGCAGGACTGACGCCATGCAAATCCTTCCCACTGCCAGCAAGCTGGGAAACACAAAAGGCAGGATATCCTGGAAGCAGTGTAACATAAATGAAAAAGAAAAAAAAAAAAGGCATTTGTCCTGGGAATAACTTACACCTGGATTCTTTAGGGGCAGAAGCTGATCCTGAAGAAAGAAGTCTGATCCAGAGGGAGGCACGTTGTGAAGCTATCAACAAATATCAGCACGTGAAGCACCAGCAAGGGTCCGGACTGCACCTGAGTGATGCAGGCCGGTGAATGACGGGCGAGACACGATGCAACGCAGGAAGCCAACCCAGGAGACATGCTAACAACATCCACTGGAGCATTCATTATGTTCTACACTCCGCTGAACCCCAAATGAATGCTATCACATGCATCTGGGTCAAAATTTGACTGCCATTACATTCAGCAGTGCAGAGAGGTGATATCAGCTATCACTCAACCAAGGTCTGCATCCCATTACTTGCTGTAGCCTGCAGCGCCCAAGCTCCACACTAGGCCTTTCCTGTCCCAGCTGGGTGGAAGCCCGTGGAAGACAGCCAGGTACCTGAGAAAGGGAAAATGCTCCTCAGCTAAGGGAAGACTTTTAAAAACCCTTCATTCTCCTCCCACATTTTCTTCTTTTTAGTACTGAAACAGAGGCAAAGACATTGACAGGAGTATAATAATAGAGAAGACACAATAATTTTCCTTTCCTTTACTTCCCTAGGAATTAGTACAAGCTTTTTTCTCATGTTAGAAATACAGCACAGTCCAATCACTTGCAGGAGATGCTTGAGGGAAGTGATTTGCCAAAAAAAAGGGGAAAAAAATCCTTGTTTTTCAACAGTAGTAACTTGAAGTCTGCTAAAACACAAGCTTCAAAAATAAACAGCACCCTCACCAATCAGCAAACATTGTTCAGATACTTGCTAATATTACTAGGCTAATTTCTCACAACACAGAATTATTTTTCCTGAAAATATGGCTATTACTTCACATTCAACTCAGTTCTCTGTTTTTACATGTGTGACAGTTACACAGCTTTTCCTTACACAAAGGCCTGAAACAAAATAAAATTAAACACTTGGGAAGAAAGTCCTCACATGGATGTGCCTCCTTCATTGTCCCACTGGAGATTACTGGTTAGAGTTTTGTGGCTTTGCCTGCCTATAAAATGTTCCTCACAAAATTAGGCCATGAATTTAAAATTAAAATTAGGCAGCTGATCAAACTGAACAAAACAAAGCTACAGCAGCCTCATACACAGCTGCATCTTGCCCATTCAAATTTCTCCCTTAAGGATGTACAGTGGAGGAAGTAACAGCTCCTTTTGAGAAGGCTACTGTCTTACCTGGATCCTCTAAAAACTACTTGGACTTTTCCCATGGAAATGAGAGGCTGCTAGAGAGAACATGCTGAGTCCTAGAAAAACATAAGCCAATTAGCTTTCATTAATTACCACTAACCACACCTTAGAACACCTTCAGATGTCACTCCAAAATCTTTACCTGTCTTGGGGTAAAATACTTAGCCCAAATTGCAGGGCCTCGTGGTCTTACACCCACGGAGGCACACCCAGGGTCAGTGCCTGGACACGTACAGGGATCAGGCAGCAGCTTCTGTTTGCTGAGGAACACATGGCTTCAAGGTCCTGCCCAGGCCTGGTAGGAAGGGCAGCCCCCGATGCTAACCTGCTTTGCACAAAAGCACTCAAAACAGCGTTTTTATTCTACTGCAATCTTCAAGTGTTTCCCCTTGCTAGGGTGCCTTTGGTCCTCTCATCTCCTCAAATCTTCCCACCTTGGCTTCAGCCTTCACGTGTTTCTTGAAGAAGGAGCTCACCTCAAAATACTCTTCCTCTTCTCTGCAGTTTCCTGTTCCCCTGCTTCCATCTCCTCCCTTGGGCTAAAGCAGCAGAGTCACTCAGTAAACACGCCAGTGACATGAAGTGCCTTTTGTCTGCCCTCTTCTCTCCCAAAGGGATTTGTAAAGAGACCAGGATTAATACTGAAAACAACTCAACTCAAACAGCTGGTTTGGTTTTTTTTAAACCATATAAATTTCCACTTCCATCCTATGTACTCAAGCAGTCAGTACTTATTATTCACTCAAAATCCCAAGCTTTTATTAAACAAAACCAAACAAACAAAAAATCAGGAAATGTTATAACTGCATTTTTTAAGGCATAAAAAAACCCCCCACTTTCTAAAGAGATCAGTAATCGATCCCAGATTGTAACAGAAGCTGCAAAGGGCAATTTAAAAAAGAAAAAAATCTATGAACCAACTTCATATATAATGCCTCTTAGGCTGACTACTACATGAACAGACACAGAACACTGTGAACAAAGAAGTTGAATACTGACACTTGCTAAAATAAACTATTTTTAGTTCCAAGTTTAAAGAAATATGATGTAATATTTCACAAAAATACATACATGTCTGCAAAACTGGAAAAAGCTGCAAGAATTTAAACTGAAAGAGAATAATCTGTAAAAATATATGGTCAACACATTATTTATGTTTGCAATTGCTGTTTCGGTGTTGAATATATATAATATAGCACATAACCCAGAAACACCCATAGCATCAGATGTCACATCGACAATAGGAAGGATTCCTACAGCCACAAGAAAAGCAGCTACTTAGACCACTGAACTGTAAAAAAACATGTTCTGTGGGTGTTGACCTTTTGAGCAAGACATTACTTGTACAGCATGATAAAAGGCTAAGAAACTTCATGGCTAAGATTCCTCTCCCTGGGTTAGTAAGAAATAATCTTTTTCCTATGAAAGGACATAGAACTTTACACAAAACATAAAACAAGATCTCAAATTTGTTTCAGATTACCATCAGAATATGACACAAAAGGTATTTCAAAAAACATCCTTCCCCTAAACTAAACTTAAAATTTGTTCTTGCATAATAGATCTAAAAAAAATACTAAGGTGTATGACTTTTTCAAAAGCCCATAGTGCATGTCTGAACACCCAAAGAGAAAAAATTTTAATAGAGGACATTCATGCAGTGAACCAAACACTATCTCAAAGTCCAAATACTCTAAGATTAAGTGTCTGACCGTAACTAATTTTAGGTGTTTGAGAAGATGCAAGAGTACTGAAATGGGATAACAATGAAAGACAGAGATCATCTCACCGTCTGCAAAACCACATGTGTACACAAGAAAGAGGAGTGCTTTGTTCCCAACAGCTCAATTCAACACAACTACAACAGCCCTCCTCTCTTCTGTTTCCCAAGAACTTTGAAATTTGAAGCAATGCTCTTAACAACAGCCAAAAGAAGAAGATCAGCTACTAAAATCTGTAAAAACCATTAGAGGCTCTGTTTTGGAAAAAAATCAGAAGAGGAGGACTGACAGGCCCAGCAGTACACTCATTGAAAAGCAAGCCAACAAGTATGAGAGAAGGAGAAACAGCATCATTCCTGGCACATCCACATAAGTAACACTCCTTGCTGTACAGCAGAGAGATAGAATCCACTGCAGAATGTCATTTGTGTACACAAGCACCTGCCATAAAGGCTGCCTGCATGAGCACTGCCAAGGCTTTAAAGCAATTGGCAAACACTGAAAAAATAACTTAGTAGGAGCCTAGAAAATGAGACAATTATTTATATCACCAGTTTTCCTATCTTTGTAAAAGATTCCAGGTAACCAAAAAAAAAAAAAAAAAAGCAACCCCAAACCCACAAAATAAAATCATTCTCACCCCCAAAACCACCACATGTATGAAACCCCTATCTTTACACAGTAATAAAAGTCCACATTATCCTAAGGCCCTCTGAAGTCCATGATCTTTTACAACCCACTCCCATCCTACTCTCTGACTCTGTCCTTGTGTATGACTCTGCCTGGGTGTCCCTGCCCACAGCAGGTGGTTGAACTAGATCATCTTCAGGGTCTTTTCCAACCCAGGCCCTTCTGTGATTCTATGACTGGATTAAATTCCTTACATGTACTCTTTATGTCTGTATTTCTCTCTGCAAAGGCTCTGGAGGCATTTGTCTGACTTTTGGTAGAGACAGTGAATGTTACACAGGTCTAAGAGACTGCAAAATAGGTTGTGGCTTCCTGAGAGCGGGTGAGCTGAACAGCAGTGACTTATCACCCCTCGTCTGCCTCCCCTCATCTCTGCTGCTCTTCCTCTGCAGCACAGGTATGGAAAAGAACAAGGTGATGGGTTTTGTTGCTTTCTGCAGAGCCAGCAGTTTGCACTGGGGTGTGAAGGAGCCCCATGACCACCCACACTGCTGGGACGGGCGAAGAAGATGCAGCCATTAAGATTTTCTCCTTTCAGGGTCCAGCAGTCAATTACCTCAGCCTAACTGCTCATAAAACTGCAACCCAGCAGAATTGTTAAAATTGAAGTAATCAAAAATGTTTGTCAGATTCTTAATTCCTGAATGCTCTGCTCCCTGTCCTGGAAACTTTGCAGCCCATAAGCAAGGCCAGCATCACAAAAGCTTACTTCACACTGCTAAACCTTGAATTGGGTGAACAGCTACGGAGCATTCTCCCCCAAAAGTCTCCAATGTCTCCCCTAGAACAAGCAGAGTGCCACGATAAGCAAGTTTGGAGTGCCTGCACGCAGCACTCACCCTGACAAACAAAAGGGGACACGGCACAACTGTCCATCTTTGGCACGGAGGACTTGGTGAAAGAGCCTTATTGCTGTCCATTCCCCCACTACAGAGCTGCTGTGATGGGCTGCCCTTGAAGAAATCAAGGAAAGAGCAAAGCACAGATGTGAACCTGGGAAGGGGGTGCCATCAGCCCACCACAGGCATGGCCTCCTGCACAGGTCACCCCTAAGGACTGGAGAAGGACACGCTGTCCTCCCACAGACAGCTTCTTCCTAAACATGGCTACTACAGGATCACCTGACAGCTGGGCTCCTTTGGATCTGGAACACTGAGAATGCACCTGACATGGTCAAAACCTTCTTGAGTGCATGACAACGAAGACAACATCGTACATGAGAGGGATGGAGCTCTGGACCATACAAATCTGAACTTGCTCAAAACACAAAAAGCAACAAGATTTCCATGGTTTCAGCTCAGGCTTAAAGGATCCATAGAAACATTTAGATATAATTCAGAAAGTTGATGCTATTTTTGTAAAATACAGCCAGAGATCTTGCTAATATTGAAGAGATTTTTGTGAACAACTGGCTTTGTTAAATTCTCTACTTCTCTTTTTTCCTCCACGAATTTCAAATCAGTCTGCTAAGTCCTGTTAATTACAAGGAAAACAAATTTGCTCATGAAACAATTATCCTCTATGTAAATAATACTCTTAATTTAATTGTCTGTTTAACTACCTTTGCAAAATAAATTCAGCAAGCTGTCTTAAGAGATGCTGCTTAAAAAAGAAAAGAAAGTTTTCTTTTATGATAAATAAGGCCTTCTGCTGAGCATTTACAAATCCAGGGTTCATTCAGACTTTCAGCTCAGGAGTGAGAATTTCTCTTTAATTCTCTGAGAGTAGATCAAGCCCTAAAAGATGCACAGATACAGATGTGGCCACCCCAGTTCTGGTAGTGCTCACCAGCGCTCACCTCCATTCGGCACTGCCAGGACTGGATCCCAGTCTGGAGACTGGCCACATTCTGCACAGCAAAAAGGGAAGTTTAATTCCAGATGCCTCATCCACCTCTCGTTCCCCGGAGCACGCAGAAACTGCCCTTCACTCACACACTTGCAGAGGGAGAAGAAGCATTCACCATAGGAGGAAGGTCCCTCGGCCTGACAGCAGTGCTTGAGGAGTGACACAGTGCCTGGGTACGACTTGCAGCGCAGCCACAGCAGCCAGACACCGACCCACACTTAATCAAGCGTTCATGCATGCCCTGCTACTGACAGTAGCTGCAAGTTTAGCTCGCAGAGCTCACACATGCCTACAGGAGCAGCAGCCAGCACTGTATCTGCAGGTTAAATGTCATCTGGCTGCAACTCCCTTTTCAGGTGGAGGCATGTGTAGGTGCACCAAGGAGTCCCAAACCACCTTTTAAAGGCCTGGCTATGCTGTCCACAGATGGAAACAGGCTTTGCCTCGGAGCTGCAGCAGGAGCCAACAGACCCGGCCCTCCTCAGCCTCATCCTCCTCTGCTCTGTTTCTGCACACAGCTCAACAGCAACAACCATAACAACAACAAAAAAACAAGAACTTGCTTTAGCTAAATTAGTTTTTTGGAATGGGTGTTCTAAGATGGTCACTTATCAAAAGACAGCTTTAACATGCTTTCCCCAGTAAAATACATATAGTATATTTATATGGTCATTACTTACAGAAGTCATTCTACCAGAGACTGAAGTGCCTGTGGATTTTTCTGCCCTTTTCTTGACATCAGAGCCTTAGTAAAAACCATGAAGGCTGCTGATGCTTCTCATTCAGCTTTGCAAAACTGCTGGTTTTGTTGGGGTGTTTTGGGGGGAGGGGAAGATTCATCCACAGCCATCAGTTCAAAAACTACATTTTTCTGTGAACTTTATATTGCTAAAGTATCTACCAATACTTCAGAAACACAAGTCACTGTCACTAGTATTTACTACAAACCCAAGACAGTTAGCCATTCCAAGAAATAACGAAGTAGAAACTTAAATAGTTTAACATAGCAAGCTATGTTAAAATGTTGCCATTTTTAAATGCCTACCCATACTTTAAAAAGTGGATGCAAAAGGAGAAACATATATTTGGCCTTTTTTTTTTCATTAGGACTTTAGAAAGTACTTTTTAAAAGTGTTTCAGATGCAAAGATGCTGTAACACTAGGACACAAGTTATGAAGCCACACACAGTATATTCTAGAGTAGATGATGAATACCTCGGGTTTTATCCCTCTGATTTTCCTGGTTTAAATCACAGTATGGTTGTACACCTACATTTCCTACAGTATTACAGCCTATACTCCTAAACCACAACATTTTGCTGTCAAATACAGTAGTTTGCCTCAACACCAATTATTTTAAAACCAAATGCCTTAAGCTGTAACATGAGATGACCAGCAACTGAAAGATTATAGGACTTGATCAGAAAAACTGTTCATATTTTGAGGATTGAAATTACTTTTTTCCACATAAACTCAAGCCCAAATACAGACAGCACCTGAAGAAATCATCAAGCTCAAGCCCCTGCATCAGAACAAGTAAAACAGTTTTGAGGAATGTTTTTAATATATCCTTAACACAAATCCTATTTGACTTTCAAAAACCTTCACAGAAATGAGATTGCACAACCTTAGTTTCTTTCAGTTTTCCCTAAGGCAAAACAGAAGAACTTCATCAAGTCTTTGGTGCAAACTAGTTTCATCTTTTTTGATACAGTCACTGACAGAAGAACACAGACCACTTCTCACTAATTTTAATACTCCAGCATCTTCCTGTCTCTTCATCTCATCTCTTTCTGCTGGAAATGAGCTTGTCTAACTTTGTGGAACACACTTTTCAAACACACATATTCTCTGCAGATATGTTTTCCAAAACCCTCCTAAGCCCTGGTGACCATTTCTGGTAGATGGAGACATTTGAATTTATCTTTCTAAACAGGTTGTGGCCAGAACTGGACACATTATTCTGTTAACTTAAGCTGCACTAGTACGAAAAGCTAAATGCTGAACTCCAGGAGCACTGCATTTCTGTGGTTCCTGTGATCCCACATAACCCTCCGATCTGCTTCCACGGCGCTGCTGCCAAGTCGACTTTACCCATCTGCATTACGGGATCTTCTTCCTGAAAATAGTATCTTGTACTCAAATACTGCCTTGGAACTTATCAGAAACCTCTTGTCCTCCAAAGCAGAGCATCAAAAACACAGTCTGAAAGTCCTCCTCAGTCTCCTTCAGATTTTGTGCTAATTCTGTTATCAAAGACATCAATGTCAACAAGTACAAAGGTGCCAGAACTGCTCCCAGCACCACTTAAACTGATGTTTGATGGTGACTCATAATCACTTCCTGAGAATTATCACCTAGAGTTATTATCTCTAGACCCAGTCCTTTTGGTTCAGCTGTTCTCAAAAACTTACTTCATTGAACAATTTTCCTAAGAGCAGCCCTGCTGGGTCAGATGGCAGGTCTGTTGTCTGCACTGTGTCAATGCCTGAAATTAATATAAAAATTTGATAAATAATTTACGGTACTCTCCCAGGCTATTGTCCCAGCTCTCTGCTCAGCTTGGTGTCTCCCTGAGCTACTTGAGGTACTCTGTACAAGTCAGCCTTATTGGGTTTTTCTTCCATTAATTTGTCCAGCTGCTTTTCAAGTCCCTGTAAACTTTCAATATCCACATGCTTCAGAAAGGATTTCCAAAGCTTAACTAACCACACATTGGGTCAAAACCAAAAACACACCCCTTTTGTTCATTTTAAACCTGCCAGCTTAATCGCATGCTTTCACATTTTGTACTGATAAAAAGTTAGTCCCTATTCAGCTTTGCCACATCATTCCTAAGACTGCCAAAATTTCTAAAAAATCTTTCCTCAGACCAGTGTTATCAAATACAACAAAAATACAAAGGTTAGATTGGGTCACAAAGCCTTCTCCACTCTGGCAGACCAGGCACAAGGAAGCACTATTTCACCTTCCTTATGAGAACATTATTGTTAATGGGTCAAAATACTGACCCATTATCAAAACAAAGGCACATGGCAATGCCGGAGGGTGAAGGACACAGTACTTAGTGCAGATTATAAAGGAATGCCCCCTCTGACTAGAAATAATGGGGGTGGGGAAATTAGTTCAAGTTAGAATTTCTGCAAAGTAATACTGACATGGTTTTAATTCAGAAAGCTATTCAGCCTCGAAGGAAAGTTTACTGCCTTTGTGTTTGCATTGCTGGCTTTATAGCTTTACAGTCAAAGGCATAACTGTGCCTTCACTAAACAGTTTATTAACTGAGACACATTAAAAACATCCACTTAAAATACTGTCAAGATAAATCTTAATTTCTACATTATTAAAAGCAACATCACAAAGGTTTGGAACTTGTGCTCTGGTAATTCTGGTACTCTCCCACCTCAACAACACTGAGATCTTTCTTTTGCAGTTATTTTATAAACCATACATTTAAAAGTTAACCTGTGTGTTAGCAGTTTTACTATATTTAAACAAATACTGCATGACATTTGCTTATACTTTAAAAAATTCAAAATTAACATATTTAAAAGTTAAAATATTTCTCTTATCGTTAGGCTTTTTTTCTTTTCACTAAAAAAAAATGAAGTTAAAAAGCGCAGATGACATTTAACTCCCGAGTTCATCTCCACCCTGTTAATTTGTCACACTCGCAACAGAAGGAAGCCTCAGTGCCGTGGCCAACCTTTGTACTCGGATGGCTGCGAACCCGGTCCATAGGCCGCCCGCAGCCCGGCGATGCCAGCTGAACTGTAAGGAATTAGGTCGCCTCAAAGGTCTGTCCCCTCCAGGAGCACCACAGGGCACAAGTCACGACGTGCAACTTCTCCGCACCTCCATAAAAACAGGGCTGACAGTCAGCAGTATTCGCCCAAACAACCGATAACAACCGATAACAACCATCCTTTTACAGAACCAGCCATCTATTAGTTCGGCTGCCTCCGTCCTGCAGGCCCTGGTGGCATTTACTAGTTCGGACCCGAGAGCCAAGTATTAGACAAGTACCAACAATGTATTTGCTGCACTGCAAGGCGTATTCTAGACCATTAAGGGGACGAGCCCTTTCAAGTTTTCCTATTCAGTAATGAATGCAAGGTACAGGAATGGGGTAATGGTTTTCAGTCGTACATCACAGTGACACACACACGCTGCTCTCCAAACCCCAGCCTGCAAAAGTACTTCAAGCAGAAGTACTCCAGAAGGCGTTTTTCTACTGAACTACCAGTCATACTGTGTTCGGCCAGTGAAGGCTGTAAAAATTTTATCTTCTCTTACAAGGACGATCCCACCAGCACAGAAATGTTTCTGAAGCACGGAGAGGAGCTCAGCTGTGACTCCGCAGGGATGGGATTTCACAGAGGATGACACTAAAAAAACCCAAACAAGCCCACAGAGGAAAGAATTTCCATGACAGTTAATTTAAGGAAGTAAAACACAGTCCCGAGGGATTCTGAGCGCACTTCTCCGGGAAGCCCGGGCAGGTCGGTGCCGCGGTGCGCCGGCCGGAGCGCTCACC
>VXBQ01003037.1:228462-313687 GCA_013400175.1 Phainopepla nitens
GCCCGGCCTTCTCTCCGCGCTGACGGGAGCCCCGGGCCCGCGGCCCGCGCCGCCGCGGCAGAGGCGGTGCTGAGGGGCTGGCCCGTGGGTATTTGGTGCGAGTCGGGTCGCTTCCTTTATTCTCTACCGACGCGGTTACATAAAGGGACCTCATTCTGGGAGCTTTTCCTTTGCTGACCATCGCCCCGTAAAGAAAGGTGCCGAGCAGGTGGCGGCTCTCCTGCTGCACAGAGCCTGGAAGTCAGAGGCTGTTTCAGCCCGGTTCCTCTCCCAGGCTCCCCCTGGCCCCGTGCTGTCCCGGCGTGTCCCCAGGTCCTGCCTTGGCGGAGGTCACACGGGTGGAGCCGCGGTGGTCGTACCCGCTGCTGAACGGCAGAAGAGCATGGCCTGCCCCAGCCCGGTGCCCCCTGTACCTCGGGCGGGCAGCCCAGGGCCAGCCTCGGCTCTGCGGGATTTCCCTGGCATGTGCCTACACCCAGCCATTCATCTCTGTGGCTGGTGGCTGCTGTGACCTGGGGAGAGCGGCCCAACTGGCCAGTGTTGCATCATGCCGAGCCAGGGTGTCACAGCGCTGCTGCGGCTTTGCGTCGCCTCCCTGTCCCTTGGCTTTACCACGATTCATTCCTGGCGTCGCCAGCTGGTTTGTCAGCTTTCCCAATAGCACCGTCCTTCTCTCCACACAATACTTCGTGAGCAGCACAATGACCCCGACCGTACGTGCAAAGCCTCCTTGTTCTCCACCCGATGGTTCGTTCACACGTATCTTGCTGACAAAGGGAAACAAACCAGTTCATACTTCAAAATCTTGTGTTTTTCTTGATTTTGCAGCCCTAGCTACCCTTCTTTAAGCAGGGTGTGTTTCACTGCATCCTTTTTGAGTGTTTGGACCACACCAGGGACATTGTGGATGCAGCCACTAGCTAATAAATCATTTACATAAATTTCTTCAAGCCATAGCTGTCCATGTAGATACGATAGTCATAACAATGCCTTGGCCTATTTTAGAGAACAAAGAGGAATCCCAGGTGCTTCTCTAGGGGGAACCTAGAGAAACTCAGGGAGTTCTGTCAAGGATCAGAGTGGACGTACACTTGGAAGGAAAATGGCAGTACATTGGCTGCATGAGTAATCCTGCATCCTGGGCAGAGCACGGGTGGAGTTCAATCCTGTGTCCTGATTAACATTCCTACAACTCCTGAAATGTGCTGTCAGCTTGTTTTGGTTTTTAAAACGTTCCACATGCCTGCAAAGTGGCAAGGTGAATTTGATGGTTTCGTCTTCACTTGACATAATTTAGAATGTTCAACAATTTGGACAATCAAAACATTTTATAACTTCTAGAGCACGGAAGCTTGCCTTTGGCATTACCTTTCAGTACTTTGTATGGTCAGCTTTACTTTCATTTGTAAAAGAGAGATAAGGATAATTGTTACCTGGGGAGAAAAAAAAAGTGAATGGACAAGTAAATGAAAATGTAAATTTGGTGACTAGCTAAAACTACCTCTGTTAGCAAAACAGGATATAATGTCAGGAAATGATCACAACAAAATACTTTCAGTGTAAACAATCCAAGCAGTGCTGAGCACTATCTCACCCTCTGATGTGCCTCTCCCTCATCGGAAGAAGCATGTCTCTACTTTCTCCCCTCTTTTCTCCCTGGGAAATTTAAAAATAACCCAAGACACAGCAACATCTGTTCTGTGAATCTTCAGGGAAAATACAGGAAGACTCACAAGAGAAATTGGAGTGCAAGAACTTCAATCTAAGGAAAGGGCGGGGGAAGCGGAAAGAGAAAACAAGGCAAAACGTGTTTTACTGTACCCATTGCCTGTATGTAAGGAGCATTTCCAGTTTCATTCCTGGGAAAATTGGATGAACCTCTGTAATTTCAGTCTAACCGAGACTTTGCAGAACGCCAGGAACAGTGCGGATGGGTTGGAGCTGCCAAGCAGTCTTTGTTTAATAGCTGTGTCAGGAGCAGATGCAGTTTGAGGCTGGGAAGGAGGGCAGAGTGCCTTTAGCATCCCCCTGTTCCTCCCACACCTCGGAGCACCAGGCAGAGCAAACAGCAGTGCAGAAGCCTCCACTCACAAGTGGCAAACACAGAGGTGGCATGTCCGTGCTGCTGGAACCCGGGGCAGGCTCACACTGCACACACCACTGCAAGAGGGTCTCTGTAAGGAGCCAGAGCTGCAATAGCACTGTCTTAAATGTGCAAACTCCGTGTTCTGGATGGCCTACCAGGAATTCCACAAGCATTCCAAAGGCAGAAAGATCAACAGTACAAGGCAGCACGACACTTTGACATTTGACATGCATGTGCACCTCTTGTAGCCCTGGCGCAAAGAACTGACAATACTCCAGATGTCCAAGGTGTCTTCATTCCCCCAGATATTAAAATTGAACTTTTTAATATGAATCCAGGTTCTCATGGATAGTAAACAGCTTTTGTCATTGAAGTTGCCATATATTTTACAAAAAGATAGGTTATTGTAGGAACCATCATATTTTGTCAGAGCTGTTGAATGGTAGTTTGGAAGAATGAGCAGGCAAAGGACCCTAGATGATTTCTCAGAAAACCCTGAGAGGATATTATGTTTTTGTTCACAGAGTCACAGAATGGTTTGGGTTGGAAGGGACCTTAAAGATCATCTAGTTCCAGCCCCACTGCCATGGGCAGAGACACTTGCTTGACCAGGTTGCTCAAAGCCCCATGCAGCCCGGCCTTGATGAATGGTAGTTTGAAAGGATGGGCAGGTAAAGGACTCCAGGTGAATTCTCAGAAAACCCTGAGAGGATATTACATATGTTTTCATTTCAAAGAATATCATACAATGTCCTACTTAAATTTCAATGAAAGCGAATTATTGTGTATAACTCAGGGGATCACACTTCAGACTATTCAATATAAATAGGAAAAGGTAAAGGCTCTCATACTTGCATTGAAAATTTCACTCCTGAGATGGAGTTGTTCTTAAGTGTTTAATTTCATGACTACTCAGTTTCTCTCCCCACGTTTTATGATGAAAAATTAAGTGCAAAAATCTGGTTTAACTTTGATTTCAAGCCTTTACTGTATGTATCTCTCCAGGTGGAATGCTTGTGTTTTAATCATGTTGATATTAGCTGCCTTTCCCTCTGGATTACACGTGGCTACAAATGTTTTACACATCGCATGTAATGGGGAAAGTTCTGCCTGTAAAAATGTCCATGGGCACTGACTTAAGTCACAGGTGATGACTTCATGTGGGGCCAGAAGTTTATTTGCTTTATACTGTTTTGTTGGCATACTCTAAGAGTACACGAGTGTGATGTAATGACACTGTATCTGTGTAATGTTGTCCGGGTAAAATGCCTCACAGCTTGCTAATAACAACTCTTGGCATTTCCTAACAGCTGAGTATTCTGGTTTAGCATTTAGATACTCCCCAAAAATTATTTTATAGTTTTACAATCGGTTTCTGATAAAAACTGAAGTCACTGGTTATAGAACAGTTTTGGAATTACCCATGCAGAGTTTGCAAATGTGGCTATTGAAGCTGCCAGCACAATTTATCTATTATTTATCTGGATAAAGAATAGCTTGCTCATATGTTTGCAAAAGAACCTTTCTGACTTGGCTCAAGGTTGAGCAGCTTATGTTCAGAGAAAGAACAAGAAAATTTGCTGGGGTTTTAGCAGTAATAGATGACGTTCCTTCCAGGATCAATCTCTGGTTTCTTTCTAAGCAGGCTTACTCTAGATAAGCACCATTCATTTCCTTATCATGTAAATTATTTACTGGAAATAAATATGTAAGTCTTATTTTATCTGCTCCCTTTTACTTCATGTTATGTGCACATATATAATTCTCCAATTTTTTTTTCTTTCTTTCCTACAGAGTTTACATGAACATCTATTTTGACTACACGTGATTTATTTTTTAGTATTCTAGCTTTTCTACAGGCCTCTTGTATTTCAACAGCTTCATACAAGTTACAAAAAAATTTAGACATTATGTTTTAAGGTAAGAGTTCCTATTTAAAGTCTTCCTGTTTCACTTCAATTTGTGAGTAGTTTTTTTCTTTGACAACATTAGTTTAGGAAGATCGATCGTTTTGCATTTTCACCCCTAGCAATGTGTGACTGGTTTCTGAAGCTGTTTTTGGCTGAGAGTAAGTCTCTTGGACTGGTCCCATTTTTCAATTTCCTCTCCTTAAAGGATAATTCAGTTAAGCAAATAGATTATTCTGAATTGTGGGTAGCTCCAGAGAACAAGGCTTGCATAAGTAATAGCATTGAAAGGAGGTGAGGGGACTTGTGACTTGTGAACTTGCAATCCTTCTGAAGTCCACTGCTTTTTGTTTTACTTTTATGAGCGAATTCATTCTACAAACACAATTGGTGAGGACAGGAAAATGAGATTACAGTACCCCAGGGTAGCTGGAAGATATTCCTGGAGCCATCCCAGTATTTGAAGACAGATGGATTCCATTCCTGGTAGAACACGCCCCATGTCTCTGGGGAAAGAATTTTCTTTTGTTTCTGCTTCTCTTTGGCAAAGATATCATGGGCCCACTCTCATGCATATTTAAAAGGAGAAAGGGCCCCACTGGTTTAGATACATCATCTGGAGGACAGGGAGGAGCTCTAGGGTAGGAGAGAGAACCCAGGAAAAGCCACACAGATAACACACAATAGCAATTATCACAGAGTTGGCTTTTTTTAATTTTAGCTTCCTGCCCCACTCCCCCTTAATGCACTCTGTGATCACCTACATGGAATTCCTTTTCGGTGATGAACAGCAGTTGCCAATAAAATAACCACAGGCTCATCTGAAAATCAAAAGTAGCCTGCAGTAAATAGGTAACCTGTAGATGTCAGGAATAGGGCTGTCCTTCCTTCAGGGAGCAGGGGCTACTCACCTGCAGTTGAATGAACTTTAGTATGGTACTGAGAGCTTCTCATACTTCTTAGCAAAGGGAATTCTCTGGGGTTAGCAACTGATTTGTAAATCTTTCTGTAAAAGCCACTGTTCATTTAGTGTGTTTGTGAACAATTATGTCCTATTAAATATAGCTTGAGGACTTTTTTTCCATCCCATTTCAGACTGTTCATTTTAGACATTTTTAGCTTTAGTTTTTGAGCTAGTCTTGGGAAAGAAAAATTTAAGAGAAATAAGTAATTTCCTTGAAATTCTAACACACCTTTGGGCAGGGACCAGAAGAGGTCTGGCAATAACCTAATTCACAAAATGTGAGGGTCCAGCTGTAGCTCTCCTGTGCTTCACGTTGATGCAAGAAGCAAGAAAAGAAAAAATATACATGAGAAAAACACTGAAAAGGAAGATTGCTAATGTTGCTAAGGTAGGAATGCAAAGCTCTTGCAGGCACCTCCCTCCTGTCTAGCCTTCACTTATCGCTGTGGGGTTATTATACAGAACAGAGAGAGTTTAATTTACATTGCTGGTTGAATAAATCCACTCTCAAAGATGTGAACTCTGCTGTTGCTATCCATCTGGGCAAGCCACTTAACAAGCTTGCTGGGGGACCACTGATTACTGTATGAAGGAGTAATACTCTTGCAAGAAAAACAGGCTGCCAAAGCTGCACATTGTTTCAGCTCTCTCTACTCCTTTGCAGCACAGTTACACATGCACTTGAACGCTACCAAAAGCACAGACAGATTCAAGTTGCTTCCCCATACCCTTCCCATATGTGGGATAACTAGATTATCTTAAACCTCACCCTGAGTGCTTTCCTGCTAGTGAGCAGCCCTTGAGCTGTGTTTTCCAACCACACTTAAATTCCACGACCAGCTCCTCAACCCCTTGTGGTAGGACTTTAGGTGCAAGAAAAGGCAAACTTCACTGGGAAGTTAAACACTCACTGTAGCATGACGTTCTCTCCTGGTATGCTTATTTGGCCCAGAGAGTGCCAAACTGTCCAGTTCTGACTCAGTTACTAAATGTGCTAATAATCTGAATCACCCAGCTGTTCACAAACAGTTCTAGGAATTGCACTACTACTCAAATTATTCCAGAAAAATAGCAGGTATCAAAAACTGCTGCATTTTGCTTTCAGTTGCTTATAATACCTTCACTAACCTTTGGCTGCTCAGTTTAAAGTTTTCCATTTTAGGTATTTGCTGCAAATTAAATGCTAGCTAAAGTGCTTCTGCTCACATTGTTAAAGAACAGCAACATGGATTATACTTTCTAGTAAAGTTGCCCGGAGACTTGTAGCATAGTTTTAAATTTGGCAAGCAAGTTGTGTTTTATGCCAGAGCTGTGCCTTTTGCCAACAGTTTTGAAATGCAACCACATTTAGTGAAGCTGTGAACTTCGAAGGTGCATCAGATGTGGGCTGGCCTTCACCCCTGTAGCTTTGTTCTCGGAACAGCACACCTGGAACTGCGGCACTCCCACTGCAGCACTGCCCAGTTTTCCTCTGCAGCATCAGCCAGGTTTGTCACACCAAGTACAGAACTCTGAGCAAACTCACACAACCACAGAGTGGCTGAGGCCAGAAGGGACCTCTGGAGGTTATCTGGTGCAAACCCCTGCTCAAGCAGGGACCCTTAGAGCCAGCTGCCCAGGAGCATGTCCGGACAGCTTTTGAGTATCTCCAAGGATGGAGATTCCACAGCTTCTCGGGGCAACCCATGCCAGTGCTTCGTCACCTTCATGGTAAAAAAAGTGTTTCCTGATGCTCAGAGAAAACCTCTTCTGTTTCAGTTTGTGTCCATTGCCTCTGGTCAGTTTGTTACCAGCCACCAAATAGATACTGCACCATGGATCACCACCTCCAGGTTCAGATATTCAGCCCTTAATACATCTCACTGTCTGCTCATCCAGCCCATACTTCCTCAGCTTCTCTGCTGATGAAGTTGGCAACACAGGATCATAGAGGGAAAGAGATAGTAGTGACCATTTTTCTGAAGTGTAGATTGAAGAACTGAGCTTAGAGACATGATAAAAGATTAACAGATGTAAGACCCAAGAGAGACTGGGAAAACTGGTACACAAGGGATATCATCAGGGGTTTGGAAGGAGGGAAGATGGCAAGGGACAAGTGATGCTTGGATAAAATCTGTAAAAACCACCAGAAGTCCTCCTCTCATATATTTTCATCTAGGTAAGCAAGAAAATGGCAACACACTATGACCACTTATGGGATAATAAAAACAAGAACTGTGGCATTAGTTCTAGGACTGACCATCATATACTGACAATGGAAGTCAGAAAAACCAAAGTGTGCACAATGCAAAACACACATTAAGCAAGACAAACATAAGCACTAAGAAGGCAGGAAGCATCCAAAAATCTAAATTGTATAAGGAGTCTTAATTTAGTCCACTTGCATGTACAAACTTCTATGTGATCAACCTTTCTTCAGATACCACTTCTTGCAACAGATGCTAAGTCAGTATTTAGGGAACTTAAAATTTCACAGTAAAGACAACCACTAGCTATATGATTTGTATTCTTCATGAGAATGTAATGAAAAAAGTATAATTTTTAAAATCAACTAAATAATGTTTTTCAAACATGAGCACATGACCTATTGCTACAGGAAAATTATCCATTGGGCAAGTTATTTACAAATATTTTCTGTCATTAGCTACATTCTTATTTTCAGGTGCCCAATTTGAAATGTTTAGGGTCAGATTTGCCAGAGTTTCCAAACCCAGAAGCAATCAAACAACAGCTCTATACAAGTGCAGTTGAAAGCATTTCAGTGTGTAAAGAACAGAGTAAGATATTGGAAGACAGAATTAAACACCCACTTCAACACTAGCTTCAGATAAATCTCAGGTCAATGGAATTTCAGTCTCGGCAAACAGTTCTCCTAACCACAAAACTGGTTTCTCTCAAGTAGCCAAGTAGCTAAATAAACAGCAAGCATCTTTTTAAGCTTACTTTCCAATGCTCACAAGTGAGAGTAGCTGAAGCATGAATTTCAGCAGTTTAGAGGAGCTCAACTTAGTTAAACTAAAATGCTTTTAACGTCTTTCCCTGAACTCAAGCACTCAACTTGGAATATGGAGATAATGATATGGAGCAACTCTGACTGGACAAAATAAGAGTGAAGCCAAGTTCACCCCACCTAGCATCTAACCGGCCTGAAAAAAATTTCAAGAAACTATTTGAATTCAACAATGTCCCTATGAAATAGGGAACTTCCACTGACTCCACAAACTTACTTGCTTTACACAGAAAACCAAGACACAGGGATGCAAGTGAGAAAGCAAGTTAGAAAACAGGCTAACTACACTGCATTCAAGTTCATTAACCATGTATGAAAGATGGAGAGTAACAGCGAGCAGAATGAAAAACTCACAAAAAGACTGTACAGTAAGTTACAGAGCCAAAAATGAGCTAATAAATTCATCCACAGAACACTCTTTGCAAAACAAAGACCTGGCTTCCACAGAAGGAATTTTTAAAAAAATTTAAAAGCTATATGACTTGCTAATTAAATGTTGCATCATAAGCTGTCAATACAAACACATTTCAACACATTGCTACAGACATTTGCTTAAAAACATCTTCTTGATTCTGGAACCTAAACATTCATTTGCAGTGCAAATTTTGTTTGAAGTCCAGAAATTTCAGTGGTTTTATAGGATGGGAGGAAGCTGTGCAACTTCTCATGGCCTTTTAATGCCCTTTTGTGACAAGGAGATATTATTACAATATTGTTTACAAAGCAGTTTAAGTTTCAGGACTGAGGAACATTTAAGTAAAAAACATACTCCATTTGTTTGCATTCCAGTACAATTTATGACCTATTTAGTGCCATTCTCTGTGAGAAACATGCTGTCTTGTAATAGTGCTTTTCTGGGGTTAGCCTGTCTGACTTTTTTGTATTACAGAATTGACACACCATCTGGCATATTATGATGTATAACATGAAATAAATTTCCAGGCCTGAAGATGCAAATATCAAGTTCTCTAGAACTAAAATAATTACTATTTTCAGTCTGTTACGTAAACAGTGCATTCATCAAGGCCAGGTTGGATGGGTCTCTGAGCTGGTCTAGTGGGAGATGTCCTTGTCCACAGCAGCTGGGCTGGAACTAGATGATCTTTAAGGTGCCTTCCAACCCAAACCATTCTACGATCCTAAATTTTTAGATCCTAGAAACCTGAAATTCCAAAGGAAGTATTTCCTGAGAGTTCCTATAATTAATGTCATAGGTTTGGTCCAATATAGAATAATGTCCCTGTCCAGCCTACCCCCACATTTCTTACATACACTTAAAGATATGGGAAACAGGCTAGTTTTTCAAAATTTAAGTTAGGAAGGACAAGCCTGATGTAAACAGGCACTGTCACAGAGCTTGTTTTAAACAGTTACATCTGGAGGACAGTGGGGTAACAGTTTGCAAACTACTGCTGTGAGACAGCATCGGTATCTTTAGTTATAGTATATTTAGCTGACATCAGTATATCTGCAAAAGTAAACTAAGTTCCTAAACTTAGAAATATGTTTAAACAGATAGAGTTTTGTATAAATAGCTGATAAATTTCCTTAAGGTACACCACTGAGGAAATCCAGCGTGTTTTAATCTCTGGTGTTTAGGCCAGAGTCTACACAGACTCTGCAGGCAGGAAGCTCAGACTGGCTGGAGCACGATGCTTTTCCTCTAAGTGGATCCTCAGAGCTTATGGAGAATAAATAACTCAGCTGAATCAAACCAGTCTGGTTCCCATTACCCTTATCCAGGCAGCTTATAGTAGAAGAGAACCTGGTCCTGAAAATGTTACTTTTAAGTATCATCTGAAACTATGACACTGCGCAAATGGACAGATGTACAACGTGGATTTGACTATTCTATTAAAAGAAACCATCTGTTTATATAGTACATTCAGCTCTACTGATGCAGATATACAAGAATATTTTATTTTTAAAATTGCAATAGTTTTCTTTCCTGCCACTGCTGAATTACTTACCTGATGATTGTTTGGGTAAAGTCATACCCCAAAGAACTCTAGAGAGCTACATAATGACTAATAAGCATTAACAACTAAGAAAGAAGAAGGGAAGACAAAAATTAAAAAAGGCAGGTAAGTCAAGTCTGTCTCCTTTACTAGAAATCAGATACTTTAAAATCCAGATAATCTTCTGTTCATATATATTCATGTATGAATGCAGTTTATCTATCTTTCTCAGCATCATGCATTGCAAATAACACTGCTTACTCTTCCCTAGGTACATCATCTGTGAGCCTCACAGGAAAAAAAAAAAAAAAAAACCAACAAAAAAAAACAAACCACCAAAAAACCCAACAAAAAAAAAAACGAACAACAAAACCCCAAACAAACAGGAAAAGATAAACTAGCAAAGAAACAGGCTGGCTGTTTGAATCTAGGTTGTGGCTGGCAATTACTTTCAAAACTGAATAAGGATTCCCTAAGGAATGGTGTACATTACCCAGTTTCCTTTTGTACCCACAGAGTTGCACAATTCCAAATGCAAATTTGTTAAAAACAAGCAAAATCAAGCCTGTCAGAAAACTACAACAGACCACAACTGAGAGAACAATCACCTTCCGGACTACATCCTCCCTTACCCAGACTGGAGCCTAGAAAACAGACATCTTTCAGCAGGCATAATGGAGTTAAGCAGAAAAGATTGACTTCAAAAATATCGTGGTGAAAGGTAAGTAAAATGGCTATTGCCTCACTCTTACTGTTTCAAAGCGGTGGTTTGTAACATCAGCTTCCCTTTGATTTCCAGAAATAGATGGGGTGAGTCAAAAAACTGGGAGAAGTACCTCTGTGAACCCAGCTCACTGCACAGAGGTTCTTTAGCGGTACTGAGTATGCAGCCCTGAAGAAAGACTGTTATAAAACGTGTTGTACCAAAATAAAAATAAAATCTTTTATCAGACTCCAGTACCTCTCATCATTCCCGAGAATCAGGATTGAAAAGAGCAAGCATCTTTATACCTACTTCTGTTTCTAGGCTAAAATACAAGTGTTATCAACATAAAGCTTTAACAGTGAACAAAAATACGTTCTATTAAAGATCAGAGGGGAAAAAAATGAATTACTAAATTAAGGAAACCACTGCTGTTTGTTTGTACGAAAAGTCTAGTATTTCGTTTCCAGAGGTACTGTATTAATATAAATTAAAAATCATTCATGTTCTGCTTTACTCATTTGCTATGCAAGACAGGAAAAAAATGAAAATCAACAGCATAGTTTCCTCATCTTGCTGTAAAGCTTGCTTGGTTTTTCACTCCTTTTTTACTGATTGTTTTGGAACTCAGATTCTTTCAAGACAAGAATGTAGTGCAACCTCAAAAATCAATTCTGTTCAAAGTCTCTGGTCTTTAAAGAGCGTGCTCAGTTTCTCTGCAGGAAAAATAGAAATGTCACAAGGGACTGCTTAGATGTCACTTCTGCTTTTGCAGCTATCCTGCAAATGTGCGCCACAAGTACATGCATTTTTTATGCTAAGTAATCTAAAACCTTAATAAGAATTCTTAACTGTTATTCTACCCAACCTGAAAAACAATACAAACAGATACATTTAATTAGGTGGCCATCTGATCCCTTACACTGCAGAATGCAGTCAGGCTACTCTTAAAGCATTTGTAATCCTGAATCGTTTAAAGAAATACACAACATATACATTCCAAAGAGTGCATGTGTTGTCATGTAATTATTAAATACACTTATCTAGTCCCCACCCTACTAGCTTCCACTGAATAAATCTGATTCAGAAAAGGCACTGGTAAAACTTGTTAAGATTGCAAAACATTGCAGCATTGCCCACCATCATGTTAATAAAAACCATCAAGCACACGCATTAAGTGAGCTTGTTAAACCAAATCAGGAAGGTCTTAAATAACTCATTCTTAATTCTGTAGGATTTTTTTTCTATTGACATCACATTTTATTAAAAAAATAAGTTTCCTATATTTAACATGTATATTAGCTTGCTGTATGTGACTGAAGATCTTGAGACCTTTAACACTGAATGATAGTAAATCCAACATTTTCTTCACAGCTTTGAAAAAAGGATAAAAAGAAAGGGAGGATGAAGGGGAAGACAGGAAAGAGAAAAGGAGGAAGCACCAGCCACTCCCACTAAGAGAACCAAATAGCTCTACAGCATCAAAGTATGAACCTGCATCACAAATATTAGAAAAAGGAAAACTACTATATAGATGAAATGTGGATATATTCCATATATTAAAACATACCCCAGGGAAAGCCTAGACTAGGAAGGAATACATTCTATTTGCAGTTGTCTCTCCTCTATTTCAAAAGAAATTATTTTCCTTGACTCTCTTGTATAAACTACTATTCCAGTATGTCAGTTGCACTAAAGCCAGATACCCAAGACCCTGCATTTCCACAATCTGGAAATATTTTATCCCTATTTTTCCCCACCAATGGCAAGAATACTGCATAAAAAATTTGAAGGAGGAAACAACTCAGAGGTGTGCACATTACGCATTTAATTTGTAGTCCAGGAAATTGGCCCCACATTCTTTCAACAAGGAAACTGCAGGAGTCATCTCTAACAGAACACATATATGTGGTGCTTACATCATCTCCATGGGGCCCAGCGTTTATGTGAGAGAAACCAGGGAATGAACAACTCCCCTAAATCCCACAGGTTACCTGTACAAAAGATTAGCAGCCCAAAGTTGTATTGCTCTATGTGCAACCACTCTGCCTCGGTGAGAGAACCCCCCTGTAAACAGAGGGTGTCACAGAGTCCTCTGTGCAGGAATGTCCTGGAAGGAATGTCATTAGCAGCTGTATTTTCAGGGTTAAGTGAGAATGAAAACTCATGGAGGCCATGAAGCACTGGGTTAGACTTGATGTGGTGTACAAAAATAAAATCTCAAGGGGCCCAGAGTTCAGCTAATGAACTCTCTGCTGCTTCTCTTTGGGAGAAGGGAATGGTAAATGACACTCCCAGTAGAAAAATCAGGAGAGAAAATATCTGCAAGGAGACATAGAAGATCCCTCTCTACTCCCACAAATTCCTTCCTGGGAAGTGACACTTTCTGGTTCCCTTCAAAGATATCTGTATTAGCAGAAAAATGGAGATACATATCCTTGCACAAATCTTTTCTTACTTACTTCACTTCAATGCCAACGCCTTTCACGAACAGGGATAAAAGGCTACATTGCAGTTTAAGCAACAATGACATTTCAGATTGTTGTAAAATCAAGATACACTGGAAATATCCAAGCAAGTCCCTACATTAGTCTGATGCTACGTAAAGCCAAGAACAAACAAGCAAGCAATGAACACTGGTATTTTGGTTTTTTGCATGGATATTAGAAAAAATAGTAATCATACACTTTTTTTCTTTTTAAATGTTCATTACTTAGATAAAGCACATATGAATGTAACATTCAGAATTGTAACATAGAAAATGTAATGTGGGCAATCTGCTATTCCAAGTACACTTACCAAAATACAATTTTATAATGAAGAAAGTCTCAAAATACACCTGTACAACAATTGGGATCCACAAAATATGATTTAATAGAGCCACTCAAGATCACTTCATCGAAACCACTTTTATAATACTGTTTGAAGAGTTACCTCTGGTCAAAGAGCATTCTCCCCCTTTCCCTAGCCTGTCCCACTAAAGCAAGGGTGGAATTGTAATTGCAATGCATATCTTCTAAACCCCCAAGTCTGAAGCAGTCCTATGAACTATGACACTGCCTACACTTAGATACTGGGAGGATGGGAGTCACCCCTTCGGAGGCCACGGTACATTGAGACACTTACCCATAGAACTGTTTGTAGCGCAAGCAGAATAATCTTGTAAAGGGCAACTAAATAGGGTCAAAATATGAATTAATTACCTCACTACCAAATCATTCCCTATGTGTTACTTAAGCATGTAACATTAAAACTTAACTGAAAAAGAAAAAGGTAACCATTTCATCCTATAGTTTCTTTATTTCCTTTATGTTTAGAAGTCGCTATTTAAGTTCTATTAACAGAAATACATAACAAAAGCTCCCTATCAAGTGGAAAAAAAGTAATTACAAATGCTGAAAAAGTTGGCCTCATTAACATATGTACAGACTCACTTAATACACATCTTTGTGGGAATTAAACCATTTTATGACACACATTTATACAGGCATTAAACATTCCCAAGTAACTTTGAGCAGAGAACACGCCAAATCTTTAGTCTGGGCAGACAAAAATGGAGGTTTCAGTTTTGATTGTGGAGCTAACATGCAACAGATACAACATTCAGTCTGAGCTGTTGTTGGTAAGTTGTTCTGTCTTTTCCTGCAAAATTGAATTTGGGTCTTTCTGTCCCTTCTTGTCCTTGTTCTGCTGTTCCTGGAGCGTCAGGATTATTTTTCGTATTTCTTCTCTTTTGGTTTTCATTCTTGGGCGTGGAAACCAGTCTGTTAAGTTCATTGGTAGTTCAAAACTCAAAATGGGATTCTGAAAAAGAAGGTCATTTGGATATTACAGTAAATAGTTATAACCTAAATGACTGAAGAAAACTATAGTGAGGAAAACTACATTTTTCCTCACTTCATTCCATGAGCACGGAACAAAATTTCTACAATTTCTGTATTTTGTACATGTATAATTATGGTAAAATCAACCAAGCGTCAGTAAGTTACAGACTGAAATCCATCCAAATCACAGCCCTGACTTTAAGAACACCTGAACAATCTACTGTGTTTGCTACATCTTTTAGACTATACATTTGTCTGCATGAATGTGTAAAATTTCTGATTAAAAAAAGGCAGGCGAGAGAGAAAACTATTGTAAAGATACAGGACGTTTTTTAAGAATCACGAGCATCAAAATCTAGAGCTGATCAGGAATCAAAAACATTTCTCTTTTTATAAGCAACCTTCAGGATCATGCCCAACCAGGCAAGACAGATTTAGATTTCACCCTAGAAAACAAAGCCCCTGCCTACCACCAATGCCTTTTATAATTACATTCTGTTTTCCTGCCAGGTACCATTCATCCAAATAATTACGGTAATTATTATTACAAAGCATTATCTACTCCTCTTCAGTGATACTGTACAGCAGTTCCGCCCTAACCAAATGACAGTTTGGGGAAGAGTGCTGCCTCTCAAAGAAATCCCTCCCTTTCTGTATCCAGTTTACACCATCGGGGTTCTCTAAGAGTAAATGACATTCATCAGTGAGGCAAGATCAGCAAGGCTGCCTGTGAAGAAAACCCAGTGACATTCTGCACAGGAACGTGTCAGTGCTTAGCGCTGCAGGAGCACATCGTTCTGTGTCGGTGCAGCGCGGCGAGGACGAGCAGTGCGGCGGACAGAGGCCAGCGTGCGCCGCTGCCCCTCCCGCGGCGGCCCCTGCCGGCCCCAGGGCCNGGCTCGCCCACCCCCACAAGCCAGCCTCGCTTTCAGAAGATACACGCCGTGGTTTTAGCACTCAAAATAAACCCACCAACAACAAAAAGATGTGCCCGATCGATTCACTCACATCGGATTAAGCACCTGCTCCCACATACTCTCCCATCAAGTTTGTAGAACTGCTGCAAAATGAGACTGCGGGCAATTTTCCAAATACAAAGCAGCTGAAATTGTTCGCTGAGTAACTTCAAGACAGTCTAGTACTGTGCAGACAGCTCAGGTTTTCCCTCCCCAGTGGAGTTACTTCTGAGAATATCCCTTGATTTGCTCTCTGACACATGTATGTGTCGTGCCTATTCGCTGGCAGACAAAGCTACTGCACACTGCTGGACTAGGCAGGACACGGGATTCAGCTGGACATAATCCAGCAGTCACTTGGCAAAAAGGAATGGGCTACGATTAATAAAACTTGGTTGCTCCAGCTACCCCCAGTGAACAAAACAGGAGGTACTTGTTATGGTTCTAAGCTCTCAGGAACTTGGTGAAGCAAAGCTTTTGCCTTCCACTTGCATGAATGCATTCTGCTACAGCCTTACTGCTCTTGTGTAATGTATGAATGGAGGGAAGGCTGAGGAATGGATAAGCTGCCAGCTTTCCCAGGAAAGGGTTAGCTACAGTAGAGTTTAGAACAATGCTCTAAAGCACCAGCGATTCTAAAGAGTTACTGTCCCATGCAGGCAGCATCTCCCTTGACCATCATTTCTCCTCCCCATCTAGACCAGAAAGTGCTAATGTCTCTGCTTGTGAAGGAGCTGTAACTTGAAGACCAAGTCAGCTTGCAAGTAAGCATTTAAACAATCCCTTCAATGGAAACAAGATTTGGCATTTGGCTGTAATGATTTCACTTACATGTTTTCTTACAAATTAAGAACACCTACAAAAGAAACATAAACCCCCTACCTGTGTCACATTTCTGAATTTATTCAGTCACTGTTCTCAGGGGATAATGATCAAGCTTTTTGTAGTGCATTTGTAGTTTAGACTCTGAACTCAAGTTCTTACTGGATGATTTTAAAGGGTACACAGCAAAAGAACAGAAAGGAAGACTCTAAATGCGTTTTCTTTAGATTCTCTCAGAAAGTTTCATGGCATACGATTTCCTTGATGTACATACAACTAAAAAGGATAATTAGTTTATTTTCAAAAAAGTTACTCTGTGTTTATTTATAAATTAGTTTATAATGCATCATCTCATTAATAGGTACTGAGCTACTCTAGGAGCTTTTTATAATCATAATCCTTTTCACAGCTTATATTTGATTGTGGCAGGAATCAAAAATAGCTTCAAGAACATACATACCTCAAAAAAGCTCTCCACATACTGGAGGATGTACACTCCACAATCACTGAAGTTGTTCTGCTGTGGCACTTTTGGGTTTGAACCTTTCATGACATCTTTGGAAAAGCTTCTTTTGCTGCCTTTCCTGACTTCCCATTCCACCTCTAAATATCTACAATAAAAGACCATGCAAATGAAAATTTTTTTTTATTCCTTGAAGAATTTTAAAAACAAACAAACAAAACAAAACAAAACTAAAAAAACCCAACCTCAAACCAAACCAAACTAAAAAAGCCCCAAGCACCAGATAGGAAACTTACTCCCTCAGTGTTTTCACAACATTTGACCGGGAAGGGCCTCTCAGTGAGTCCATAAGCAAAATGCAGGGCCTAACAGAGAACATAAGTTTTAAGTACACAGTATTTTACAGCAGCTTGACAAACACAACCTTACACAGAAATAGTTTGGGGGGATTGATAATTTGGAGAATTGATCTAACAAAACTAGATCAATTCTCCAGAGTTCTGCCAGCACTTTAACTGGGATAGCTAAATGGCAGGTTATATTATATTTAACTGTACACTAAGTACACTTAGGAATGTACTTAGAAAATACAGTACTGTCGCCTAGAACACCTTCAGGTGTCTAATGCTCTTTTAGGTGCACAAGGAATCTGGGACACTGGGAAGAGAAAGTAAGGCACAGAGCCCACAAACGTCCTGTTGGAGTAGCAGCTTGAGGATAGATGGGACACTCCACAGCACACTAGAAGATATTAGGAAAGCACATTCAAGAAGTGATCCCAGCCTGAATCTGAAATGTAGCTGGTAGTTATACACAAAACACCCACCAACTCTATTTGGAAGACTTTAAAATATAATATATCTATAACCAAGTCTGCTCAAGTCCTCTCCTGCACACTATAGATGCTGGTATCCTGTCACTCGATCTAAAGCACACTACCTTTCCAGGAGCCACAACCACAGCAATCTTATCAGCCACCTATATGCAAGATGGATTTATACATCAAAGTTAACTCACACCAGAGTTCAGAACTTCAGCATTATATGTAGTATGTATTTTGAGGGATAAATAAATGCAATCACTTTTCACAAATCTCTGCTTTTTCTTATCTAACAATAACACATATACATTCAAAGGATCACCTGAAGAAACTTCAAACTTCTAAAAATGTAGTATTTTGCAGGGAGAAGAAGTGACAACCTTTTCAAGGTAATTTTCTATTTTATATACAAGTAATTTTAAAATATGCTAATAGTCAAGTATTTAAGTGCCCTTAATGACTTTGGATACTTAAGTGTCAAAGATGACATGAAATTTCTCATTGGATTAAAATACTGTCTGCTGGAAAGTATTATGTACAGATAATCTGTCATCAAAATGGGACAAATGTAGCCAAGCTATAATCAGAAGCTCATACATATTCTTACAACACACAGCAGAGATGGACTTTTCCTTGAAAATGTATTAAGTCATATATTCCATAACATCTCTAAATCTGTAATTCTATTCTGCCTCCTAAGACTGAACTGTGAAAGTCTTCACCTTTCTAGTAAACCTTGTATTCACAAGAAAGGAAATATAAAACCAGATAAATTATGAAAAAAATACAAAGGAAACTGTCAAGGCAGCAACACTAGTAACAATCTTTCTAGACTGCGAATCATGCACACACAATGCAAAGAACTGCAGTCAATATTTACTAAGAAATTATTTCTGGCTATCAAATATTAAAAAAAAAAGTTTTCAAATCCAGAACAGATTAAAAAAAAATTAAAAAGTGTGGAACACATTTAGTAGAGGAAAAATAACAGAGGGAGACAATAAAGAGGAACAACTACATATTTTGATAAGAAAAGGAGGCAGTTAAAATTACTCCCATTCTCCTTTACTAATTTGAATAGTGATAAAGGTTTTCTTTACCATTAATTTTATTATTTAAAAAACATTAATCTGCTTTTTAATACAGGATACATCTGAATGTGCTTCTGCATCTTGTTTTTGTATGCGTCTATGTACAAAATACCAAAGAACAGCCTTATTGGAAGAAACAATCTTTTTTGCCTGATGCAGCACATAGGCTTAACAGAAATCAAAAAAAGCTATTATTTCACTAATAGTTTCATTCAATAAATTCTCTGCTCACTGAAGATTTTAATTAAAGTTCTCTCTCAAATCCTAACAGCATGCTGATTAAAGTATTTGAAGATTCATTTATGACTATTTCTCAAAATTACTATCTTGTATATTTCATAAACTTCTATGAAATTTCCATTGTAATACTTACTGTTTGCAGATAGTTGGCTTCAGGTACCATTGTCCCATTTCTGAATTACAGTTATCATCTACAAGGCCACCATCATCACTACTGTCTTCCTACAGAAGCAATGTGGTTACAGGTGTTTAAAAGCTAATACTGTTTTTTTCAAACAGATGCAAAGGAAATCATTGTTACACTTACCACTTTCATTCAAGACCAATAACTAAGTTTACTAAAGAAATGATAGCTTTAATCTGAAATGATTCATTGTTTGTTAAACTGACTGACTTTTAGTCACACGGTTTCTGAAATTCATGCTAGAATGACATGGATTGAATACTACCATTCAAGGACTATGAAACTAGAAAAATGCAACCAACATTTTCAAAACACTGCTGGCTTAGAAGAGGTGAATCTCCATTATTTGGTTATAATCCGAATTATCAATACTTTTCCTTGCCAGAGAATACCAGAAACTTGCTTGGTAGTTTCATGTATGTTTTTTTCTAGGTGAAATGAGACTCTATTTTGATCAAAATGCAACTTGATTCTCAGGGCAAGGAAAATTAAACCAAAGAAAACAAGATTATAGATTGCAAAAACAATCATATCCCAAGCCTGGAAATAACCTCTAACCTTTTGATTTCAATACTGATTGCTATGAATGATATGCAAGTTTTATGAATTAAAGCACTAAGTTGCTGTAGCTAAAAGAACCTCAGTGATCCACAGTTTCTTACCCTTCCATTGAGTTCAATGTTACTACCTGCAATATGCAGGCAAAGAGGTGCTTTCCAAAAATGGGAATCCCTGTACCAGCACGATTTATTAACATTTTTGTGTGCACTGTGTACATTTCATTAACACACAGGATGCCAGTACTGAAATCCTCAAGGTATGCCATGAACATTTTATCATAGCAGAAACTACCGCCTAGCTCCTCGTACACCTGTTTTGGTTGCAGCCTCAACTCCTTCTTTGGCAGATGAAAAGGTTGGTCCACTCAGCCTGTCATGGTCATTTCTACACTTGCTTTGAGCATTCTGGAAAATCTCAGTGGCAGCTTCAGCCTGAATCAAGTTCTAAGCTACACAGCAACTAAGGAGCTTGGAATTTGTTCCTTTTCTCAAGGAACACACCTGGCCATGTGCTTGCTTCCCTGCCTTCATGCCATGTATTTCAGACTGGAAATCCTGTACTACTTATTCTCCATCTTCTGGAAACTCAACTGCTACAATACCAACAGGCAGTTCCATCATGCAAAACTCAGAATGTTTGCACAGGCATGACAGGAGAGGTGGGCTAAGTCCAGCTGAAAACCCATTTAGGTTTCAACATTAACTGGAGCTTTTACATGTGTGTACACATATACACAGCTACTTGGAAGTCATTACAGATAGCTGCAGACTGAAAAATAATAGTTTGTTCTGGACTCAGAGGTCCATAAAAGGTAATACACCTGGAACATGAGCAGGAAGGCCAATTAGGAAGAGCAAACACGTAACTTCTGGCCTGCTCGCATTGAGCTTACACTTGTAGAAGCAACAGAGCTATGGAATAATGCCCTCATATCCAGCACTGAGTCAGTCAGGGACATTTTAATATTCAGTCTTTCCACAGCTTTAAATTTCCACTATGAACAACAACAGTACTTGATATCCGTGTACTTGATTTACCATGCTGTGTAAATCTGATTGGGAGAAGCACTAATAACAAACAACAGAGTAGCACATACTTATAAATGTGTCTGGTTATATCCAGGAAATGCAGCTAAAAGAAGAGTAATCTGTTCTTGGGTTTAGTAGATGAACATGGAGTGGGGGAGACAAAAGATAGAAATGTATTGACTTTCAGTGTTCCCACTTAAATCACTGTCTAATATTGTCATTACACAAAAGATTCACAAAATTAAATGCAGGATAAGTACAGCAGTTTTCTAATGTAGTTAATGAGTTAAATGAACAAATGTATAATCCTCTCTGTCAGTTAACCTGAAGATTTTTGTAGGTAACCAGTGCTTTGGACTTGACACTTTAGAGCTAAGTAGCTTTAGAAAATGCATTCACAATCTGTACACCACTTTTAAGCTGTCCATTTCAAATACAACACAACAGTTCACATTTCCTTAATAAAATTGCTAAATTCTTTACCTGGTTATCTTGGTCTTCAGAAAAATCTATAAGCTCATCTTCATTTAGTTTACTGCCATCAGCTGAGTCTTCACTATAATTTAGTCTGATTTTGTGCAATCCATCTGTATCAATCACAGACAGTGGGATATTTAAACATCAAATACTATGTCACCGCTGAAGACCAAACTCATTTTAAATACCTCACATTTCCTCAGGATTGCTCACAGTAACTGTGATACAGTTAACATATAATAATTTACTTATGTATATGAACTAGAGTGAAAAGCTTCTTCTAAGTAACACAACAGAAACTATTTCTTATTGTGTGAAATGCCTGAAAAAAATATGGGACACCTAGACTAAAACTCACTATGAAATTCCCCATAGTTCCATGGAGCCTTTATAACAGTCTAAATTGGTACTGCTACCAAAAGGGGCACTCTCATATGCTCTCTAAAATGACCATCTATTCATGTCCCTAGCCGGTTCCTTTCATAACACCAAATACATCCATACACACAGTGGATCACACTGAGAAAGACAGTCACTAGCTTATTATTTTTCAACTGGAATAATTTCCTCCATCAGTTTACTGTGCAGTTATATGAAGACTTGTGTTGGTAAAAGGGAAAAAGGCAGCTTGGGGACACTGGTAGAGAGGGCAGAACGAAGGATCAGCTCTTCTGGGAGCAGCAGCTTAGAAATATTTCACAGTTTGTTACATAAAAAGATTATCTGTAAATTCACTCTCAATGACCTCTGTATATTTAGTCAAATATTTAGTGGGCAACAGCATCAGAAGAAAAAAAAATTATCAATGTTCTACCTGTACAAGAAGCAAATACAGACAGCTACAATCTCACTAGTCTTACTACTACCATAAAAGACTTCAGAACAGATTTCGATGGAAAAACAGTAAACTGTGGAAATAAATGAAAAATAAGTAACTGATGCCAGCAAAACTCGAAATCTTCCTAGAAAGGGGCTGGCCATGTTATATGTCTAAACAATGATAAAAGTATTAGTGATGGTGTCACTGGATAACATATCACCTATTAAAAGGAAATTAGCATTTCTGTAAGAACAGTAAATAGGGCAGTGAAGTAGCTAGTGGAAAAAAAAAGGACAACATCTTCATTTGAAAGTATTTCAAAAGAGATGTTGAGGTAACACTTTGGAAAGAGGTCACCAGTGGAGTTCCACAGGGACAAACTTGGGAATTAGTCATACTCGGTACCTTTGAAAAGACCTTAGCATAAGAAGTAGGTCATATACTAATGTGGTTTAGGGTTAACAGATTTCTAAAAAATAAAAATTGGTATTGAGACAACTCACATCTTGTTCAAAAACTGAGCAATAAAAGAATTATTCGATAATAAACATATAAATATTTTGGATGACTTCAAAGTTATTTAGTTATGAATTTCTACAGATTCACAAGTTCAAGATCAGGATTTAGTTTGAGATCAAGCCATTTCAGTTTAGGCTCCCATGTATAGTTAGCAGCTAGAGTCTCCATGTTATGGAAGCCATAATCAGAGCACAGAGCTACTTAACTGAACAGCTACTCTAGATCTGCTTTAGGATGAGAAGAGGAAGTCTCCTGGCTTCACTGGCTACACTATCAGAGGCACGTGCGGTATTTCAGGATATCCTTGGATATCCAGGACTTACAGATGGATTTGGCACAGTCAAGATCCACACCCTTCTGGAGCAACAGATGAAGGCTGCTCAGATAACCGACAGAATGTCTGTCTTCCATCTGGTTGAAATGGAAGTTTAAATACAGTGTATCTGAATTTAGGTGCCTGAACATATCCTTAGGGTCAATCTCACCCTTAAATCAGGACTGTGCCCCCTGAGGACATCCACTTTAATGAAAGGGTGCATCATCTTCAACAGCTGAGCAAGAGAGTCTGAGCATTCCAATTAGGGAGAAAATGACCATCAGCTCCCAATACAATGCAGCCAGAAAAAACCCACAAGAAATGTAATCCTAGCAAAAATCTGTCATAAAGCACATTCCAACTAATTACAGACAGTAGCACCATCCAAGACATGAGACCACATCATACAGCAGCAATATGATAAACGGTAATGATCACACATAAAATGAAAAATCGACTCAAACAAGACCCCATCTACACAAATCCCCAGCACCCCCCAACCAAGACCTTCTAGGAACAGTGACAATGTTATCACAAATGAATACATTTAGAATAGAAATTAGTACTGTTCATACCCACAAAGATATTGAAGTTGTAATGGCCTGCAGTACACAGATTAAACCATACGGTTGGTAATATTTTCAGAATCTGTACTCTAAGGTATACAATTCCCTACTGTGTAAACTTACTCAGTGGAAATACTACTGCTGACTAAAGTGAAAGCTTTTGCATAATCAAATGTTTCCTAGTCTATGCCTTAAGGAGATCCAAATGTTGCAGTGAACAGAGAAAACAACCTTTTTCTAATTCCTTCACCTGCCTTTAAAAGTATGCCAGCTCCTGTGTTCACTTGGGTACAAACACTGTTGCAGATTGGTGAGCGTAGTCTCCACAGCAGCGATGAACTGAGAAAGCCTCTCTAAATGTAACACAGTGGTCATGGAGGAAATTTTTTTTTTTAAGAATTATTTTCTTCTTACTCTTTTTACATACCTTCTTATCAGGACAATAAAGAAATGAATAGTGTTGAAGCAAAACATCAAATGATAAAAGACATGGATATTAAAACTGCTCACATAATCTTAGGTCAGTTTTACGCTGCACACACATTATAAGGATCCAAGGTCAACTACTATTCTTTCCTTAAAAACTGCAATCCTGAGGGATGCAAAGTGGTATCTACAAAATTATTTTGTTTGAAAAAGGGTCATAGAACTGAAAAATTAATCTGATTTAGGAAAACAGTGTTTTATCTCCAGCCCTTTGCCATGTGAATTACATCAACAGCCACAAAAACTTTTTAAATTCACTGGCTATGAATTACTTATATTGTAAGCACTTAAGTCATATACTAAACTTTTGAAGCATGACATTTACACCATTGCAGAAGTAGTAACAGATCTGAAATTGCCCTGTATTTCACGAAAATGTGCATATTTTTACAGTTACATACCCATAGATTGGCTAGCAGCTGTGAATTCACCCTGTATACCATTTTCATCCAGAGTTCTATGGTCTAGTTTATGGCATGCTGATTCCACAGTGTTAGGATCTTCCGCATCACTGTCTATTTGATTCAGTTTTTTGAAAGCACTTTTTCCCCTACAAGGACTTCTTCTACAACACGAAGATTCGCTGTCCTCTGTTTCAGTGTTTGGGTCGATTAAAGCTGTACTGTACTTTTTGGTAAATGTCTTCTTTGCTGTGGACTTGGAAGGCGAGTTTTGTGCATCTAATTCATTTGGCAAAGGAGATGGTGTGCTGCTCTCTCCATCTGAAGAGGAAGATTTCATAGGCATTGCAGCATTTTCATGGTAATGGGGATTTGGTTCATATTTGGGTTTTTCTAAACCAGGAAAACAGATAACGGCCAAAAACCAGTGTGCACTGCAAAGGAAAAAAATACATTAAAAACTTGCAATTACATTAATGCCCCCATAATTCCTCAAAGATAAAGTATACTAGTTGTTCAATTTTTCTGACCAGGTTTTACTCAAGCCTTCACAGGCTTCTGTAAAAGCACGATTTCTCCATGCAAGTAATCACCAACAAATTTACATGATGCAGCTAGTTAAAAACATTGCTGTCTTAAATATTTATTTCAATTTGCTCACACTTCATATATTTTTTTCTTTCTCTGAATTGAAGTTTATTTATTTTTAACATTTTCTTCATTAATGCAGGAATTAAGAGATTGTAGAGTTCATGTTTTATGGCTGTTCGAAGTTTTCTAATAGTTCAGCACTAGCAACACAAGTAGGTCAGATCTAATGTTATGGTTGAATTGCCCACATTCTTCCACCTATGAGATCTTCAAACTGTATTTAACACTTCACATTTTTAAAGAAATCTTGTCAACAGTGAGTTAAAGAAAGAGAAAAAAACAGTGCTTCTAATGCCAGCACAATGACTCTGCTGTCTTCCTCAGCCTTCACAGAACTCATATTCTAACTCTTCCAAATCAAAAACAGTTATACCCCCCAACATGATGTGTAATGCAATGGTTTCCTCCTATTTCATTGCTTCTTTAGGCTTCACTGACTTGCCACTCAATCAGAACTAGAGCAGCAGCAAATTCAGGGACTGAGACATTACAAGTGCATTTTGATTGTCCAATTAAGAAATTTTCTGACGGATCTTTGATTGTCTACAGGAAATAACGAAACAGAAGCTAGCTATGTATTACACAGGTGAAGTCACATTTCAGTGTGTTTTAGGAGACAAAAGAAAAAGCAGTAGCTAAAAATGTCCAACTGCCATACTAAAAAAATAATTAGATGGTTATGAAGCCTAAACTCCATCAAAACTTAATGGCAGTTAAAGTGGCCACTGAAGCAGCATGTGCAGTATGGTTTGTTTTGAATGAATATGTTTCATCATATCTAATAAATGAACATACTAAGTACTGCCCAACCCAGGAATGTGTGTACTCTATTAACAGAGACTTTATGTACCAATTATGTCAGCAGACTAGCATATTAACCTGGATGTAAAAAGAGAACAGCTTGTAACTTTTAAGAGAACAACCTGTTTTCACTGGAGATTTGAACGAGAAGGATTGTACAGCCAAAGAACACGGATGTAGTCATGGTTAAATCGAGACACACTGTTCTGAAGTTGATTCTGCCCTGGAGTCAACCTGCCCACCTCCAGTTACTGCAGTTTGACAGCTGGTTAGATGATGAGTCTACATTCCCTAAACTAGTTGTTATAATAAAGTCTGGAAAAAATTGTTGGAACTAGACACCAAAACCCAGCAACTCCCCATCAAACCACCCCTTTCTCATCTCCCTGGCTACTTAGTTATTTTTCTGCTCTGCAATATTCTTACTGTACCAACCAGGAAACCGCTGTTGCAAATGAATGTCCTACCATCACCACTTGACAAGCTTCAGCTTACGGTGAAGGGACAGCTCCAAAAAGTGTGAACAGGACTATATCCAGGTGACAGATGCACACCAGGAGTACACTTTTCATGCTCTAATCACAACTGGATGAGTCCATGAGACCAAGCTACTCTAACCCAAAATCACCAACTCACACACGGTGTGAACGTTATGCCTTCAGTACAAACTGTTATGTTCTACTTGCTGAGACAGACATTGCTTTTGTTCCTTGTTCCTAGTAAATGAACAAGACAGTGAAAACTACTGTGTTTTAAGTTACTAGCAACATAAGTAATTATTAGCAAACCACAGAACTATTTGTTTTTCTTTTCAGTTGACTTCAAATTCACACTCATTTCTCCTATGCATAACTCATGTGCAAATGTGAATGACACATGAGAGGATGGTGGGAAGTGAACTGCATAACAAGTGCAAAGGCAGCTTAAAATTTAAATGTCAGTCAATTCAAAGTTTTGGTACTTGAAATTTCATGGGAGAGGGATGGCAAGGATGAAATCGGCAGTGGACAGGGACCTGCAGTGGACCTTACACCCAAGTTATTAAAATCCCCTAGATCTTCATGTCTTGCTAGAAGTCATGGTACATCAAAAACAAAAGTTAGTGCTGATGAACAGCTTTATTGGGGAAATATAACTTGATAAAAAGGACACATCTATGTCTGGCCAGTTATCTCTTAACTGCCTCTATACTGCTAGCTTCAGAACTCAGCTGGAGAGGAGGCAGGAAAACTAGATGATTCAGAAATTTGCCTCCCACTGTACTATGGCACAGTATCTAGATAAATCACTTTCTATTAAAGAAAATCTCTTTTTTAATTTTTGAAATATCAGCTGGTATGCCTATGAGACATCAGTTAGAAAATTCCTGTCTATCTGTCCTTATTTTGTTTTTATTGCATATGTTTAAAATACAGTACTTGAACTTCCATAAATAATTTAGCTTAAGAACTGTTTAGATTATTTCTTTGAAATAAAGAAATGTGTTTGTGACAACTAGCTGCGATCTTAAGGAAAGCAAGCATCATCAAAAGTCCTTAGCAACCATTAGAATGCTAATGGTCTGCTTCCTGACCCTTAATAAGTATCAGGACAAAGGGAGATAAAGAAAAAGAATAAAGTTCTCAAGGCAGTAGCAATTTTCAATTAGGTTTTCTTTCAATATCAATTTATTTAAATATATATCCATTTACTAAAGATGATCCCATCTATACCAGAGAGATTTCATTAGAAAGGACCAAAAATACAAAACCAATCAATGTTATCAATGTCAAAAGCTCAGAAAAAAGAATGCGAGAGACTGAGGTAAAGTCTAGGAAAAGGACTCAGAAAAATTAATTTTTGCTGTCTTCATATTGTCTGAAATTTCTTTTACTACAACATTTAAAGATGTTACATAACTAATTTTTATCACCTGGAAAAAGACGTTTACTCTCTTAATTTTTATCTTCAATTCTTACTGTAATGTAACTTTCAATTTCAGAATTATGAAGCTTAAGCCTTTACCAAATGTGATAAAAAGGTATGTTCACTTACGCTTCATTAAGGGGAACAAAAATGAAATCTTTCTCAAAAATATCAACATGCCGTGTCCACGTTTTTACTCGCCCATGTCGCTTTTGTTGTATTCTGCAAGAAGAAACCAAGATACAATTTGTAGGGTGGCTTATTTTATTTGAGGGAGCATTTTCCAGATATTTTCATCTTAACAGCTTGTTAAGATTTTCAAGGGATATTCCATGTCTGCTACAGGTCTGGATGTTTCCTACAGTTCTGTTGATATTTCTCTCTGTAAAGCATCTGTTTTTAAGAGTCTTCACTGCACTTAGCTCTATGTTAAACTGACTTATCAAAAGACTTACGAAAGGTTTGAAGTTTCATGAATATTTCTTCTTTCTCTTTGATTAAGGCGTTTATAGAAGAATGAACTGAACACATGTATTCTATCAGCATCTTCTTTTTTCAGCTTTTCAAGTACCAAATACCTAATTAGTTAAAAAAAAAAAAAAAACAAAGAAAGAAAAAATAATGGAGGTTTTAACTAAAAGTATTCAGCACCAGAGTAAAAAGGACTACTAACAGGTGCTCCCCACCAAACTGTAGCAGCTTCTCACAGAATAGCTATTTGGAGCTGACTATCCACAGGAACTAATTAACACAAAATTTATGTAAATATTTCAAGGTATTATTGCTCTGCTCAATCAACAAGCTGTTCTGCTGCTCTTGTCTTTATTTATTTATTATTTTATTTATTTATTTTTGTTTCATGGCAGGAAAACAAATTTTCAAGGAGTTTGTTACATAAACACCTATTTAAGAGACTTGTATTTTGTATTTGAGCCACCAGATCTCCAATCTCAGGAGTGATACACTCATTTGATTTTTACTTCTAAAATATGTTAATAGATTGAAAAATATACATATGCATCTTTTGTGTAGCATAAAATCAGCAGCATGTAACAATTTAATGCACAATATACCTCTAACATCTGCAGTATCAGTGATAGCACAAAATTAACTTATGTATTACATTAATCAAAACAAATGGAATTCTAGGAAACACAGATACTCTGGAAAGAACAACTGAACTTTAAAAACGCCTTTTTTTTTTTTTTTTAAGTTACATTTGCTCCTGAGATGTTAAAAAGTTCAAAGAACCTTTATCCTGGTAGGAACAATGTCACTGCCAAACAGGACAGGAGAAGAACCAAACTTTCTTGCGAGATCACACAACAACCTTTAAAATTACAGCTACACATAGTTGGAGACCAAGTGTTATCAACTGACCTAAGAATTTTTAATGTCAGAACTTTTCAAGTTTCCAAGTAAAAGACGACTAAAAATTAATGTGAAATAAAACTTACTTTAAATAAAAATCAATAATAACATCATTTAAAAATTCTCCTTCATTTAGACAATGGAGGTCTTCGTTGGTCACAGAAATACCACCTTTAGCTGGAGAAGGTGGGTAAACTATCAACCTGAGAAGAAAAATACATTCAATAAGAAGTATGAAATGCCAAAAATCCCTCAGAGAATTATTACAGGGCAAAGATAAATATCTTACTTTTCTATAGGACCAATAAATACCGTATGTGGTTCGCCAATTTCCTCATCATCATCAAAAAATGGTAATTTATTTCGCTGCTGCATTTTGGACTCAGAAGCAACCTTAAGAGAATAAAGTCAATATTAATTTACATACTGTGCTCAATTTTACTGAAATGGTAATAAAACTTCATGAAGTCCAGCAGTGTAATATCTGGTTTTTTTGAGGACTTCAAGTCTGTGGGTTTTATCCTTTCCTACCTCATCTATTACACTCAGGTCTTTGCTCATTTCTTGCAGAATTACAAAACTTTCTAATTCTTTAAAAAGTAGTTTGTTTCATGAAACAAATGTAACTACAACAGTGGAACTTAATTTCGCGTTTGAAATATACCATAATTTTACCAGTTGGAAAAAATTATATTGTCTGATTATACTAAAGATTTCTCATCCCTCGATAATTTTTAAATAACATTATTTGTGGACCATTGTTAACTTTACAATCAACTAAACACCCTAAAAAGTACTATGAATGCGCAGACTAGTTCCCATAGTTTCATAATCCACCATGGATCAGTCTGGGAATTTTCATTATAAAAAGCCAGAAAAAGTTGCTGGAATTTTTTTTGGCTGACCAACACACTATCCTTAGTGTATTGTAACCCACATAATATAATGACTTAATTCTAAACCAAAACCACAATTACATTTTTTATTTTGCTTTCTCTGTGAGATGGGCTTCCTTTGGAATTGTCCTCCAAGCACTTAGTAAATGCAACAAGCCTGGCATTGGCTTCTTCAAAGGAAATTTTCACAAAGAAGTCAGAAATATTATTTCTAATACCAATGTCCATAATTATTTTTTCAAATATTGAATTTGCATGAGGATCAAGACCAGTTTCAAAAATCAAAATGATGTACTGCTCTTCCTGACCTGCAAAAAGAACAGAGAAAGTTATTCATTTAGGAATAAAATTTAAAAGAAAGCATGTTGCAATTATAAACAGATTTCATGGAATTTCAGGCCAACACGAGTACACACTGCTGATAATGGATGTAAGCAGTAATACAGATGTGAGCAGACAGACAGAAGGACTAACTGCCAAGCCTTTCTTACCTGCATTTGCAAGGAGTGCATTCAACTTCTACCTTAATCAAGATATGTTAAATATTACATCTGATAAATTTTTAATTGACCTTAATGCAAAGCCAGAACATATCTTGAAATAACATCTTTGTTTACTGAGAGTAAGACTCTGTAACCAGTACCTTTGCTTACTGCAGTTCCTAGCCAATTGTTCCACTACAATTTCAAAAACTGTACATTCAGCATAATTTCCTCTCTGATCCTAGAAATCTATGCTATAAAACATCACTGTTTTTGAAGTTGGAGAGAATCAGATCAATCATCTGTTATATAAATATAATCTACTTATATGATCTGAAAAATCAAAAAGCAGTAAATTGCACTAAAAGGAATTATTTTACACAGTCAGAAAAAGGAATAGAATTCAGGCTGCAAATCCCAGTCTCATGATACTGCCCAACACAGAGTTGCCAGGATCTGTTTTTCAGTAAAGAGATGCTTCAGACAAAAGCATAACCATTTCCCTTTGGTCATTCTTAACCCAGCATGCTAACTCCTGTGAAAAATAATTCTTCAGCAGCGTAATTCCCAATTCACTGCACACAGAATTTAGATGTCTAATTGGCTTTTGGGTGTTGCTGTTTTGGGACTTAGGCATCTATACACAACTGCTTACACAGCTTAGATACAAGCTTAAATTAATTTCATTATTGCTTACAAAGCAGAGAGCAACTGTGTTATCACAGAATGCTCCTGCATATCAAATGCAATAAAGCCGACAGAGGTAAAACTCTGTGACACAGCCTCAGGGAGAAGAGCTGGGAGGGGACACTGCTGAGAGCCAGGCAAGGGAGGGACTTCTCACACAGACAACTTGAGAAGCTTCTTCCTTTTTCGTGAACACCTGTGTCATCATAAGACTCCTTACAGCTCACACTTTTTACAGGGCACGGATGAGACTATTACACAGTATTATGGGAGCACTCAATTCTGAGATTGTTGAAAGCATTCTTCCTCCATTTGAATGCATTCATGTATGTACAAAACTGTGTGTAAGTATAAATAACCACAAAATTTAACCTGAAGAAAAGCCTATTGAAGAAAAAGAGGATTCAATCTTACATTTAACAGGTGTGCATATTAAGATGCCAGGACCCTGAAAATTATGTAGAAATTAAATTTAATTTCAATATACATGAAGATAATCCACACATTCTCCAGGCAGGTATTTGTCTACCTCACAACATCATGACAAGTATGCTGGGGGAGAAAACCCCAAGGCAATCTATACAACAGCTTCTACTAAAGCTAAAGCTTGTCAGCAGAACAGCACAGAAGTATTACAAAAGCAGCCACATAAATGTAAAGGTTTGTATACAAAAGCTAACCAAACCAACTTGCTTTCATTCAGTACAAATATTAGTGAAAAAAGCTATACTCAATTGACTAAGTGTAGTAACCAGCATGTTTCTGGACCAAGAGAATGCCCAGCTGCTCTGAACTGCATTCTCTCTCAGCCTGGGAAGGTAACAGTGTCTGAAAAAACACTACCCCTTCCCCAGCCAGTGACGACCCCTTCAGTCTTAATGCACTCATTCATGACCCAAAACATGAAAACACAATTTGAAGTGAACAGTAGACTAAAATTGTTTTACTTACTGTCTCCTTTACATTCGTACCAGACATTATCTTTACTCATTTTCAGCTGATCTCTCAGACTGCTACAGGTTGAAGGTACTGTTTGTAGGAAAACTACTGGCAATTTTCGGACACTACACCATTCACATTTAGTAAGCTCTGAAGTTTTCAGGTTAATCTCTCTGATATCACTTTCTGATTCTAAGAGAAAATAATGACATATTAAAATATAATAAAAATCTGTAAGTTTCCTTTACAATTTCCCCCTTGATTGTAACAAGTAATCACTATGTGCTCACTAAACTTCTCAAGTTTTTAGAACTTCAAAATTAACATATATGCAAGAAGTGACGACTTTTCATATCTTAAAAGACAGGCTAAATTCCAATGTCATCTGTCAAGAAAGGAATCAGAAACAGTTTTCTGCCTATCAACTTTACTTTTTATTCCACAGGAAAAAAAATCTCACAATTTCCAGTGATTTATATTTGCAACTATTGCTATGACACATTTTACAGTAAGTTTGTAAAATTTTCTTAGCACATTTATCTTTGACCAAGCTCCCATATGAAAAATAATTTGAAGAAGAAGAGCATAAACACATGCAGAGAAATGATCTGACTGCCTGGGGAAACAAAGGACTAATAGTTTATTTGCCAAAAGAAATGCTGGTAAACATGGTAAAATTTTAATATTTCATGTGATGCTGCCAATGCCAATGTTAAGTATTTTATAGGTTTTACTGAATTATAAAATTCGATATAGAAGTGGATATACATGCAAAACTCAAAAAAAAAAGAAAAAAGAACTAGTTAAGTGCTAAGTGCTTCAACAGACAGAGCATTTAATGAGTCACCATTTCTATACTATTGACAAATCAGGGGCTGTGAAAATAATTTCACCACACAACTGTTTTAGTCAAAACTTGATAGCTATTTTCTACAAATTACACTAAGCTTTTCAGTGTTTTATTTTTAAAAATACATTTATAACATGAAAACTCAGTTTCTGTGCATCGGTATTTCAGATGCAACATAAATACGTGACTGAGCCAAGGCTACACCTATCTTTACAGGCTGTGAGACACCTTGCTGCATGCAGTAACTACAAAATACAATAGCTCTCTTTTGCAAATAACAACAGGAAAATTCAACAGGACTGGATCTTAAGAATGCAACTTAAGATCAACAAAAGGTAACAAAGCTTTTCAGGCCCAGAACAAACCCTACAAAAGAAAAGAAAGGAAATAGAGTGGGAGGTGTAACTCACCCTTTCTAAATTATGTCACTATTTCTTTCAGTGATATGAAATGTACAACTTTAAGGCTAGAGACAAAATTATCAAGAGAGATCTAACAGGAAAGGTCTAAGACACCAGTGTGCTTTTTACTGTCTACTCAACATAACTGAAATAGAAGATCTAATAAAGTTTTTAAAAGCTAACATTTTACAGGAGGGTAACTCTTGCTTTGTATTTTTGTTAATCACTTTTGTTAAAGGGCAGAAAACCTTTGCCAATCATCACCACATTATCAAGAGATCTTCAAATGAATGATTAGATCAAGCAGAATCAGACCAGATAAAGCAGAACTAATAAGCCAGTTGTACATGTCACAAATTGTGAATTTTCTGTCAGAAGAAGGTAGAAATAATGTAAAAACATTTTGATTTTTATTCACCAAGCAGTTGAGGTCAAATTTGTACTCTCCATTTTCTTTTCTCTTATCTGACTACAGATACCCAGTATAATTTATTAGATAAATGACAAAATGAGAATAAACATTTAATTATGATTCACTTGTTAATACCTTTCACAGAGTTACTTCATTCAAAATAAATATATTGAATACTAACATAAAACAAAAAATGTACTCACCTTCTTGACTCTCTAGGCGTATTTTGATATAATCCAGGCAAAACTGAAAAACATCAATTGTAAGATTTCACATCAGCAAATTTTAATTGACTGAAAGCCTTTGAACTGTTACCAAACACATTTCAGTGGACTTAGTATTTAAGTAATAAACATTTAAAAATTAGTACTTAAAATGCAAGTTTTAAGAAAAAACAATATGTACATTTTAGCACAACTCAAGGCAAGCACATTCTTTGCTACTCTAAGTCTCTTTCAGTCATACTGACTGTTTAAACTTCAGATCTCTCTGAAGTACTCAGTTTTCGAAAACATTTACAATACTCTGAAAAATACACAAATTCTATTTCTTCAAAAGAAAATGTCATCTATCAGCATTTAGGCAAATCAAACAATAGTGTTTTACAGAGAGGGGGACAGAACAAATAACATCTCTCTGCTGTTTCTGTGGTTACCCTAGCAAAAAGTATGCTTTCTTATGTGGCTGACTGCATATAACTAACATTCAAGGTCTCCTTGAAAACCCCATGTAACTAACAAGGCTAAAAACAAATTCTGTAGAAGTAAAATTATTCACCTCTAAGACAATGCTTCTTCCTCATACCTATCAATATCAACTTTCTTGTAGCTCTTGTTTTCAATTTTTTTAACAAATGCATGCTAGCTTGTGACCTCCCTCCAGCAAGTAAGTAAGTTTTTTGAGAGTGCTGCAGCACAATATTTTTATTAAGACCCAGAGCTACACTGAATGTGCTAGAACGCAGCGGTAACGTGAGATTCTTTGGAAATCACAGCCTCTGAAATTAGAGACAAACCTACTGTTCCCCAGACAAAGGCAAAACATTCTGATGCTCAAATACAAAAATACGATATCCATTAAAACCTGAAAAGAGAGCAGTGAAAGAGCAAGGTTACTTACAATCACAGGCTCCACCACCATTCTGCGCAGCATTCCTATCCGTATACTGCGGCAGTTCAGGATGACACTTTCACAGGAGTTTTGGTAATTCAGAGGTACGGCCTCGGTTACCATCTCTTGAGAAATAACCTTGCGACGTTTTATTGGAGTGTTAGACACAATGTTCCCAAACTGAAAAGCAATTTTCAAGATTTCAGAATATCTCACCAAGGTTTAGTGCTAAATCAAGCTTGTTAAAACTAATGACTAAATTTTCAGCTACTTTTCTGTTGGTCAACAGGATTATTTACTAGAGCATCCACCTGAAACATATACAGAAGGTAGATAATTCCTAAAAGACTTTTTGTAACACCTGAGGATGTTAATATTGCTACATTCAAGAAGAAAATAAAAGGTAAGCTGACACTAGTAGACACTTTACTGACATTTCCAAATCACAAATTAGTCCTTCTAAATTGCCAAAACCAATTTATTTTTATCTTTTGGAAACACTTATGCAGTCTAGCAGAACAAAGTTATTTTTAACATACTTTATTTGGATAAAAAAGCACTAATGCTGTAAAACCACCACAATGCTGGTGGTTTAATTTCTTCTTTCATTGTTTTGTTAATCCAAGCTTTTTTTTTTTTTGAAGTAAATTGCATCACCACATTAGCAGAGTACAGTTTTCAAGAAACTTAAATAAATAGACCACATCAAGCTTCCTTAAGGCATCTCTACAAAACTACTAAGATGTTTTTAGGACAGATTCCAAGGTCAGAAGACTAAACATTGAAAGACAGCCATGTGGTGTTTGGCCTCAGTTCAAGAAAAGTCTCTAGATGCTGACTGAAGCTGTAATCTCAATGAAGTATCCTGTTAACCAACAGAATAATCTTACAAAAAAAAACTATTAAAATGAAATAAAGCCTGCTGATAGGAGATAAATATATTTATTTGTATTGCTTATATTGGTCTATTTTGCTGAAGGATTTTCTGTACACTAGTCTTTTCTTAGATATTTGCATTGTTTCATAAAACTGCCCATGAATGAACATTCTTTTTGGTTACAAAATGCAATTAAACTCCCACAGAAAAATCTTCTAAGGGATTCAGTGTTTCTACTAAGACTAAATCTCAAAAATTTTTTCAAAGTCCCAAATCACTAGCCTATCTTGGCAATAATTCAAAATATACTTTTGGATGCTTCCTTCATTTTATACACTGGAGAAGATAGGGATTCTAAATCCCTGTAATTAAAATGTTTTCCTAGGCGTCTTGTTGAAAAGAGCTTTTTTTTTTTTGTCTGCTGGACTGGCTAAATATTATTAAAAGCTCAAAACAAATCACAGACAAACAACAAAACAGCAAGTCTGAAGTGATGCGATATTCAAGTAGCCTCTTCAGGAAAGAGGTAAATAATATTTTGAGAGAAAGACAGCCAAATAAAGTTTCTTCCATGATATCTAACAAAACTGCTGTGCTATCTCCAAATTTTGGTAGGTTCATTAAATCAATGCAAAATTTGTGTTATATTTCACCAAAAAAAATTTTTATTTCCTATGTTTTCAAAAGTGAGCTCAGACTCTAAAATAATCTAACATATAGTATTACAACTAGTTTGTAAAGACTAGTGAACAGGAACATATGGATATACCAAAAACACATATGCGAGAGTTTCAGAAGCCAGACACCAGTGCCTTCACAATGCAATGCTTTCAATTAATTCAGCACATACTGCCAGAATAACTTAATTCAAAAACTATTTATAATCCAAGCTTTGAGCCTCATAGCTTTACTGTAGGCTGGAGGTTCACAGCTTCCTATTGATAGTGGTGACTAATTACACAACATATTATAAACATCCACAATTTCATCAGCTATAGCACTAGAATGTTGGCTTCTGAATCTCAACATAACAAGAAGGTTTTGGCATCAGTACTTTTGTGCTCTAACTCATAAGGAATCAGAAATCTGATCAGATTTTCTTGTTGAATCAAACTCACAACAGTGAAACTGGACAAGTGACTCAAGAATTGTTTTAATCAGCACTATGATTCCACTACCAATTGCCACATGGTATTTATTCCTCTTAATGGCTCACTATTGAGATGGCTTTTAACACAGTAGGAAAATGTCCCCTTTGGCCACACTTCAGGTGCTCATGGAGTATTTTTTTCTCTTTGCTTATCCAATTCTTACAGCAGTACTCAGCTCAAAAAACACAAGCCCCACCACAAAAGTCCTAAACCAAGTGCTATTAATTGGGACAGTTGTCAAAGCATTTTAATTTTAAAGAGCCATTACTGATCCCAGCGTCTCTTTTTAACTTCATAAAGTCTCAACTGGCAACAGCTGGTACTGACATTCTGCTGCAAACTAAGGCCTTGAGCTTCATAGCGAATCCCTGTCCAGTCTCAAAGAGTAAACATTCAACACAGAAGCATTTATGTTAACAGCATAATTCCAATCATTATGCATGCTTGTAAAAATGTAATGAACACGTTTTCTTATGTTTCCAGAATTAAGTATGCAGAGAGACTACCTGATGAGCTGCTGAATAAGAAAACAATCAAATATAGTCAACTTCTCACAATGCAAAACAAGCCTTTACATATTCCATTTATTATTTGATTCTGTTTTCTTTAAACAAAATATTAAATAGTACCTGATCTTTCATTCTTGCTTTTCTTGGTAGTGTGACTGCAATTTCTGTATCTGTGGTTATACTACCTATTCTCTGTTCTACTCCACAACTGTTCTCCTTTAACGCTGCTTCCACCTTTCCTGTAGAAGGAGCTGGGGAGGAGCGGGCTGAATCTGCAGGACGAGGTGAAATGCTTTCCATGCTCCTAGTGCTGCCACTATTCTCGTCCTCATCATCATCACTAGACAAAACAACTAAACAGAAAATATTACATTCTCAACCGCTACATTTTTCTGTAACAGAAATTTCTTTTTTCAGTCTTGGCTTTTCTTGCTAGTGTGATGGCAATTTCTCTGCTGTTGTTATACTACCTATTCTCTGCTCTATTCCACAACTGTTTTCCTTTAATACTGCTTCCACCTTTCCTGTAGAAGGAGATAGAGAGGAGCGGGCTGAATCTGCAGGACGAAGTGAAATGCTTTCCATCCTCCTAGTGCTGCCACTATTCTCCTCCTCCTCCTCCTCATCACTAGACAAAACAACTGAACAGAAAATATTACATTCTCAACCACTATATTTTTCTATAACAAATTTCTTTTCATGTAATTAAGTCATTTATGTAATTGTCCTGCAGTGCCAAAAAAAGTCCGCATGTATCCTTATATTATGCTTTTACTAATGTTTATTTAGAATCTGGTTGCAAGCACTCTCTGCCTTGTTTAATTTCTTATAACTATACAAAAAAATGGCTATCATTAATCCACCTCTAGAGTGAGGTGAACTTTTCATGGTTCAGCCAAGAATTGACAGTAAGTAATACAACCTAGAAACCAACAAGAGAAATTATGACTGAAATCATTCAAACCAGTAGGACAAAATGTTCTAATAAATTAAGCACAGAACCAGAAACATAATTTCCTTTACTCCATCCTTCCTGCTTATTGAGTTTATACAGAGAAAGCACAGAAACCAACATTTTACAAATTATGAAATTTAAATAATGAATAGCTCAGAAGGAAAGAGGAGAGAAAACACAAAATAAAAATTAAATACTGTCTTTCCTCTTGGGAGGCTGAATGATAGAATTCTACTAAGAATACTGTTTTTTTCCAATACCCCAAATGTAAATATTTTTTAGAAACAAACAAACAAACAAAAAGCCACAAAATAATTTTTGCTTTTCCCACTGTTCACCTTTCTTGAAGAATATCTCTGCATATGAAAAGGAAATTATTAAAAGTTCTTTCCCTTTTCCCCAAAAACACGCACACAAAAAATTCCAGGCAACATCAGTTATGTAAACCTGCACAAACTGTTCCTTCACTATACAATATTCTGGGTTTCCAGCTAATGGCTGTACTCATAAAAAGGTACTTACTTGGATCATTTAGTTCAGATGGTCTTGTACTCCTCTGTCTTAAGCTTCCTGTAATTTTAGGATTTTTTGTCCCGCTTATAAGACCAACTTTTCCATTCTGTCGTAACATAGAATGTCCTACAACCTCATTACTCAGCAGAATATCCGCTGGACCTTTTCCAACAGCAGAACTATAAAACTTCTTTGTGCTGAACCCTGTACCTGAAGATTTTTGCCCTGCCGAATTCTGATGTATTGAAGAACGTGATAAAGGTCCCACAGATTCACTTAACGTCACAGTTTGTCTGGAGACTCTTTGCAAATCCTTTAGAGAAGCACTTTCACAATGTCGGCATTTGGTCTGATTTTCATTTGCCCTCCCACAGTTTGGGCATTCAGTAGAATAATCAATCTGTTCCAAAAGCTAAAGGAGAAACAAACAGAAAATCAGTAATTTTAAGTAGAAAGACACAATTTCCAGATCTTGCACTTCATTTCAGTTCAGAATGAATCATACAATCACTTGGGTTGGAAAAGATCTTTAATATCATCAAGTCCAACCATTAAAACAGAACTGCCAAGTCATCACTAGACCATATCCCTGGGTGTCATCACGTGTAGATGTCTTTTAAATATCTCTGGGGATGGTGATTCAATCACAATCCCTGGGCATCCTCTTCCAATGCTTGAAAACCCTTTTGGTGAAAAAACTTTTCATAATATCCAGTGGAGACTGACAACACTACATTAGCAGATACATAAATCCATCAGGAAGACGGTCCAGTTACACCATTGCTGTAAAAATAATTCCATGGCACAAAAATAAAGTAACCTAAGGATCCATAGAGCAATGCTGGGGAGGATTTGAAGAAACCTTGTCGGTCAAATTTATTTGTCCTTCCAAGGTATCTTCTAGCAGCCTGGCAAGGCACGCAGGAAAATTCACTCCTCAAGGGAGACAAAGAAAAGGCAAAGTACATGTATTGCTCTAGAGTCCCACATGTCACAGAGAGGAAAACAGGACTTGAGGAATAGGAGTTCCCCAAACTTTCAAGAAGCAAGCAGGGGCTACAAGGGAAAATGTATCCAATCAGTGCTAAGACAGATGTCTTTTGTTTTTCTCACATTTACTAGGTCCCACTTAGTTTTGTATTATAAGTGTAGAACTTGGACATCTAAATCTGAGGGATTCAATACTAACATATAACCTACAAAACAAATACCAAAGTGAATACAGAACATTTCTAGAGATGAAAATGTAGTGCATGTTATTGCCTCCTGGAGCACTGAACTCAAATGGCATAACCACTGCACTGTGAACTACTGAATGCAACAAATATCTAGATCCCACCAAAAACTTTCAGGATCTACTTTCAAAACACAGCTTTAACAATCTATACCTCTCCCCACTCCCAGCCAAGAACATGTCTCCAAAAGAGGACTTCCACAAGTGTCGGAAGTCATTTAAAACTCCAAATTTAAAGATGAACATCATACAACAAGAACACATTATTTTTACAAAATTTCTGCAATTTAACAAAGCTACACATACCACAGAGAAACAGAAGCAAAACCCCCCAAGTGGATAAAATATATCAGACCCTTAAAATCTGAACTCTGAGATGAGATAGCAAGTGACATGAAAATCAGCATTGTGCCTCAGTGCTGTTAGTGGATGTAGGTCTTAGAAAGATATTGCTTATCATATTGAAGAATTTCAATTAGACATTAAAAATAGTCAAGAGAAGGCACCAAGTGTACCTGGAGGAGACTAAGTAGAGAGTAAGTGCACTCCTCTACTTCAAATACATGCCAAAAATTTTAAACCAGTCTTCTTATTAACATCATATTAACTAAATAAGCAAGGAAAATGCCAAAGAGCAGTACCAGATGTTTCAAACAAAACCTAAGCATATATAAAATTCATAGATCTATAATTTTTTTTTTAAACCAGGATCTCTTTACAGGAACTTTTGCTTTGATAGTCAGAGTGTGACTGTATGTGGGCATTATGAAACTTCCACAGTAGCATGGGAAGCTGATAAAAAATACAGAGAGCCTTACAGCAATTTTCAAAGTATCTTATATCTGATATTCAAACAAGTTCCTGACAAAAACATCCTGGCTAGGTGCATGCAGACCACAGAATGCCATTTGGATACCTAAGGAACTACTCTCACTGAGTAAGTGAGCAACTTAATAAAAAGTACTTGCACTTTTGCAGTACTTCTATCTTTACTGTTTTGAGTACAGAAAATCACGACACTGAAAAAAAAATGTCAAAGAGCAACGTATTGTTCCTCTATTTCAGCAAATTAAAATTTTATTTTCTGGTTTACCAGTCAGCTATTCAATTAGATCACAGATGCTTTTTCTTTTCAGTGCAGCTTCTGTCTGTTCAAATCAGAAAAGAAATACTTCACAGTTTGCAGCAATATTAGCATTTAAATCTATCACTGTAACTTTTTTTAAATTGCATAAATCTTCCTCCCAACTCTACAGATTTTTAAAACATCAACCTGTTTTAGCCCTGAATGTCTGTTTTTAAAACATGCAACAACCTTTAAAGTTCGACAAGAGTTTACATATTTTTCAAATACAACCTACCTTTGACTGAGTTACGCATTTTTTTGTAGCAGAGGGCAGACTCAAGTCAGATTGATGTGAATTGCAATGACCTTTCTGCCGCACCTTTCGCTTGATGTCACACTCGGATTCGGACTCGTCTGTATTCTCCATTACACTGTCTAGGAGGGAAAAGACACAAAAGCATGAACAAGAAATGTCCACTCATATACTGCAATAATTACTATCAACTCACTCCTTTACATACGCTAACTTGAACTAAACATAAACACAATTTTAAACCTCAAAAAATCTACACTGTTCGAAAGATCTCATGCTTTGCTGTATGAATAAAACAAACACTCCCCAAAGTAACTTCAAAAACGTAGTTTTAGTAATACTTATTGCAGGGTCTCTCACTGACAATTTTTATCTTTTATCTTCGCAAGAAGCTTTGGATTTGCAAATCTATGCTAACTTCACTGCAAATCAAGTGGAGGGTCTGCTGCCAAAGATAGGAGGGGATGCTAGAATATGCTGATGAAAATCTTTACTACAGAACTACTGGTGAATGCCTTCAGAATAACTGGAAATATTCTGTGTAATTGGGATTTCACATAATCATCAAGGCTGGAAGAGACTTTCAAGACCATCTAGTCCAACAATTAACCTGGCACCACCATAATCACCTCTCAACCATATCCCCAAGTGCCACATCCAGAAGTTTCTTGAACACTTCCAGAGATGGTGAACCTGTCACCACCATGGGCAACTTATTCCAATGCCTGAACACTGTAAGTTAAAAGCCTTTTTCTACTTTCTAATCTCAACCTCCCCTGGCACAACATAAGGCTTTTCCCTCTCACCTAAGGCACGGAAGAACAGATTGACACCTGCCCCCCCAATCTGGTTACAACATGCTTTCAGGTAGTTCTAGAGAGCAATAACGTCTCCCCTGAGTCTCCTTTCTTTCCCAGGCTAAATGCCCCCAGCTCCCTCAATTCTTCACTATAAAACCTGAGCTCCAGACCCTTCAGCAGCTCCACTGCCCTTCTCTGGACATGCTCATGTCCTTTCCAAATTGAGGGGCCTAGCACTGGGCCCAGCACTTGAGGTGTGGCCTCACCAGTGCTGAGTACAGAGGGACAATCACTGCCTTGGCGCTCCTGGCCCCCTAGTGCTGATATAGGCCAGGATGCCACTGGCCTCCTTGGCCACCTGGGAACACTGCCAAGGGTAAACCAACAGATTGACTTCTTCAGCATAAGACACAGTAGTAATGAATTACACTGTCATATCCTGTTTTGTACTGGGACATTCATTTAAATACTGTAAGAGTACAGGAACACAGAAACTCAATTATTAAATCTCACTCTGTGCATTTTAAGAAATGGAATGTGTTGTACAAGAGTGCCTTAATTGGTTTCATGTAAAAGTGCTATTTATATTCCTTTAATTGCACTCTCCATATTGGAACTTTTTTCAAGACTGTGGTTTTTTTTAATAGACAATATAAATACTGACGGTCTCCCAAACATTCCATTATGAGAAGACATCTCAAAACTAAAGAATGGATGATTTTCAAAAAAGAATTAATAATAGGTGGGGTTTTTTTCCTAAGATAATTTACTTACTGAAGATCTACTTAACATTTACCTGAAATGGCAGAGCAGAACAACTTGCCAGTGCAGGGGACCATGCAGCTGAACAGCAGATTTACAGACTGTATACTAACAAAGCTTACAAAAACACAGGGTATTTTCTTTTCCAATTTCACAATTTCAACAGCTGAAACCAAACTATATTTTTTCTACTGCACCTCCACCAGCATTCCCCAACGATGTAAGAGCATGTTCCAGCTGAGGTACAGAGCTGATGCTGGTTCTTTTATTACCTCCCTCAGTGTATGAATACACTTCATACTAAATGCCGGTTACTAGATCACATTTTTCTTGTACTAATACTGCTACAGAAATTCCTCACCAATAATTCACAAACAAGATGGGAGTTTGGGCTCTGACTAGTTAATTCCAGAGATCTGCTCCATCTCCAATTTTATGATCCTAAATTTTCCCTATTTCTGTTGCTTTTAAAACAACTGAAGACTAATTTAAAATTATTACGTGACTGAACTAGTTGCAGAAATCCGTCAAGCAGGGCAAAAATCGTCCCTTCATGCACAAACTTGTACAAAACTGGAATAATACGATCTAAGGCTGTAAGTAGATATACTAAAGGTTATATAAGATTTGGCAACACAACCACCCAGATCAGATATTAAAAAAATCATTTTGCTTAGAAGAAATGAGACCTCTAAAGATAACTTACCCACTCCTTGAGACCGTGGTAATCTAATGTGGTCTGGCTCCACTTTCTGAAGCTGAGGTGGGTATTCTTTTCTGGAAAATGAATTAGACGTATTGTTGTTCTTTTAACAGACACCATTATAATTTAGTCCCAATTATACATGAACAAAACAAACCTGAAAGGTATCTGAAAGCTACAGATAAGTAACTTCTCCTATTGCATGCTATTTGTATACATAAAAAAGTATTACCAGAAAACCAGAAACAGCCACAGTAAATGTCTTGGAAGTGCTTCTGATCTAAATCTCCTCTATAATAATCAAAAGTTCTAGAGTCTGTCACTTTTAGACCCAAGTTTCCAAAAACTGAAGCCTGCATCCCCTCCTCCTCCTCATTCATGAAATACAAGACAGATACTTTTAAAAGCTGAGAACAGAAATAACTATTATTTTAATATTAAAGTAGAGTCCACAAATTCCACAACTTAAAAAACAGGAAGAGAAGATGCAAAACAGAGGAAAGAGATCTGATGTCAAAAACTGTTGTGGCCAAAAGCCAGAAAGAACAACACAACAGACATGATTCCTATATATTTGTTCTCAAAAGATTGTAATATAGACTAGTTACTGGATAAGAAGTCTCCTGTTGGTATAACTTGCATAAAATATGTATCACATATTTCTGTGCAAATTAATGTAATATATGGCCTTATAGCAAGATTTGACTCTCCTGAAAGATGTTTTCAGTTTACACTCTGTGTGTCAAATCATGCTGATAGCAAATTAAGATTCCTGAAGCTCAGTGCATGTGGGTTACTATTTGTAGCATTTTCCTTTCTCAGTGCTTACTCAGTCCTGCAGCTACAGATTACTATTCTTGTCATAACAGAGGATGGCACACATCTGAAACACAGGAGGACTTGCCAACAAACTCACCAGAAACTGGTTTTATTGGAAAGTTAAGCACTGGGCTGCAAATGGGTCACACATGTCCCATACTGCTACTTCTAATCACAAGGACATTAACCAACAGCAAGAGGGCAACAGCTGCAGGCAGTAACAACAATCAACAGCTGCAGACAGTAACATCTCCACTAACAGCTAAATTTTGAGGAACCATCTGAGAAAAATCTGGCTACGGCTGAAGTAGACTTTAGGTCTAGGTGTAAGATTTTATTTCTTTCAGCACAGCATTTCCTAATGCATCAAAGTATAAAACCTTTGAATTTTCTGCATTTCTAGGTAACATTATTAATTAATACCTTTGGAACAAGATAAATCTACAATGCCCTTTGGGACACTTCTTACCTAATACCAAACACATTTGACTGTGTTGATGGGCTGCAGCTTTAAAGAAAATTCTGGCAGAAAGAAGGACTGAGAAACAAGCATGGCTACTCAGAATGCAGAGATGTCACAGTACTTTATCATGACTGCTGGCAAATATATCATAGACGACAGATTAGGTAATTTATTTGTTACTGATTGTGTCAAATGTGTTTCTGAAACAATCCTGCTCCCCTAGAAATCTTTTTTAAGGCCTGCACACAGAAAAATTGAACCAAAACTGGAAACTCAGTATGAATATTTATTCATAAATTGAACACTTTTTTTTTTAGATAACTTTCCTTAAAAACTCAAATCACATGGTATTATTCTAAGGCAGAATCAGTGGAAATAAAAGGCAGAGCTCAAACTTGTCAGTATGAGAAGCTGTACTATCAAAACCAATGCTCATGACATTCTAAAGGGTAAAAAAACCCCTGTAACATCATTTTAGATTTGAAAATATAAACACTGCAGTAATGGTGTGCAAGCTGTTGTGTCTTGTGTCATAAACATCTTTTGCCAGTATTTCACAACAGTAAGTTTTGTTTTGAACACAGTTACTTCTAGAAAAATTATTTTCTAGAAGATGTCTAAAATATGTAACACTTAAATGATATTTAAGAGAAACAATACTGAAACTATTTGTCATTTAATTGAAAGCAAAAAAAAAAAGCAAATGATATGGCAGATTTAGAGTACTAAAATTTCTTTTAAAATGTAGATGACAATTCAAGGTCTCTGGAAATTTCTAACTTACAATTTTTCTTCTAAGAATCATACATTTGTATTATATTTTTAATATGCAAAATATATTTATCTTATTAAGATGATAAATTCCTTATTTATCATATAAGGCTAAATAATCCTTTTACAATAATCAGAATATACTAGCATTATCTACTCTCATCTGAATCTTATGTTAGCAGCAGAGACTCATATTAATAGCTATTAAGCAGCCAAACACTTGCAAGAATACAAAGCGGCAGCAAAAAAAAGTGTATCTTTCTTCTCCCACAAATACAGAACTCATACACCCACAATGAGCCAGTAACACCCCAACCCAAGTCACAAAAACCAGCTTCAAGACAACTGAGGCTTCCTAACACACTTTAGTGTGGTTAGCAATTCAAGGTCAGGCTTGAAGTTGCTTTGAATTAAAAGGGAAGACAACTTTAAAGACTATTTAATTTTATATTTCAACTACAAAAAAAAAAAATTAAAAACCAATGCATTCTTGGAGACAGTGACAGCCCTTCCACAAGAGGGTAGCAACTTTGGGCGCCTTCTACTACTTTCCTTTCCTGAAAAACCCACAAAGAGAAAGGGAGAGCACACTACCATAAAGGTTTTACAGACTAGAACACAAAGTTACCCTTCTGAGCACAGTGTTGCTGCCTGAACAGCTGCAGATCCATTAATACCTCCTCCAGTAAAATACTCAGTACACTGAGTGATTTAATTGTGTGTGAGTGCTGAAACAGAAGGGAAACTGGTTGTTTTTTAAATCAAACATTGTATCTACCTCTAAAAGGACTATTTGGAAAAGAAAAAAAAAATCTTAGAACAGACTTAAGAACACATAGCACTTCTAAACAAATGCCTTCTTGCTGTTAAACCCTGGCCAAAACTAAGTCTTCAATTTCAATGGGAATACTTGAGGGATCAAACAGCTGAGCTGATCAAGATGCAAGATTACCTATATATTGTGTCTAAAAGTTAGAAAAACCAATGCTCAGAGGTGAAAGAATTTTAGGCATCTTGTTTATCTCCTAGATTATAAGCACTTTTAATACCTTTAAGGACAAGGGAAGCAGACAAGTATTTGATAAAAAGCAATCTCAGGAAGTAGTAAAGCATCAAACAGCAGAACATTGATTACAAGAGCAAGAAAGACCAAGCTTTTTCTGCAACACACAGGACTGAAACACTGAGGCAGTCTGGACAGTGCAGCATCATGAACTTTTGACATATTTTAACTGCTAAATGCTACAATATTCTTGAGTAAGCATGTTTTGCCCAGACAGAATGGTGTCACTGATTTTGTATTTTCAGCAAACATTCATTATTACTGCTATATTCTCGAGCTGATGAAGACCGTAGCATCTTCACACTGGCCGGGTAGACAGACCTTTAAGAAACTCTCTAGACAAAGTGACATTTTCACTTAAAATTTCTTCTCTAGGAAAACAAAAAACAGGAATGTGGTGGGGGAAAGGAGGGGAAGGGGTAGGCCCACAATTTCTGTCGATGCCAGAAAGCAAATAAACATGAAGAAACATCTGGATCAGGGAATTTGGGAGGGTGTGCTACCAAGGATTTGGTACAAGCCACACCAAAAAGGCTGCACCAACTCCTAATTTTGCTGAGGTGCAAGCTTACAAAAGAGCTGTGTTTAATGCACAGCCTGGCCCTTTGAGAGGCCACCTTATTCAGCCTTTCCTCTGCTTCTGTATGCATTATTTGGAGATGTATCACTGCAGGCAGGCTGCTGGTTTCTACATCATTACACAAAGAGAGAGTAAAGCACAATTAAGACTGAAGCACAGAGCTGCTGAGGTGAGATTTACCTTCAGCATGTATCAGAGGAAGAGCAGAGTACAAAAGCCAAAGGCTGAAAAGAGAAGCAGAAGCACAGGGAATAGGGTTTTCAGAACACAGGTCAGCAACCCCATCTGGCCCAGAAAGCCAGGAGCTGCTGCTGCACTTATCATGACAGTAATGATTAAAGCTAAATTTAGCAGCTCCTGCCTACATCATCTTCCCCTGCTAGGACAACAACAAAAAGCAGACAAAGAAAAAGGAACATATCCAGTAATACTGGATATTGAGAAGCAGCAGGTGAACCCATGAGAAAAAATTAAGATCACGCCAGCATGGAACTCAAGCCTTTTCTTCTATGCCATACAGTGACACTAACTGGCTGGTGAGTATCTATTTGATAGTCCTTTTAAAGAAGTAACAAAAGGCAGTAAAACAGAAAGGTTTGATTTTCTGAATTTGAAATAAATCTAGAAAATCCTAAATTCACAAAGACCTGTGCTATTTATATCATTATCAGTTAAACATTATATATACTTTTAAACAATTCAAACTAGTATCAAGCTCATACTGCCAAAAGCCACCTACACAGACAGGATATTCACAAAAACTCAATGAGTTCATTACTATCAAGAAAACATTTCCACTAACTTATAAATTTAAGCTATATATGAAGAAAAATAAATGTATGGTATTTCATACTGCTAACAAAATATTAACAACAGTAAACCAGATGCAAAACAAGTAAGAAATTAGCCTGAAATGAACAATAAAAACCTAGTGTGTCAGGTTTTGCTACACATTTTCTGTTAACTGCTTTAACATATGCACTTCAAGAACAAAATATACACAGTAATGCAATAAAAGCCTTTAATGCTATTCAAACCAAGCTGAGATGATAGAGTGAAAGCTGTTAAACAGCCTACTAAGAGCTTCAGAATCATTTTACTAAGATGCTTCAGAACCATTCACTGCTCTACAAAAAGAATTAGCACTGAATTCTTAAAATCCAGAGAACGTTTATGCAATTTTGCATTGGATATATAAATAAATTTCCAGTGGAAAATTACCCAAAATTCACAGTAACACAGCATTACTTAGAGATGGATGTAAAGGTCCTTTTTCAATAAAAGCAAGTAAGTGAACCATAGAAACAGAACTAAAAACAATCCATCCCTATTACATATGAGCAGATATGATTGACTGGATTGAATATTCTTTAACTAGCATTAATACAGCACTGAATCAGTTAATTTTCTTAATGCTTATTGCCATGCTCATTTGATCAACAGTAAGCTTACCTTTCCTTTCGGTCCAGATTGCTTAAAATATGAAAAAAGAAAAAAACACATAAGATGTAAAGCCCCACACGTGTTGCACATCACTAAATGCAAAAGTTATTAAATATAAATTGTAACTGTTTCATTATCTTTCATTCACCAGTCTAATTTTCAAACAAGCATTATATTTTTTTCACCACATTTTTGTCAAGTAATTAAAAATGCACAAACACTACTTCACAGACAGCAACAGTCAGTGGTCTAAATACTACTTTAACGTGATTCTTTTTCAATGAGTAAAATTTGATTAACTCTGAATTTAATCTGGTCATCTTAATTCACTTGCAATGTAGAAGCCAGTAAGATAGAATTCTAATACATGAACTATTATCAAGCCTCATTTCCGATCACAGAACCATTAAGGCTGGAAAAGACTTCTAAGACAGAGGTGAACCACTAAAACAATCCCTGATTGCTATGCAAAAGAGAAAGAAATTCTGTAAGAACGTGTTTCCACCTATTAAAAAATATGTAAGTGTTTAAATTGAGAAACAAATTTCAGCAGGAGTTCTTAAATATTTAAGAAACCACTTGGAAAGGCTAGAGAAGGATAAATGGAAACCTCCTTCTGAGGTTTAGGCGAAAAAAAATCTCCCAAAAGAAACTAGAAACTAGGGCCACTAGTTTTACAAGTATCTCCATCAACACGCGTTAACACAGAAATGAATGTAGGCTGGTGCTCACAATTCTGGTCCTTTGTATACCAAGACTGATACAAAAATAAATCTAACTAAGCTTAGCTCACAGACAACTTGAAAATGGTATCTACATGTCTTCTGTCTTTTCAAAATTTGCAATACGGAATACTGTAAGCTTTTAATCTATGTGACTGTTCCTCCCAAACATCAAAAGCCTAACAAACTTGCAACATGCATGCATTACATTAACTGTATTCCACAACAGAACAAATTCAAATTGTTTCCTGTTTTACTTCAGTCAAACTAAACAGAATAATGATATTACACACTAACAAAAACTCATTCTCCTTTCCTTTTCACAAACAGTACACTCACAAGAACAGAGCAAAGTAATTCTCTTGTTACTCAGAAAACAGCAGGAGTGGAAGCAAAGCGGCTAAGAATGTAGTCCTGATAATCCTACACAGTGTAGTATGAAAGTACATTCCATCTCCATAGTGCTCTGGGAAGAGAGTAAAAGGACTTCAAAACTGAATGTGACCGTGGTGACTTAAAACTGGGGTGGGAGGTAATGAGTCAGTGCTGTGTGAAGGTGCAGAAGAATTGCTCCTAGCTGGAGCTGACCTTTACTGACAATGAACACTGGATTTGGGCAGGTTACATCCCAGTTTATCAATCCAGTCAGATCCAAACCATGTCTGGATGGAGCCATATACTGTATCTTTGCATCCTTGGTACAGTTAATATGTAACCTGGATTAAGTGTTTACAGGTGCTTCAAAGAGTCACCCTGTTAATGCTAAGGAAAACTTAAAGGCAGGAAAAAAAATTCCAGAATGCCTGACACTATGCACTGTCATTACATTAGATGCCTTACTTGTTTAACATAATGCATTTAAAGGAATTATCACTTTTATACCTCAGGAAGATTAAGAGCTGAGAATTCCAGATTGATCACTGTCCCTACCAACTGCTTCATGCAGCTCATGCAAAAGATTTGTTAAACATTTTGTTTGGTACACACATGCTATTTCAATGCCAAGTCTAGAAGAACAGTCAGTCAATAGCATAAGACAGAACTATGCATTCATTACATGAAGCAGAATAGTTTGAATGAACTACAACACTGGGGCAAATTACACCTGAAAATCTGTTGTATCAGACATGAACAAATTTTAATTTAATCCCCAGATTCCACTGAAAAAAATAATGAACATTTATCATAATGTTATTTTGAGATACCAAATTTTGTTGTGCTAGAAAGTTGCATTTTACGTATGAGTGCTACAGATATTCAGCCAGACTTTAAATTAACATGCATGTGCAGAGAAGTTGCAGGAGGAGATAAGAAATGCAGTACAATTCATACACAAATTCAACTTGATAGGGATTATAACTGAGTTCATAATCAGCTTGCTCCATATGACACCATCCCCACCCGAAGAACCCAGTAGAAGTAATAGAATCTGTAATGTCAGTGCCACAGACTAAAATTATTCAACTCATTTAATAATGTTTTTATTTTTGGTTTATCTTTTCAGGAATCTATCATGGATTTAAGGACAATATATTAGGTTAGATAAAATTACTTTCCCCATGTTGCTACTGATCACCACACCACAAAACAATCTTCAAATGCAAAAAATTAATGCAACACTACTTTGTGTCACCTGCAAATTAGCATAGGAAAACCAAACCAAACACCTTAGAGCTCAATTTCCATGCTATCAGCTCTTCTGTCTTGATATAAACCTAGAATCTTATTCTTGGCTTGCCACTCACATTTTCTGCAAATAGTCCTTTTTGAGGAATCACCACCAGCATTTTCTTTTAAACTCAACTATGGCCTAATGTCAGTAAAGACTAGCTAAAAAGGATATCAAAAAACTCCTACACAAGTAGAAATATATGACCAAAATACATTACCCACTTTATATAGTCCACAATTTCATATTATGGTTAGTTTTAAATAGTTCTATTTTAGTTGGCTTTTTCCTTACTATTGCCTTCTCACTCAGAAACCTACATTTTCAACATGAAGTAGCCATGAAATCCCTCTCCTTTTATTTATTTTAAAAAAAAGTCTGTCAGGAAGCCACATTTTATTAATTTTCAATCCTCTAACTCAGAAACAGATTTAGAAGCTTTTAAACAGCCGTCAGTTGAGTCAGAAGCTACTGGAATTAAACATCATTTGCAAAGTTCCTATGTAAAGCTCACCCTCAGTCAAATATACCATGCTGGTTCTGTCCTCCAGTAACAAAGCACTGCTTGGGATTGTTATGACTATTTCCTGCCTTTAAAACTCCAAAAATATTCCTAGCACAAGAGTTAATTGTCTGTTGCTAATGTAAATTAAATACAATAACAATCCTAAAAGAAAACATATTTAGAACACTGGAGATGTCAGGCTTGCCTATGTTATGCATTAGTTTTCTTTCTGCATGTCACACATGCCAAGTCACTACTTTTTTTTCTTCATATTACATTGTAGGCTTATAAAGCAGTAAATCCCAGAGGCAAGAAATCTAACATCCCCTGAAGATTAAGAATCTCTGGAGCAGGCTGAAGAAACCCATGGTACTGAACTTGGTAAGACAAATCCATTTTGATTGGCTGTTTGAAGAACCATTTCACAACAAAGCTCAATCAAGTACATGAGTATTATCAACATCCACAGCAGTTTTGCATGATTTTGCTTACTTACAAATCATTTTCATTAGCACTGCATATCAAAATTTCATCCTTCAGAATTACAAAAAATCCCACAAACAAACAACTCCTCTGTAAAAGATCCCCACAAAAAATAAAAACAAAAGCAAGCACAAATACACACAAACAAACAAAACCCACCAGAAAGGTAAGAGCATGAATGCTTAGGAATGCCCCTCAATGGCATTTTCCTCAATGACACTCTGAACAAAAATATTCTAAAAAGGACTTCATGCAAGAAAAAGCATAGCTGATTCAACCTAAACCACAGTGATAACATAAACCCCATTTTTCAGCTTAACTCATGGTAAAAACTGCCAATCCTTTTTAGTCATCTGCCTCGCACTGATGACAAGAAATGCAAAAAATTGAAGAGATAGCTCCTACTGCATCTGGTATTACTAAGAGTAAGGAAATGTCCATCCTATATACCATATCTATACCTACATACCATTTACAGACTCTACTACTGTTGACAACAGAAAGAGGCAACAACCTAAGTCCTCAAGGACAGGATAAGACAGCAACTGTCCCGTGGGGAAAGGCTGCAACTGGGGTTGTTCAGCCTGGAGCAATGAAGGCTCCACAAGGGCAGCCTTTTTGTGGCTGTCAGCACTTGAAGGCTACCTAAAGGATAGATAGGGACAAACAGTTTAGCAGGGCCTGTTGCAACAGGACAAGGGGTAATGCTTTAAAACTGAAAGAGGGTAGCTTCAGACTAAATAGAAGAAGGAAGTGTTTTACAAGGAGGTGGTGGAACACTGGAACAGGCTGACTGGAGAAGTGGTAGCTGCCCCACCCCTGCAAACATGCAAGGTCAGGTGGGATGAGGCTCTGAGCAACCTCATCTAGTTGAAGATATCCCTGCTTATGGTAGAGGGGTTGGACTAGATGGCCTTTAAAGTCCCTTCCAACCCAAACTGTTCTGCGAGTCTATTATTTTGTGACTGCAAAACTCCTTTTTCAGTCTATTTATTCAATGCCAGATTACTCTAATACATGTTTGGATCACACCATTCATTCACATCAGCATATGGCCTTTCTTTTTCTGAAGTCAGCAAATCCAACTTAGGGAAGTAGGATTAAAAGAAAAAAAAGGATAATGCCTGTATATGATCCCATCACTCTAAAAAATCTATACTAAAAAAACAGAGAAGAGAAAAGGTAGTAGAAGAAGCTACAAAATGCAGACAGGATAAAGCACTCATGAAGGATGGTGGAAATGCACACAGTTCATAAACAAAAAGAGGTCTGAATGGATAAATTTTGAAAGACAATTCCTTAAAACAGCTGCTATCTTGTATGTTTGTGAAACACACTGGGTGTACCAAACGCCGAGAACCAACCTTGCAATTTACAGAAGTTTGACAGGGTTTTAAGTTTCAAATCAATGAAGTTCAATTCAGCATAGTTCAGTAAGATTTCCTGGATTCCAGTCATCCTTTCTAAAAATAATTTACAGAGATGCAATACCTTGCTTCTGCAAGATGTTCCAATTTATATGTTTTACACAATGTTTACAGACCATATACAATCTTCAGATCTATAATTTAACGTTTACAAGGATCTTACAGAAGCTGGAATTGCTATGACTTAGTAGCTGCTGATCATGTTGTCAGTTATGTGAATTTCTACTTCAATCTATGTTTGTCTATTTCAAAGTATTTTCTCAAAATATTTATATTAGCAGATCCTTTATTACCTACCAGTGTTCTTTAAAATTACTAAATTCTAGTATTATATGTAATAATTCCTAAATGGTTTTATGAAATTTTAGTAATTAAGGTTGAAGCTCATAATCAAGAATGCACCCATGTGATTAGTTACATTTTCTTAAAACACTTCATAGCATAAGGAAAACCATTACATACAAAACCAGAGAGGATTTTTACAACTGAACCATCTGGAGAAACAAATGTAATTAGTCTTACCTTTGGGCTGCTGTTTTTACTACGGTTGTTTGTGCGTGTGCATGGTGAAAACGTCTGCCATGTACCACAGTGACAGGACCAGACAGATTCTGAGCGTTTTCACTGCAAACATACAGAAAAATGTTTAAGGAAAGACTCTGGTGTGCTTGTACAGTCTTAGGTAAAACATGCCGTGTCCTAATTTTACAAGACCAGCCACAAAACACCAAGTATCAAAGTATTTCTAAACCAATAATACACATTGTTAGGATCCTCTTGCAGGCATAAAAACATTCAGCCTTATAATGAAATGGACATATAAGAACTGACACTTTTCTTTTTCCTGGAAGAAAAGGTAAAGATTTTTTTTTTACTCAACCCTGTACTGCAAAAAGACACTGCCTTTTTTAATGACTTGTAACCATTTCTAACTAATTTTATACTTTCATCTCTCATTTTATTAAGGTACAATATTAACTTCTTTAATATGACTTAAGGGGCAAAATGTGAACAGACTGAATTCAGGGATATCCCTCATAAAAAACAGTAAACACAGCAAAATTATGGATGCAAGATGACTTGTAACTGAAAAAAAATCAACACATTTGAAAAAGAAGAAAGAAAGGATTCTCAGGTACTCCTATCTCAACAGGACTTTTATTCACCAATATATCTTAGCATTTTTCATGTTTCTTCATTTGTTACCTTTTGACTTTTATCTCATTATTATGTAAAACCAGTAATTATGGAGAAGATTTCTTACCACTACCCTCTCTAGTAAAAGGTGACACTAAGATACAGTAGATCAATAATACAGTGCTCCTTCAGAGATTATTAAACCCTAAGAATTATCCTGCACACTGCTGTGACAAGACACACAATACTATGCTTGAAATGTTCAAAAATCACACAACTTTTAACTGACAGCATGTTGATGACACAAACTGTTTCTAATTATGAAAAGATAGTGCTTAAATTGTGCTTTTCAAATTGCTTGGAAATTTTAATTGCACTAGAGAGAATGGTGTGAAAAAGCATTCCTACTAATAATATTTCTCAGAAATACTACCTTGCCATTTGTCCTGTTACGAACAATGAAAAGAAACCCAAAGTACCACAATTCAAAAAAAGCTGACAACCAATTCCTAATTCCTCCTTTACATTCCCCCAAAAGAACACGAGTGAACTGTTAGTTAGCTTTTTAATTTTCAGTTTAGTGTTACAAACCCCTTTGGTAGCCTTACATAAGTCAAGATTAGAAGCTTTCAGAGCATTTCTGACTGCCCCTAACATAACCCTGAACTAGGGGGGGGGAAAAAAAAAAAGCAGAGTACAGGAATGCCTTCTCAAATGCTTAAGACGTAAGGACTTCAAACAAGCAAGCAAGCCTATGTATCTCCTGTTTAACCATGGTGTTCGCTGGATCTGACCTTTGCCAAACTATCATGATTGTGGAACTCTGTCTTGTGCCCCCACGTCAGAAAAAAAAAACTTTCAAGCAGCACTTTTGCTTTTTGCCTCACACTCACATAGTGAAAACTCCAGCAGGTGCTGGAATAGAGTATGGCAGATTGATCAGGGATGAGATTTGAGTCAAAGCAGACTGTTCTAGGTGGCATACTTAGATGGTTCGTATGGTGTCAGACATGTTTCCAACTAGGACAGCTGGAAAACACCATCTGCTCTATAATCTTGTTCTCTGAATGGAACATACCCAACACAGACAAAAACATCAGAAAATACTATCAAAGTCCTATCAAGTTGCAGAACAGGCACATCAGAACTGAAACCTGAGTTTGCAAGGTTCAGCACAATTTCTTGAAATTAGTCTAACACACTAAAAGCAGCGTGCTGTAATGGTCAGAAATTCCCTTGAAAGAACGAATGTTCTAAAAAGAACTTACAGTATTTTAACAATGAATGTTTCATTAATGCTAGCTCAGAAACCACAGAAGCCTAGGCTCTGATGAAAACAAAGTTTTACTATCATGTGCTATCAGCTGATCCTAGGAAATTCTTAACCCCACATATTCAAGAGACAAAACAAAACAAATCTTGCCCTGGGCAAACGGATGGAGCTAGAAGTAAAAGAAGAACAACATTTGAAAAACACATAACTACAGACTACATTAATTCTGCTGTTCATCAAATAAAGTTTTTAACAAAATATTATCAAAGAAAATCTAAAAGGGCCTTAATACAAGTTATTGAAAGCTAGCAAAGATAAAGCTATTTAAAAACCTCGTTATTAAAAAAGTACAACCAAACCTAATTAGGTTAAGAGTTTGATACTGGATTTGCTTAACCAGGTAACGGATCATGACCTTTTGCTTGGTTTAAATTTCTCCGACAAGTACAGCAAATATTTCTTCTCATTGTCCTTGCACATCCCTTCTTCCTATCTCTTATTCTCTGAATTTTAGGGACTATTCTACCAGAATAATACTCATTTGAGTCAAGTCCCATTGATCTGAAATTTTTTGTCCCCATTCTGGAGATAAGATGGAAAAAAAAGTGATAAAAATCACCATGAAGAGATAAAGAATACCAAGTATCTGATCTTCTTGTATTTAATCTAGCAGCTCAACTGTATGATCAACTTTCAGAATCTTCTCTAGCTGAAGAGTCTAAATATTGAAAGAGTAACTGTTAAGCACCTTCCATTCTGCGTATCGAAGTGAACAAACCAGCAATCATCACTAAAGCGACTGGATCCCAAACCTTTACTGATACACGTTTTGAAAGGTACAACGATAACCCAATTAAGTTATTAAATTGAGATAATCACTTGGTGCATAACCACAAAATGCAGTGACCAAAATGTGAGAAGCAGTCACAGTGGCCTGTTCACATCCATTATTCATAACAAAGTCCTTCATTAATGACAGCTTAATAAGAAGAGTGTGGATGCTTGTATTTTTCACTGAAATTCAGTATGCAGCTCAGTACTAGACAAAAGGTACAATTACATGCAACAGATTTTACATTTTTAGTTGAATTTTATAAATCCTACTAGGTCTTAGGTTTATATTGTATTATTTGTCAAAACAAGACAGTTCCAATCCAGGTAACAGAATGTCTGAACTACATGCTTAGATCATCTAAAAAACCCTCAGTAACTATTTACCGTAAAACAAAACCTGCATACCCTTCTTCCTCTGAATAGAAACATACATGAACAACATGCAGAAACATACATGTACTGTCAGCTATGACTACTTAAAATTATTACACGGTAAAATTCCACAGCTAGACAAAGGAAAATTCTAGCTACCAGAGAATTAGAGAAATCTGATTTTAAAGGTGCATTCAAAAACAAGTATAACATAGATGCATTGGTTTCCTCAATAGTAAAACAAAGCAAAGGAGCCCTAACAGATTTGTTACTTTTACCTTTATGTCTATGTTCAAGAACAGAATCCTAAAGAACAGAAATGACCAAGATTATTCTCTAAGAATTGGTGACTTTTGAAGATGTGCAAGGCAGAAATATTAATATTATCTTATAAAACTGTTTTGTATACAAAAAAACCCCTAATCACAAAACATTATTTGCATAGATAAAACAAGGAAAATGCAGTATCATGCTAATTTGTGTAAATGTAAAAATAATAAAAACCCTTGTCATTAATAAACAAATTTTATTTTTTAAAAAACTTAAATTCCACATAACAGTCCAGTAGTTTATCTTAAGACATCAGGCTTGAAGATGAGAACAGCAGGAAAGAATACAGAACACAGAACTTGAAGAATTTATTTTTTCAAGCGACTACGGTAAGATGGTTAGCACTAACAGTGCTTACAGCATGCAAGAGCCATGTCCTGACTGCAGAGAGGGGCCAGAGCTTGGGGCTACGTTGTGGGCATGGCTACACTGCTATTCTGCACCTCTCAAATCATGGCTGGGGATTGTGGGGTCAGGGGGAAGAATAAGGACCATATCCCCAGAAGTGTGCCATTCTTGTCTCCCTCTCTTCATCAGGGCTGAGCTGCTGGGATCAGCCCTGCAGACCCCACCCCTCTGCTGCTGCCACTCACCACCTTCCCACTCCTCCAAGACATGACTCCATGGTGTGGTTCTGAAAAGCACTGAACATGGCTCTGAAGAAGCAGCAGAGCCATGTAGAACTGAGCCCAGCAGAATGGGCCAAAGCAGCAGCAGAACTGAGCCTGAGCTGAGCCTGAACCCAAGCCAGATGCAGTGGAGCAGCAGTGCAGTACAAGACAGATGATCTCACTTCCAGGGTTTTGTCTGTCACTGTTTTCCACTGTCTCAGGCTCAGGGATGGGGAGAGCCAGCTGTGGGGAGTGCCCAGCACCTTGTCTTTCTCCCACCAGTCACACGGAACTAAGTCAAAGTGGCAAACACCTTCTGTGCATAAAGCACCTTCCTTTATTTTTGTATGCTTTTGTTATTAATATTGCTGCTGTCAGTGTGCATTTCTTACTCCACTGCTGTTGGCTTTCAGTAAATGGTTATCTCAACCCATAGTCTCTGCCTTTGTCCCTCTCTTACTGGAGAAGGCAAGAAGGGAAGTGGCTTATTTGGAGTTTAGCTTCCAGATGGTGATAAACCACACACATGAAGACAAGGACATCCCTCATGTAGGTACATATAGATTGGATATTCGATGACTGGCCCATCTATAGCCAGGTATCTTATGAACTTTTCCTTCCTGCAAAAGTTACCAAATTGAGTGCACTTTAGCAATATGAAACACTCCCTGAGAAAGTTAGGTGAATATATAGCTTTTTATTAAATACTAAATAAAGAAATCATCTCTTACAAGCTAGGGACAGTAGTAACAAGCAAGTACAACACTGAATGCTTAAGAATTGTTCCTGTCAGCTCTAAATGCAAGTGACAGTCTCAAGCTATCCTGTAAAAGCATGGCTTTTTGCTGAATCCTTTAAAAAAAAATCTGTGAATCCAAAATCAAATTATATCTTGCAGTAAGAAAAACAGAAGACGCATTCTGAGTTAACCTTGGTAATTCACGGTCACAGAAAGAAATGAATCTGGATGGGGATGTAAAAAATATTTTCCTACCTGCTATCACTGTACAGAGGGAACAATAACACATGCAGCATGGGTAAAGTACTAACAAATACACCAGTGAATGCTCTAAATCCATTTTAATAGTCTTCTGGTACTTTACCAATGTGGTGTTAAACATTTTGCAAGAGGAAAGACCCTAACAATCTAGGTTTCTCTCTTTACTCAGAAGCACAGGACAGCACAGCTTCTTAAAATGGACAGCACACAATGTAAACGGACTAGAAGTTCTGTTTATCGTGTATGGATTTGTATCAAGGATCAAAGCAGGGCCACACAAATGAAATGTATTACCTCAGTTTCTTGCTATTTCCCATCATGTTGAGGCCGATTGCGTTCCCCTTTAAAAGTTTGAAACCTCCAGCTTTGCCTCGCCTTGCATATGCTTTTATGGCTTCGCCGCCGGTGCCGATAGTTCCAGGTCGACAACGAATTGACTGCCACAACAGAATTCACACAGATTAAAGTAACTCTATAACTGTGTAGAACTCAGAAGGAGAAAATTAATGTAAACTATTAATATAAATAATCCTTTGGCTTCCTTTTCAAACTGCTTTTATTCCAAATTTCATGGAAAGTATACACTATCTACACCCATGCTACGATTTCTTACTAAAGAAATTAAAATATATATTTTATATTTAGTACAGTATTTATGATAATTGTCTAAACTTAGAATTAGATATTCTTGCTCATATTTTTCAGAATACTACAGAGATCAAGAGAGGAACAAATACTTTAAGGGTAGGCAGATAAACAGCTTGAGCATATGTTCCTAAAACACAACAGAAACTTTCATTTCTTTACACTGCACACATGGCTACGCAATACTGTTTAAGAATCTAAAAAGCTTTAAAGACACATTTTCATCACAAGATAAACCAGTTATTTACCTTTTTTTCTTCATTGGGACTGAATGACCCATCACTGTCATCTAAACTGAGCAGATTTGCCTCGCTAGACAGGTGTGGGAGAGAAAAGCACATATACTGTAATCCAACAGAGCACCCACAAAACATTTTAAATGCAAAAGGCTTTTTTTAACCCCTTCCCTCTACATTTAAATGCATCATATACACATTGCATAAATATGCATAAAACAATAGGAACACGAAATGAGCAAGAGAGTGATCAGATGGATAATGTGAAGCTGAACTCCGAGTATACATCAAATTACTTTGCAAAAAGCAAAACTAAAAGGATTAATTCAAAACAGACACTACTGAAACTTCAATACGGTTACAATAATATTACTGACACTATAAAAGAATCTATACTCTCTGCATAAATTGAGTCCAAAACTTCATTAACCTATAAAATGTTATCTTAGTTTATGCCTATCAATGTTCAAGTATATAGTTTAAAACTGCAACCTTCACAGGGCTTTAGGAGAAGAACTTAACGTAACTGCATTTTACCCCACAACAATTACTACTAAACTATGTCTTCCTAAAAAGAACATATTCAGTTTGGTTCTACTGTTTATTAAAATGTGTTTCTTTAGCACTTTCAATATCTGTAACCCCTAACCATCAGAATGGGGAAGAAGACAAAAAAAAAAGGAAAGCCACTCCATGACACTCTAAAAACATTCTTTTCAGTAAAAGGCAGTTATCCTCAAGGAATCTTAAGTATTTAAATTAAACCCCAATCACACATTTCATACTGACAGCAGCTACATTAGTCCAGCATATTCTTGCTTCCAGGAGAAGCAATCTGCAGACAATCCCCTCTCATCAATCCTGATATGGTTACTCCTATGCTGGCTGCAACAAAACAATACAACTTTAAGCCAACTTGTAATTGCACAGTTTAAAAAGTTGTAATCAAGATCATTCAGGAAGAAATTCCTTAAAATAAAAGCAGTTATGCCAGATGTTTAAAGGGAAGAGCTACACAAGAGAAACAAGCATTTCTTAGCTGTGTCAGTTTGACATGCTAGTTTGCAATACATATAGTGACTTTAGCTCTTCACATATAAATAAACTAATCACTAAGTGCCCCATCCCTCAAGTTCCTAACAACTCTTCCCATGCACAGTATTTCCCTTCGTGTTACAATTTATTCTTCCATCTTATGCAATACAAATATCCCTAGAGCAAATAAAAATAAAATAAAAATGTTGGGTGAAATCTACAGGCTCTGAAACTTCAGGAGGCAAGACTGTGCAAACAGTTGATTTTGAAAAGGTTAGAATTATGTGAATGTGAACATATAGCCAGTGGCACTGTTGTATTTTCCTTTGATTTACAGAGCACCCCAATTCTAGGTGCTCAGTGGTAAAACAAACAGTGTAGTAGATTCATCACTAATTTCAAACAAAGGCAAAAGAGTACAGTTGTACTTCTGCACAGACTACACACGGATATTAAAATTTTTACATCCTGCAATGTTTTTTTAAAATTCTTTTTCAGAACAAACCATCCTTTCAAGGGAGGCTCATGGAGCCTTCTCAAACATTCATCAGTAGACACAGAGTTTAACAATTTCAGAAATTTTCCACGTCTTAAAAAAATAAACAAAACCCTGCAGCACAGACACAAGCAGCAACCGACAGTACCTGCAGCTCTGGCATTTGCCTACGGTGCTGCCCTAGTCAGGATCATTTCACCTCTAGAAATGGTTTGGTTCTTTAGTTTCAGTTCATACAAAAATGAAGACTATTTTCAAAACACCTTTGTACTGTGGTGACACTTCTAGGATTTCAACACACTTCAGTACTGCAAGCATTTTAACAAAGGGCAGTTGGGGGAGGGGGGGGGTAAGAGAAGGTTAACACATTTCAAATGACCAAATGAGCTAAGGCTTAAATCCAAATGAACAAGAGTAACTCTTACCATGCAACATGACTACAGCAATATTAGCAAATTGGAAGTTTTAAATGTACCAATACTTTTATATCTTAAGGAATGCGAAGCATATGCATCAGAACCAGAAAGGTTGTTTTTTCAGAGAGCAGAATACATAGCAACCAGGCAATGTCTATTTGCTCATGTATCACATGCTTCCTGTTGCCCGCTTCAATGATGCAATTTATACAGGCAGGAAAAAACCAAAACCAATCCAAAACAAACACTATTCCACTCCCCCAACATACCAGTCAGTAAAATTTTTAAACATCCCTGAAATGAAACCTCAGTTGTCTTGCTGGGAGGATGTCTCCACACTGTCACTTTTAACCGTGGAACCATGGGTTTCCTGGTTATTTTCACAATGGAACATAACTTCTAACTTTTCAATACATTCCTTAAAATTTTATAACAAATGAATGTTAAGTCTTTACTAATATTAAGGGAAAAAACAGTAGTAATTTACCCAAACTGAGTTCTTAAGGGGAGTTCATAATTACACATTCAAATTTAGGCACTGAACAAGAAAACAAAAATTTCTGTTTACTTACCTCTAATCACTTGCCATTTGTTTGATGTTTTAAAACATTAAGAACTATGCAATAATTAGCTGAGATCAACAGGCTGTGTTTTCAGTACTATCTACAAGCAACCTAAACTTTAAACCTCTGCTGACCATTGAGGTTACACTCTAATAAGCTGCAAGCACATTTCTATCAACTACCAACTGATCCAGTCACATTTCAAACATAATTGGAATTTCTTTCTGAAAACTATTACATATAAAACCAGTAGGTTGACGTATTTGCCCTCACAGCACACTGTTTGCATTCTTTGTTTTAAATTACATAGTGGCAGGCAGCACACTAAAAAGCCGCACTGTCAGAGGCACAAGAGAAGTAGTAATATTATTAACTCATTTACAGTGCCATTCCATGAAAAATAACCTTAATTTTAGAAGTTTTCATCAGTTTAAAGGCTACAGTGCCCTACTAACAGGCTCACAAAAGAAGTATAAAACATCTACATAACTATGGGAGGGTTTTTTGACAAAGTAATACAAATTTTATAAGCAGTGGAAAAAAAGCTCCATGTAAATACATCACACAATGCTTTCCCATTTGTCAGTACATGGAAAAAAGAGGTTTCTTCCCCTAAATGGAAGGGGCAAAAAATAAAGCTTTTTTGAAAGAAAATGGTAGATAAGTAAAGACACTGTAGTGCAAATAAATCAGACCCATTTATTTGTATTACTTGTTTTTGATAAGGCTACTGTTATCTCAATGGAAGGCAGAAGTCTAGACTATTAAGAAAACAGCATGACAGCCAAGAGAAATCTAGGCCCATCCATTTACAAAACCACTGTGGAGCATACTGGTATATTTCAAAAACATTTACACAGATATTACAAAGGAAGTAAATATAAATTACGCAAGACACTTCAAAAGAATAATTTGTAACACTAGAAAGCATCTTATAACATGTTAATTTCATGAATCATTTGAATATAAAAGTCTGCCATCCTTTCATATCCTCAGCTACACAAGATCAGCTTCTTTTCCACCATTTACTTTGTGGTGGACTACACTGGTTTCAGCGTGCTCAGATGACCAACTGGTCTTTTTTTCTACTGTTCTACATAAAAGCAGATCTCTAATGGGATCTCCAATTACAAAGCAAGGAAAGTGTCACTCTTCTATCCTGCGTAGATCAAATCTTTTAGAACATCAAAAATGTTACTTTTACTCTTTCAAGTGGACTGAGTATTATCTGTAGATGTTTACTTTGGGATAAGATACTTGTTAATTATCATTCCTCATTTCTATAATTCTTCTTCCATGCTGATATCAACTCTAGCATCAGTTTAAATTTATACAGCGTTGGGTGATCATTATTTTTTCAAACCTTCCTCAGTTTATAAATATTCTTTATAATCTTTCTGCGTTCATTACCTAATATCTTAACCATCAAGACTCACCTCACCCACTTCCCAAGTAAGTTAAATGACACCCTTCTTTTAAAATAATCTACCTATTCTAAAAATTGCTGTGGTAAGAGGTCCTTAACCACATACTTTGTGTTCATCTCCCTGATCAAAAAACCATCCAAACAGGCATCCAGTGCTGACCAACATCATTAGCACGGGTCTCATGGGGTACTACAAGAATACAGCCCCTACTTTAAGTGCTGGGATGTTATTCTTAAGCTAGTTCAAAACAAACCTATTGTGTGTCTGCCATTAAGAGGGCTGTGATAAAGTCAGGCACTTTATCACAGTACCACCAGTGCCTCCACAACAAGCACCAGATGCATCCAGCTGCTTGCTTCAGACTCACAGCTCTCTCCACAGAGAAACAATGTAAGAGTCAAACACTGTAGTCAGTACCAGCACACCACAGCAAATACCTACTTACTACACAATATACCCAAAATACTGGGAGGGACACAAAGCTTTATGCTGGAACAATTATACATATTAAAGCTGCTAATCTTTGAAATGTTCTACTACGGGAAAAAGAAATTTGGAAAAAAAAAGAAAATTTACTGTTATTTGTTTTCTAAAGATTCCCTTCTGCCCATGTTTTGCTATATGAAATAAAAATGCATCAGAAAAGCAAAAAAACCCAAATTATTTCAAAATGCTAAAAGCTCTCTGTATCTTTAAGATAAACAAACCCAGGTGTTAGCAAAAGTAAATACATGGGCAGCTTAAAACATGTGGGTGCTTGGAGGGAATAAGAAATTGCCTTAAATGGTATCAGAGAATGGGTAAGTAAAGAAGACAAGATCTCCGGTTTAAATCAATTTTCAACTACTCTTCTATCTATACTTCAGAGTAAGATTCTGCATAATTCACAGATATAAAAGCAAATCAAAAATGATCTAAGTAGGCAATAAAAATTCAATTCTAGCTATAGGAAAACTGCTCATTGCAGAGAATATTTGAAAGGAATGAAAATTCACCCAGACATACAATCTTAAAATCAGATACCATTACATAAAGATTATGTTTCATAATAATTTTTCTAACTTTCTTTTTTTAACATCATTACTCTATATGTTTTTCATTCTATGTTCTTAAATCAACATCAGCTGGAGATTGATGGAAAACAGCAGTAAATTACTGGTAGAAAAAAATCTGTTTAGTTTTCAAATGTGACTTATTTCTGAAAGGAAGTAAAATGGAAATAGTAACTGTATGGTATGTAGTGCCCCTATACTTAAAACATATTTGTGTGCACTACGGATGGATGTTAAGTTGCTAAGGAACAACATGACCTTAATTTTATAAAACTAGAATGCCCTTAGTTTGTGAACTCTTTAAAAAGTGCTTTTAATTTCCAACACAGTTCTGCTTTGACAAGAGCTCTTAATGCTTACCTCACACTTTAATGAACTCCTTTACTCATTTTTTAATTACTAGAAACTTTGCATGTCTTAATGTTTTATTAAGATTACAGCATAGCCTGCTGCTCCTGCACCTATGTGGTTATGTCTACTTTCCTACCTCCTTTCCAATGCAAAGTATTTGGCAGAATATTAGATGATACAAATTCATATATGAATTATTTTTGTACTTAATCACAGCATTCAGTAACTTCTTACTAGAGAACCACAGCATACCTTTAATTTGCAGGACCTACTCTCCTAATAGCTAAGAACAACAAATAAACTGACATGAATACTCTTGGCATGACACTTGTTCTTTTAACAATTCATTAGTCATTTTCAAAATAAATATGTTAATATTGAGAAAACGTATCAGTAACAATAAAATGTCACAGGGACAAAGTATGCATTCAAACTATACACAAGGGATTTAAGTTTTAGCCAAAATCCAAACATACCAAGTAAAAGATTAAATTATAAGGAAAAAAAAAACAGCATTAACTCTATTCAGTGAAATAAACAAAGGAAGAAAAACCTAGAATCTTTAAGCTTCGTTTAACTTGATGAAGGCCTAAAGCTACTGAAGTACTTTAACCATAATTGTCAAGTACTGAGTAGCACCATCATTAAAGGAAGGAAAAATTGAAGCTGCTTGGATACCCTACCTATCAACTTCCTTATTCAGCATGTTCACACACTGCTTGTCTGCGTTCCTTAGACTTACACAGAGGGTCCAAAGACAACTGCAGCTCTTGTGAAATGTACTGCGTAATGTGCAAGCCCCATGTTCACAATAAAGCTTACATTATAATGAACTATTTGGCAATACTATTTAAAATAATCACTTATTTTAAATAATTTTTCTTAATCACTGGAAGTTTAAGATATTATATATTGCTTCTTATTCATAAATTACAAAAAATAAGTATTTAATTATAAATACACATTTATACTTTCAACAGCCTAGATAAAAGCATCCTTACTCTTTCTCTGCATCTCCTTCACTTTCTTCTGCATGATCAAAGCTCCAATTACTTTTAAAACCTCCATCTCTCTTGGACTGTGATCTATCCAAAGCTGAAATGAGAACAAGGCAAGATAAGTCTTGATTTCAAGCTGAGTTATTAATCAACACAAACTAGAGGAGTAAACCAGATGCATGTATTTTTCCCCAGTATTTATTTTATTGATGTCAATGTTTAACTATCATGTGATCGCTAAGTCCATCAATACAGTGGCGATTATTATTTCCCTAAATAAATAAAAGTATCTGTCAACATCTTATTAGCAGTAAGTTAGCAAGCTATTAAAAATTATGACCTGAGGTAGTATAACTGTTTTCAACTGTTTTACTGATACCCATAAATTTAAGGGTAGTTTCTCTGATATGAACTATATGCCACACACAGAAAGGCTCCTTGTGCTGGTTTTGCACTGGACTAATCACAGAAATGACATTTTTGAGAGAAGCTGCTAACAGCTTCCTCTGTGCCTGGCAAAACCAATTGCTGGCTAGCTTTGAAAACAGGCACGTTAATAAGCCAACTGAAGAGCTGAACAGGACTCTGTGAGATTCACATTTTAAAACTACTAAACCCAGCGAATGTCTTTTTCCCGTCGGGCCGGAGCACAGGTACCAGGCCGGCCCGGTCCCCACGCGGCGGGGCCAGCCCTTCCCAGGGCGCTGCCGGGCCCTGTCCCGCCCGGCCCGGCCCGAGCCGCCGCCCCGCAGAACGGGAGGCCGGGGAACCCTGGCCAAGGCGGGGCTCGGCCCCGGCTGCCAGCATCTCGCTGCCAGGCTCCTCCTCCCCACCCCCAGCGTGGCCGCAGGGGGAAAAAAAACCAACAAAACAACCCTCCCACCGCGAACAACTCCAGGTACAAGATGCGAGGGGCTGTCCCAGCACCACGGGAGATGACGCGGCGGAAATCAGAGGCAGCCCACGCAGAGAGCGGCCATGCACCAGCCATGCGGCCAGAGTGGCCGCTGTCCTTCTGGCCTGGGCTCCTTGAGATCCCAGCACAGCCCCCCGCACGGCCGCTGCCCAGCAGGGACCACATGACCCTCTGCAGGCCCCGGGTGAGAGACTTCAGGGCACAGATGAGACCTGCAGACCTTCAATCCTCTCCGAGTGAGAGACAAGGACAGAGGGAAGACACGTAGAGAAATAACATTAAGATAGCAAGGTCAGTGAAGGAGGCAGGTCCCAGATGGGAGGAGAATGAGGATATACTTGAGTTTCAGGCTGAAATTCTCTTCTAAGCTATGGTGATGGACTCTGATTCATTGAATATCCCCATAAATAATGAAAAAAGGCCCGGGGGGATGGAGCGGTTCACACTGCAGACATGAGCAAAGGCATCCATGTTGAATAAGCAGATGTTAAAGTAGCTGTGATTTCATGAGAAGTTTGAACAGAGAGAAACAATAGTCATGAAGACCCTTTTGCTCCCAGGGAAGAAGTCTGTTCCCAGAGATGATGATTTTAAAGATAGATGAAAAGAACCTTTGTTTCTGAACAGCTCATCCTTAAAAGCATAGCCCATTAGCCAAAGACTGAGCCCTCGAAAACAGTTGTGGGGAAAACTCTAGGTCGAGGGGAGGGACTTTTACACAGTGATCAGGTTTCCATTCTCGGGGCTGGCTGATTCGTTGTGACTTTGGAGCCATGAGAGAACTGTTTCTTGTGGAGAAGTCTCCATGGCATGTCAAGAGAGACTCCTCTCTCTAAGTGAACTGAAGAAAGACTATTTTAGAGGTGACAAACTGACTGAATTGTTTCTGTAAGTTGTCAGCGAGAAAGAAGGGGAGGGGGGGAAGAAGAAGTTTTTACCTTTTCTGAAGGTTTTATTCTGATTCTTATTATTCTCTTAGTCCTGTCTTCTTTATACCCTTTTAAAGTTTTGAGCTTGCTTTGCCTTCCTCCTAATGCTATCTCACAACAGGAAATGAGTAAATATATTCCAGTGAGTGCACTGGCGTTTAGCCTGCACCGAACCCAGCAGATAAACTGGTGCACTGGCCAGGACATCTCAAATTGGCGAACCAAAACCACTACAGTCCTAAAATGTATTTACATGACTAATAGCCAAACACATATTGAATTTTTCCATATGAAAGGAACAGTTCTGAACTGTCTCAAGTACAACTTAGATATAATATGCTGGATTTTAATTCAATATCTGATGCTGACCTGAATTAACATACAAAACAAATTGAAATTTCAGTGTTAGCATCAACAAAGTAAAAACATTCCGTCATACTACAGAAAATTTTAGATCTCTCTACTACAATATCCACCCTTACGGAAATTTTCATATAATATAATGGCATGGGTGAAGTGAAGATGTTCCAGAGCATGGAGACAGCACTCATTAAAGCAAGGCACTGTTCCCCCCAGGCCCTAAATACTGCTATTAAGAGCTGTCTCACACAAATTCTGTATGATCAACTACGCAGCTGCTTTGATTTTGGTTTAAGTGTGTTTTTTCTTAATACATTTTTCTTTACATTGTTGGAAATGCATTTAGAAATAATGAATGAAACTGATATACTCTGATAGAAAAAGAGTATGACAATCACAACCAAAACCACATGTCTAGGATAAAGTATAAACAATGCACACAGAAATATGTATTGCATATTCAACCTCTGCTTCCAACTACTTGCATCTATTTCAGGCTTCCTGAGCCATGGGTTAACATGTTAAACGCATATTTTTGTGTTTAACAGCTTTCCCTACCTTTTCTTCTCCCTGCTTGCTTTTTAATCGAGTCTGCTTTACAGAATCAACAGCTTCCTGCAGCACAAAGTACTTCAGCTTAATTACAGGAGTATCTCCTTTTGCTGATTCTGATTCAATCTAGCACCTTTTGCTCTTAATACTCTACTTCTCCAGTCCATGTACTCGGAAGATAGTAACTCTTCCCTAGTCCCTCATGATTGCATAAATTCTTGTTACGTTCTTTCATGATCTTCCTTTCCCAGGCAGAACAAGAAAAAAATTGACTCAGCTTCATTTTTCCTCACATGAAAGCTGTTTCATGTCTTTAAATCCCTCTTGATGCTTCCCTTTGAACCTACTGTACTCTACTGTACCTCTTTGGAGATGAGGATACACACACTACGAAGAATACTCGAGATGCATACATCCCATGAATTTCTACAGAAGCAGAATGTTGTTTCTGTTGTCTTCTTTCCTAGTAAATCTTTACACTGGATTTGCTGTTTTCACTGCTAAGGAGAACTGCATTGATCTTTAGCTACTAGATAATTCCATCTTCCACTCATGATTGGTTAAGAAGCACTTCAGAGCCAATCATTACCCGCAAAAATGCTCTTCTTTTACTCATCATTTGCTTAGATTACTTGACATTTACCTACAGAGAATTTCAACCCACATAACTCAAAACCTGAGCGTTTACAACTTTCTTTAAATAGCCAGCCATTTTACAAACCCAAGTATAGTTTAAACATCTACAGACTTGGTCACCTGGCTATCATACCCTTTTCCTTATAACTGTGCACCAATGTTATAGATCCTTGTGCAATTCAATTGCTTACTCCTATTAACAAAACAAACCTTTTTGCCCTCTCTTTCTAACCCTTCCCAGTTGTTTCTTATAAAATTTTCCATTTTATTCACAGGTTATTTAGCCACTCCCAACGCCTTTGATGAAGGACTTTACAGAGGGAACAATGAAATCAATTCTGATTTCCATTATAATTCCCATGAATTCAGGTTGCACGGTCACAAAGCTCGCTGATGTAAAGCTCCTCAAATACCTCCACTGCCTTTTTAAGATGCTGATATCACGCTAGCTACCCTTCTTACCTGCTGCAGAAATACGATGCTAACCACAAGCAACACACTACAGTCATTAGCTCCTTTATCCCCCAGTTCCTCTTGCAACACTTGGATGAATGCCATTTGATCATGCTGCCTTGTTCACAGTTTGCTCAATGTACTGCAATTTCTTCCACTGATTCTTCATTTTGAGTCGTACACTCTGTCACATTCCTTATTAAGAAACATTCTGGCATGAAGAGCTCTCTAAGTGTTGCCAAAGTGAGTGCAAGCAATTCCATTATTCAGCTATGACCTTACATACTCCAAAGCCACCTTTTACATCTGAGTTGTCTACTGAGCCTCCGACACTCCTCAAACTTTCCTGCTGAGTTTGAAGAAATATTTAACCATAGTTTTTATGTCTGTTGCGAGTTACTACTCAAATTTTTCCCCATCTCATTATAATTACAGGTTAAATCTACCAGCTTTTTTATTATTCTCTATTTTCATTACTCAGATAAAAGATCTGATTCAGAAACTACAATATTTTACTTCAGAGATTATATCTTACTCTGCTGTTTAGCCAGGCCAGCATTTGGGGAGCCTTCTGAAATCTAATTAAACAAGTATCACGCATGCTGTAAGCCTCCTATATCTTTAAATACCTCCCAAGCTGGCTACACGTATTTTACACTGCACCTTTTCTTTCTTTTTCAAAAAACTTCTTAGTATTTTCTGCAATTCTTTTTTTTATTAAGCATTTCTGTATCGGACAGTTCATCCACTGCTACTGATCAGTACAGCCATCCATGGAAAATGTCTGAGTATCCCAGTTCTGCTCATTCAACTGTGGATCAATTTTCATTCTCTCTAGCACTCTTGGTCCTAACAAAACTGTAAATCTAGAAGGATACCATCATGTTAGCCAGAGTGTTCACCTAAGTTACTTGATCGCAACATCTACCTGGTATCTGAATCCATACAGGATTTTTATTTTTTTTTTTTAAGGGGATAACAAGTAATCTGTTACACAGGCTAAGCTGCTGACTATTTTTTACTAAGACTTAAATTTGGAGCCCCTATGATGCCACTTTCATTATATCCATTGTTCGAGGTCTTTCTAATCAGCAAGGCACATCCATACCCAGAGGTGAAAATACTCAAAAAAGCACAGGTAACCTTAGGTATTGTGCTAAGAGAAGGTAATTGCTGTACCCCTGCCCAAGACAGGCAGCATGCTGGAGCAGATTTCACTCTCATTTTTCCTCCCATTACTAACTGCCTTTGGTGCTGTTACACCAAGGGAGATACCAGTTCTGAGCCCAAGAAAGTACCTGGAATTTAACTAGACAAGTTATACAACTGTAGCTGACACATTTCACTGGTTTTTTTTAAACAACTGTTACATGTAATTTCTAACAAGCCAATTTAAAAAAAATCCTGGAAAAACAGTGCGTTTCATTAGGACATTTACGTCATCATTAACCACACCCTGACGCCAGACCTTTAAAAATCCTCATACAGTCTTTTTGTGTAAAACACAATTATCACATTTTGTATTAGAAAGCAAAATATGCCTGTGGGAGAATGTCAGAAAGCAGATCAACACCTTTAAATTACTGTGTGCGGACACTCTTTTGTAAACTCCTTAAGCAACAGTGTCACTAACCAATTCCAGAATGGAAGGAAAAAAACTTCATAGTGAATATCCATGAAATAAGAGTGAAATTTTGCAGCTGCAAAAAAAAGAATCCTTTAAAATTCTGCCTAAAACACTAAATGAGAAGTGACATACACAGTATTTATTTAGTGAAGTGTTAGTGTCCAGCAAAAGACATCATCTTTGAAGATTTGTTTTTTGCATGTCTTGTACCTCCTGCTCAAAGGCGAATCATTCCACACCAATCTATACTACAACTCACTAGAAAAACATCCCTATTGCCTTACTGTTTTGTATGTAATGCTGTATTGTGTTTGTGTGGCAAGATTTCGGTAGCAGTGGGGTGCTGCAGGGGATCAGAGGGCCTCACTGCTGTGCCTGGGAACATCATGGAGCACATCCTCCTCGAGGACAGGCTAAGGCACATACAAGACAAGAAGGTGACCCATGGCAATCAGCATAGCTTAACTAAGGGCAAATCATGCCTTACAGTACCTTAAGTGTCTTATGAAAAGGAGGGAGAGGGATTTGTATATGGACAGAGAGTGATGGGACAAGGGGCAATGGCTTTAAACTGAAAGAGGGCAGGTTTGGATTAGATATATGACAAAGAAACACTTTTCTGGGAGGGTGGTTAGGCACTGGAACAGGCTGCCCAGAGAGGCTGTGGGTGCTCCACCCTGGAAGTGTTCAAGGCCAGGCTGGATGGGGCCCTGAACAACCTGATCTAGTGAACTGTATCTCTGTGCACAGAAAGGGTGTTGAACTAGATGCCCTTTAAGATCACTTTCACACCTAACCATTGTATGATTCTCTAAGATCAATTCACCAAAGAAGCCAGATGCATTTACTGTTCACACAAAGGTGAACTTTTCCAGGAAAGTAACCTTTCCATATGCATCACTGGTTTGCCAGAATAACTCACTATCACTCTCTGGAATACAATAGCAGAGACTTCAAGGTTTCTATTGCACACATAGAAACTTTTCTAAGTGTTTCATCTGCTGAGATCTCATCTATTTCTATGCGTACAAGAACCATCCTAAACACACAGTCTAGATCAAACAAAGGTTTGGTTCAGGACCCAGATGCTTTTTCAGGAAGACTTGAAGTTTACATTCTTTTTCCCCAGTTGCTGGTAAAGAAACACTGCAAGCCTTATCTTACAAATGCTTATGCCATCACAACTGCAACCAACTTAACAGATACTGCAGTGCTGCCACAGAAAATGTAAATTAATTTAAATGTACTCAGAATCATTGCCTTCATCCAGACTCGTATTTAAATAAATGAAAAAGAATGCTTCTAAGCTTTCTAATCTGTTGCTCATTTAGAGTCATCAGATATATTGTTGAGAGGATACAAGTACTCATAAAACTCTGACACAGAAATATTTTTGGTTTACTTTCCCCATTGCTTCATTATTCTTCCAGACAGGCCTCTATGCAAACTAGGTATTTATCTTCCAGCTTTGATACCATCAGCTCTACTATATCAACTGTGTAACCACAGTGAGGCTGCATTTTCACGTTCTGAAGCACCACTACGTGAACAGTTTTACAGGCCCCTCACTCTTCCTAAGAGCTGCAGATTCTTGCTCCTGTCCTGCACCTTGCATATGTCAGCACTGACAGAAAAGCTGGGGAAGGAAACTAAGTCAGGCAAGAACCCCTTGAGCAGCAGGGGAGGGGAAAAGTTATTTTTCAACCATATCAGTTCCCTCCTCCTGTTCAACCACATTAACACAGTGCAGCTGTGACAGCACAGCAGAGGTAAGGTCCATCCAGAAACTGAAACTGTTATAAGTACTGTGGATACCAAGGAAATTTCCATGGAATTGTAGCCTAATATACATTTATAGGTATAAAAATCAAGTGCTTAAAAGATGCTTTAACTTTCCACTTCCTAAATTAGCTGCAGAGACAAAAAACACCCAGTCAAAAGCACTTCCAGTAATGGGCAGTAATCATAACCTGACAGTAGCTGAGATATTACATAAAGCAGAGAGTTCAACAGTGAAGTTCTATGATACCCGTGTAACAGATATCATGCACAGACATTCCTTTGCACGTGAAAGGAAATCAGTTTCTCAGCTGGCTAACAAAAACACCCTTCCAAGAACTTGATGTCCACAGAAAACCAATGATAAATACAGAGCACTCATTCCCAGACAAAATTGTTCATGCTCTTGAAAAGGGAAAGCATTCATGAAAGTTCCGTACTTCAAAGGTGAAAATCACCTGTATATTCTGGTAAATGACTGGGCTTTTTTCAGGGCTTGCATGCACATTGGGCTGCTTACATTGCAGGACACTGCAGGGATGACAGGACTGAAGAACAGAGAACTGCCTAAGTTTGATAATTTGCTGAACTGTTTAACATTTTTAAAGTATTAGCAAGGAGTAACAGAGAAGGATAAAAGGACAGAGCTTTGAAGTGCATTAAACATTTTCTTTGTGATGCCTTTGAAAGTTTTTCTGATAAGACAGCAGTGATAACCACACAATGGACAACTAATGCTTCTTCACCTTTTCTACTGATTCTCTCAACAAAGGTATAGAGGTATCCACCCAGCTCAAGGATACTGGCCTTATGACAGCATCAGAAAACAATGCAGAAGTACTTCAAGAGGCCTTATGTGTCTACATCAGCAGCAAAAGGAATGCTACAGAAAATTGTGGGCATTTTCTGCTCAATGAGACAGAAACCTAGTGACAAAAGACATGCAAAAAAAAAAAAAAAGAAGAACTTGATCCTTTTTGTCATCTCAAATTTCATTGCTAAATTCTGTCTTCTGACCTCAGGGTTCCTCAACTCTACCAGCAGAAGGAACACTTAAGCCAGTTGTACCCAAAGACTGGAAAAACATCATTGCCCTTCTAGAAGGGCAGCAAGGATCACCTGCTGAACTACAGGCTAGTCTGCAAAAGACAGAACTTATTCTTTACCACGCGTGTGCTCAAGAGTGCACCACACTGATCTGAGAGGCAATAGAGACTGGACAAATCCCTGAGCAACCTGCTCCAACTGGGTCTGCCTTGAACAGGATGTTCCAACCCATCTGAATCCAACCAGCTGTCAAGTAAAACCAGTGACTATTCATAGGTACAAAGCATCCCCTAGAGCAACTGCACCCCCATCACAAAACTTCCAAAAAGGAGTACCTCAGTCACTTTCCTTCTTTTCCCCGTCTGAGTAAGTCTGACTCCCACTCAAACTTTCCACACAAGTAAAATGTTTTGAATAACATCAAAAGCAGGAACCAACAATAAACAAGAAAAAAGGAAAAACAAACAAAAAAGTGATTTTTTTCATCTCTAGCATTATGAATTCTTTATTTACCTAAGACCTCTATCGCTAGACTGGAGCTATACCAACAATTCAGAAATGAGGAAGAGTTTTGCTGTCTTTATAGGAAATTTAATTTTAAGAGAGGTATCTTCCTATTTTATAGATCAAAATAGAGGATAAAAGGCAAGGTTAGCCTAAGAACAATTTCTGAACTGTCAATTCATTCTCAAAATACGAAAAAATATATAAAACTAACAAGCCATTTCAAGGAAGATGACCACTGAACAAGAATTCCAGAATACAAATTCTGTGGCAAATCAGTATATGACATTAATCACAGATGATCTCAAATTCTGAACACTGGAATACTTTTAGAAGACGAGCAAAACACAGCAGGAAACCTTCTACTATATTATGTATGTGATTTGCACACTTTGTTATGCACCATGGGATCCATCTTCATATAAAACCTTAGCTTGTGCAACTGAGAATACAGCAGCACTAAACAAACCACAGTCTATTTTCAGAAAGTGCTGAAAGACAGTTACATACAGAGTAAGATTAATAACCTCACCAAACCACCTGGAAATTAGGCAACTGCCACTTCAAGTAGGTTTCCACGTTTGCTGCAGTAACTGGAAATCAGGTTGAAATAAAGCACTGTATCTACATACCAAGAAGAAGAAGAAAAGAAGAATTTGTAGTATTTAATATTTCTGGTTTTATCCTGTAAAGTTTCATATATGATGTCAGATAGATATTATCCCCTTTAGAAAAACATACAGAAATTAAAAGTCCAGAAAGGTTCCACAATCTCTGCAAGACCTTAACCTGCATATGCAGGACAGAAGACTCACAGACTCATATAATAGTTTCAGTTGGAAGGGACCTTCAAGATATCTATTTCCTGCCATGAGCAGTGGGGGAGACATTCAACTAGACCAGGTTGCTCAGAGCCACATCCAGCCTGGCCTTGAACACTTCCTCAAGAAATGTTTCTTCCACAAGAAACTCTAAATGTAATTAAAGCAGAAGAAAAGAGCAAGACACCTCTTTGATCTTGCCAATTGTTCAAAATTCACATGAAATGGACAGCAAAGAAGGCATATAAAGAAAATGCTCGACAACCTCAACTAAAAAAACCTCAAAAATTTGGTTACAGGAAAAAAGCACATTTCAGAAAAAAATTGAGTAGGGAAAGGATGATGAAAGAGTTTGTTAAACTATGTGGCAAGAAAAATATTTGCATTTGCCCTTCTGTAAAGGCTAAATACCTGGAGCTTTCTCCAATTCTTAGAGACACTGGAAAGCTTTCATAGCCATACAAGGCAGCAGTCAGTCAGCTGAGTTGGATTTCTGATATGGCTGAAAAGGAACAGACTGGCTCCACCAACACTTCTCCCCACGCTGAGGATCGCCTTTCTGTCGATGCAGCTGCTGCAGCCAAGCTGCCATGAAGCCAGGGAAGCGGCAGTGCTGGCTGCAGCACAGCTGGAGCTCACTGTCTCTGGGAGGGGCAGCAGCTCTGTCCCTCTGAGCAGCACCCGGCAGTGGGCCCGGCTGTGTTGTCAATTGCAGGCACGATTCCTTGCGTGGCCGCAGAGCACAGCCCCACACACAGGGTCCTGCCGGGACTCTGCAAATCCACATACACGTATGATCTACGTACATTAGGTCTCTTCAAAAAATACATCAGAGAAATGCAACACAAATATAGGCAACAGCCTTCTGCTCAGACTAGGTATGCTATATACTTTAACTCCCTTTGCAATTGCAAACATCCATGCAGCAAGGTGTGAAATAATGCAACTACAGTACTGCATTGAGACCATTAACATCTTTGTAATGGATCTACCAAACTTCTCCAGACCTAACAGCCATGAGTTTAAGGAACACTGACAACTGCTAAGTATGTCACAGTATACTAACATCCACTAAACTGGTTTTGTTTTTTAAAAGGCTAAAAAATCACTTTAACATCCCATGGAAAGCAAACATTTCCTCAGTAATTACTCATAAAAGCAACAAAAATGAAGAAGTGCTGTCGATCAACTCATTTTTAATAAAGTAACACATGCCAGTTTGCTAACTGAATCTAGTTATAAAACTACTTTTCAAGAAACAGCACTTAAAAGACAAGTAAAGCAAAGCATCAAACTTCTAAGTGACCATCCTGCAACCAGAGTTTCAGCTGCTTCCATCCAAACATGAAACTCCTGCTGACCTTGATCCAGAAGTTCTTTCTGTCACAGGGCACAGAGTCTTTCTTCCACCTAATGAACAGTGCCTTCTCCATCTAACATAGGCTTTGCTACGTGACAAAGAACTTTTTACTTTATCAATGACAGATAGTTTTTTTTGTAGCATTTATCAGGTAAAGACTCAGCTGCAATATATTTGCCTTATGGCAGAACTATTAAATCTCCATTAAGTTTTACTGTCCCAGGGCCAGGTATATGCAATCACAATGACCTGGGTCAGAGTAGTCCCGAAGTTCACTTTTGAAAGTTTACTCCCACCTGTAAAGGATCCTTAAATTGTCTCTTAAGCAGCAAGCCTTGGTAGAAATAAAATTACAGCAAACTCTAGGAAATGTTTCTAGAAGTGAGCCTCAGAAATTACAAAGGCAATTGTAAATATGAAACCTAACATCTACTGCATAGTTCAAATTCTCATCTAAAGAGCTCTTGAATAATCTTTCTGTTAGACTGCCGCATTAAATTCTGTCATCAGCAGGATATTCATATTTTGCTAAATTAGCCGTAAAAATGGGACATGTCAAACAAATACAACATTATACCCTATGACTAATAAAAATACATCAGTAAAATGAATTTTAGTACAAATGAAACAATTGTATGACATTGAATAAAAACATACTCATAAAATAAATATTTTGCAGCTGTTTCTTACAGACATAAATCTCTAAGATTACATATTATTAATCATGTCATATAGTAATATGGTTTACCACACCAGCAGAATATTATCAGTATTTTTTATTCCTAAAACATTGTTGTGGCAAGTCTTACAATAAAAATAAACAAACAAAATCTCAGGGAGATATGAGCAGGGAGACTGCTCCAGCTCATGTGGTCTGAAAACTGACAAACAAAAAGCCAGAAGGGCTCAACACAGTTTTGAATCATCACTGCTCTTTATCTATAATCACTCGAGATTAACTCAAAGAAAGATATCCCAAAGTCTTTCACTCCAAGTTCTTCTTTCATAGGAATTACTGGGGCACACATGCAGATATGTTTTCCTTGCCTCATGCAGTGCTTACAGCCTTTGTGTGTTAACAAAAACTTTTTAAAGGCCTGCTGACCAACCTGGGAAGAAATAACCACAGCTTCTTAATTTATTCCCTCCAGTCTCCAGCCTTCACCATAACCTTGTTCTTCACAGAAGATAACCTGGTATTTAAAATAATTGTGTTTCCTTGGGCAGAATAAAGCTGCTCTTACACCAGAAGAGTGTAAAACACAAAGTTTAAGCTATGTATGACACCTTAGCCTGACTTAACAGATCACCAGGCAGAGATGGAACAGGAAATGTCCTATTCTTCTCACATGTAGAGAGAGGCTGTATGCTCTCCCCCATCCAAGCCATTGTCCTGCATCTACCAGTTACCCTTCAATGAGCAAACCCAACAGAAGTCTGGCAAAGTGCCAGCCTGGCAAGACAGAACAGAGCAAGTTCCATCACTTTGGCAAAAAAGTGGTTAAGTCTCTAGGATGGTGGAGAGTACCTGCAGCTCTGCTTCCAAAATGGAATCACACCCACTAACGTGACATTCAGACACCAATTCTGACTTAATTACAGCTTAAGGTCAGCTTAACCTGAAAATATTAGGCATGCTAGGCTGCTGAACACAGAAACGGGACCTTAGGAACACGTTTTAAAAATTAAATGTGTAAGATAAAACTGCTTTAATTCTATATAATAAGAACAGTAATATTTTACCAATGCTTTAATTTTCTTCACAGAAAGTACAGAGCATTACAAAGATTTTAACTTATGTAAAATGATCACTACCTCAAAAAAAAAACCCTCAAAACTGAAACCAAGTAAGTGCCAAAATATGGGCCAAAAGAAAGGAACCTAACAAATGTGTTCCACTCACCTCCAGTGCAAGTGCCTTTTAAAACAGCCAAGAGGAGAATTACATTTGTCCTTTTTCCCAAAAAAATATTTGTTCCTGGTATGTCTACAGTATCCTCCACCACAACAGCTCCATTTTTATTTAGTTTCTCAGCCTCCTGCAGCATCTCAAGCTATCCTGCACACTCTTCCACTGCTCTCTTTGCAACACACAGAGATGAAGGCATACAGTGTCCTGTGCCCCAAGTCCTCTCACTGCCCTGACCCCTGGAACTAACACCAATGAGCAGCAAACTGAACCATGCTAAGGCAACACTGAAACCTTTCCTTCAGGGACACTAATTTTGACTTCTCTGCTTAATGGAGTGAGCAAGTTTCACAGAACTTCTATATCTTTACCTACCTGTAAGACCTTTACACTTCTGTAAATAAAAGGGTTTAAGTTTTGGAAAAATAAAAGTTACGCTACCATGTCTGTTACTTGCAATCAAGCACTAGCCAAGGACACTGAGGGTTCCAAGTCACTTGCAGAGGTGGCCCAAGGGGGTTGTGGATGCACCAACTCTGGGAGTGCTCAAGGCCAGATTAGATGGGGCCTTGAGCAGTCTGGTCTAGTGGAAGGTGTCACTGCCTATGGCAGGGGGTTGGTAACAGGTAATCCTATTATTGGGAGGGAAGGAGGCAAAATTATGAGGTGACTCAAAAAATCTTCATATTCTTACAAAGCAATATTTAAAAGTGGCAAGTTTGGGGGTTAGTCTTACATTATAGGATCTGCTACAACATAAAACACCTTGATGCTCCTCAGTTATGAGACAAAGCTAAAACTACAGACTAGGTAAAGTCTGATACTGCACAAAAATCCATGTACAGTCTTCCAGAAACAACAGTAATAAAAGCCAAAGTTGCTGTTGAAATCATTAAAATAAACACTCTACTTTGTTTTATCCTTGTACATAAAACAAGGAGGAAAAGACTGAAATATCTAAACAGGCTCATATCTGTGCAAGCACGACATGTGCTAACTGTTGGTTTAATGTTTGCTATCCAACCACATATTAACGTTACTACTTTTGTTATTGCTATTACTTTTTTATTTATACTTATATAAAGAAGAGTGTAAGGATCTCTTTTAGGAACATTCTCATTTCTTGTTTTTTTCTGCCACTAGAAATTCTGTGTTTTTTCTGAGGAAAGAGTAGTGTTTTACTATCAAATCCAAGAGGCAGAAAATAGTGGATGAGGCATCCCAAATGAGACAGTTACTCTTACACCAGAAGCTTCTATGTCCTACTTTGAGAAAACTTCCTAGAGCAGCAGTTACTTAGGAAAAACTACCAAATAATAAATGCCTCCACCAAGAAAACCAGAAAATTGTGCACAGATCCTTTACACTTCAGAAAGCTCAGGACAAGCCTGGGCTCCTAGAATCCTGTCTCAAAATTAAGAAGGTGATGATGTGGAAGAGGACTGGAACACAGGCTTTTACCTTGGAATGTGCTCCCACGCATATGCAGCATATGTTATAGAGCAGTAATAGCTAAATTAGGTTTATTTTTAGTATCTTTCGACATACTTTAAGAAGCACCCTATCGTGCTTAATATTTCATGCTACCTATCACCCAAGCTAGTGTGGCATGTATAGAAAAATAAGACAGTAAGAACCGTTTTCAATTTGACTTTGTTGAGAAATAGTTCTCAACAAGTGAGTTTCATTCATAGAAAATAACCTGTTACTCAAGTCAAAAGGTTTCCTTGTCTCAAAACCACTGGACAGGACAGCTGAACATTCTTCAGGTCTAAGAAGATACATGTGCAGTGCTGGAAACAAGTTCTGAATGGGTCAAAGGACTGCAATATAGAAACAAGGCATGGTAGTCACAAACTTCACACTTACTCATGAAAAAAACCACTCTCAAGAAAAACAGAAGAAACCGAACCTGTCTGGACATTGATGGGACAGATGCAGACCAGAGGATTCAACAGGATAAAGCAGGAGTTCAGACAGACACAGAAGATCAATGATATCTGAAACAATTCTTCCCCACATTTTCAAGCTGATCACAATCTCCATTAGATCACAAACAAAGCATCAGAGACTGATTAGAGATTATTAAAACAATTAATAATTAAATTTCACTCTGTTTAAAGAAAAATAAAGAGAAGAGTCTTGCAGGTAGAAAAGTCTGGCAGGTAGAAATGTTTCAAATGTTCTACCTGAATATAAACTCCACTCTACCTTCCTAATTGATATTATTCCAGTCAGAGATTTCTCAGTATGATTAAAAACAGAAACAAAAAAAGAGAGGAGGGACCGGCCACCGCTTCAAAAGGTAGGTCTGTAACTCTACACAAATACACAAAAGCTGCATGTTTCTGTACCACCCCAGAATCTCAGCTACTTTTAAGAAAATACAGAAGTCTACAACTCTTGCTTTAGTGAAGACAATTCTTTACAAGTGAACTGAAAGAAGAACAAAGCAGTCTTCCGGAGTCCTCTGGCAGACAACTGTGAAGTTTATACTACTGCTGCTAACAGGTAGACCACATAGTTTTCTTTATTGTTATTAGGAATCCTGTAGCCAAGAAATAGGAATGAAAATTGAGGAAATTGCTGCCACAAGTGCACTGAAATATCTCAACAGCTCTGAAGATAGGGACTGGCAGCATTCCTTAGAAAGGAGATTCTCAAAAAGCAAATTCAGTACTGATTCTCAGCATCACTACTGTAATCAGCAGGAGACTGAAATAAGAAAACAGGAAAAAATAATACATTTCTCCTTTCTTCTGGAAAATATTTTAAAGTTTACCTATTATCTACTGCATAAACATGGGTAAACTTTAAATTTCATATTGCAAAAGAGAAATTAAAATTTCCTTGCAATTCAGTAATAGTGAAGGAGGCAGAAAACAAGAGCTCCCACAATTTTTCTCCAAGGTAATGGTCAACAGTATTCTCCATTCCCACGTTTAACATGCCTCCTACCTTAAATCCAAGTGAATTTGCCTACCATTCTTTATACTTTAAATGGGACTATCAAATGAAAAACACAGGAACTCCTGTAGACACGAATTTCTTATCATTATATTTCTCCTCCTCCACATAAGGAAAGGATTCCCGTGTAAGAGAAATACTTTGTTAGTGCATAGTTCCACATATTTGGCCCATAACTTTGAAACAACACTGTAAAAAAGCAAATTCAGAACAGTCTTAGTAATTTCACTTGTGTCTAGATAAAATAACAAAAATAGAGTACTTTCCACACTTCCAACAGCCCTGACACTTCAAGTGAAGTAATCATGCAGGCCCTGTATATCCATGTATATGTGATCAACTATTATCACTGCTTCAGAATGGTAACAAATGCAACTTTTACAAGAGTCCATTATAGTCCTAGGGATCTTTTTCATATTTCCATCAAACAGTCTGTACAATACAGCATAAAAAAATTATACACATTAGATACACAGAACTGGACAAAAAACATGTACTCGTATGAATCACTATGTTCAAGAATGGTATTACCAGAAAGACAACAAATCAATCATCCAAGGAACACCCTTCCAGAAAGACCATTTTGTTTTTACTGGAGAGTAAAATTACAAAAATATTAAGAAGAACCACTTTTACAGTAGAATGACAGACATATTTCTTCCCAGTAACATCTGGTACTGTAAATGAAAGAAAAGCAGTATCTCACTGGACGTGTGGAATCAAAACCAAAATTCTGAACAACTGTCATACTGGAAAATTACTTCACTTAACTATGTATTTATCTTAAGTCTGACTGATACCAGGACAGCACCAGAGATGTCTGTGTACGTGTATGTATGCACACACAAGCACACACATATATGAAGGTAAGTATTTAATTAGCAGTGTCCCTTAGACCGAGTTTTACTGGTGATAGAGCTAACATCCATTTTGCCCAGACTCCTTCTATTGTGCACATTTAAGGCAGGCACCAACCGAGGAGTCCTGCCCCTCCCCTTTGCCAGTCTTTGAGAAAACATGAAAACATTAAGTAAACAATTTTAGGTTGCTGCTTACACAGCCTTCAGAGGAAATATACATGTGAAATATACACACTCAGACAAGTTATAGATACAGCTCTAGGCTCATGTATTAATAACCATCATCCGGCAACAGAAGTTGCCATATTTCCTACTCTGCACACTTTCATCCCCTTTTTTGTCCCCATTATGCTTGTTTTACTAATCTGGCACTCTAGTGCCTGTCTAGCCTTTGGATAAGGGTGCTTCTTACATCATTAGGTGGATCTAATATGTTGCCTGTCCAGACTGCAGATTGCCAAAAAACTCAGGCATATATATCTACACATATTTATAGATATTTTATGCCTGTACTTTTTCTATAAATATCTCTAATAAGTACCTATCAAATAACATCTGAAAGCCTTTTCCTTTTGCTTCAAATCAGTACAGATTTTACCAGCTCTTACCAGATCTGCCCAAGCATGACTGTCCCATTTGGATTTGGGCCACCCGCATAAATTTTTTTATACCACCATCTACACTAGATTTTCTTCACATGTGGCTGCACTCTTACGGTTTCTGTCACATCATCAGTCCTAAAATGAACATGTCCCCAAAGAATGGGGAAACACAAAACCAGCTGATAACTCAGTTCACCCATGGTGGAACACCGAAGCTTCAAATGGAGATGCTATCCAGTGTTGTGCTGCTCCTGCTGTTGGAAACAGAATTCGTAAGCAAAAAAAAAAGTGTGGATATTGCATATGAAATCCATCTTCTCTTAGCCACCTGTCCAGCCAGCAAGTACTCAAGGTGCACGTAAAAGACAGTGACTAGTCATCACCTTGACACTTTTAGCTGTCTGCTCTGCACAAACCTCACTATAGTCTGTGGAGACTTCAGGAAAGAAATGGAGTGTCTGCATTTCACCACCAGATCCTTTAAAGATATAAAGGAGGTAACCTGACAGCTGTTATTAACCAGAGTTTCTGAACATCGGAATTCCAGATTAATTATTCAAAACAACAAGCAGTATTTTGTTCGCACGGCACAGCTATTCCAGAACATCTTGTAATAAAAAGCCAAGATCCAACATCCTGCAGCAAGAGAAAATCTTCAGGACATAATGTTTTGTGCAATACAGGTACTGCAAATCTTCAATGCTAAACTTATTCCTGACTTGAAAAACTCTGCTTATGAGGAGTACCTAATTTCATTAATTTTTCTTTGTTATCATCATGGTAATTTGGCAGAATTTACCAGACTACTGGTCTATGCGATCAGGACATGTGCTTACAGCAATTTTGCAAGACTACAGTGGTAGATTTTTTGATCTATCAATGAAACTGAGAAGACTCAACAGTTAAAAATACTGCAATTTCAGAAGGCTTTTAGCATTCTAACTAAAAGCTTTATAGTGACAAAAAAAACCCTCTCAAGACACTAAAACCATGTAACAAAAAAAATACAAAACAAAAAAAATCAACCAAACAAAAAAACACCTCAGGGCGTTAGAAACGCAAAAGGTTTCTTTCAAATGCAGGTAATAAGGTTCATCATCGCCTTCGTATCACAATTATAAGCATTACTCCCCTCCTAAAATTAAACTCAGTCCCAAACCTTTACAGGAGCCTTTAAGGAGCAGGCGAAGACTCATTTTACGGTGGGGCCAAAGAATACCGGCTAGGCCGGGGCCTGGGAGCGGAGCGAGGGCAGGGCAATGCAGCCCCGGCCTCCCCTCTCGGCCGGCGCTAACCCCGCCGGCGCCCCGAGCCCGCCGAGCCACGGCCGAGCCCTGCCGCGGCACCGAGCCCGGGCTGCTCTCGGCGCTGCCCCGACAAAGGGAAGAAACACCGCACTCCCAACAGTAAAAGAAAGAAAGAAAGAAAGAAAGGGAAAAAGAAAAATGAACCGAATCACCCTCACTAAGCCCTCCCTCAAAAGCAGGTCTCTTTTCACCAGACCTAACCACGGCAGCCACCCTTCCCCCACCACGAAGCCACCTCTCATTGTCGTCGCACCCAAAGGGGACCCATAACCCCCACCCCCCACT